>CM060889.1:12305000-12905000 GCA_030762935.1 Hymenopus coronatus | reverse complement strand
GTAAATATATTCCTACATTTTTGTTATAGATTTCTTAGACTTGATAGTTTTATTTTTCCCTTGGCCCAACATAAGCCTTCGCAAAAGTATAATGAACCTTCCCCTACTTCGTGTAACTATTATTTCTCCATTTTTATTATTTTCCAATCTCCTTCCTCTTCCATCCTTCTTTGTAAATAGAAGGAAAATAGAGTATGCCTAGACTAAACGATAGGCATATTTTTTTAAATGCCAGGCGCCATCAGAAACAATTGAAACTCGGTTCTCATTGCTTTTCAGGAGTAAAACTTAAGAGATGAAAATGTTTAAAAATAGTTCAATATTGAAAACAATAACGAGGAATATCTCGGAATATCCCTGCAAAAAATGCATAAAACAAAAATTGAGTGTTTTTAAGAAATAACGTTTTTGGGTGTTTTTTTAAGCAGTAAGTTAATTCTATCTCGTACGGTTTACCCACTATGTTAAAGTTACACAAAATCACACAGAATTAAGAAATCCTCAGAGGCTTTTCTCAGAGAATTCACCTTATTTAGTTCGTTTGTAATAAAAATCTCTTAAGCATATGGTATTTATTCAAACTTGTTTGATCAATGCCGCACCGTTGCAATATCTGGCTATTTCCAACTACGTGCTCAGTGAACTCCTAACACGTGCGTTGAGCTGTTCTGTACAAGTTACGCATTATTCGTTGTTATTTATATTTATTGTTATTGTTGACTTTTGGGGGAAGGTGTTGCGAGGGTGGGCGCGGCTTCGTGGAACAAGAAAGTGAATCATGTGCACAAAATAATACGAAAAACACAGGAATTAGACGGAATGATCAGTGAATGTGAACGACTAATGATATATTTTGGTGACGACGATGATGATGATGCTGATCATGATTTTGACAATGATACTTTCGACAATGATGACGACGGGCAGTTGGATGGAATTGAGTCATTAAAATTCTAATCCGGTGAAAATCACTTTGTTATACCTTTCTCTCATTGTAACCAGCTATTTTCCATTAATTTGTTCTATATTGTCATAAAATATAATGAATGCTACATACTTATAGTATCATTGTTATTTTTAATTCACACAAATAATAGCAAATTAGTTATTTATCGGCATTCATTTACTATGTGCACTGTTTATATTCGTCTTTACATACGATAGAGACATTTGTAATCAGCTGTTGTTGTTTACTAGTTACTCTGGCAACGCCGCAAAGGCAGCATAGCCAACCTTACGCGAAACCACCCGAGCTGTGGCGAGGGTATAACTCGTATGTTTCTTGTAATCCACAAGGTGATTTAATATTATTTTGAGATGACAAACCCCAATGACCACTTACAATGCCATAAATGCTAAAAGTCCCGGGCTGCATTGGGTAGGTCCAGAGGATAGGTGCGGAGGACTACGTGCCGGCATATTGCCATGGTAGCTCAGTGGTTAGAGTAACCGGCCATAGACCGGAAAATCGTGGTTCAATTGTGGATTGTGGCATTGCATTTTTCAGTCTAACTCTAACTTATCCAATTCCTGTCCTACACACTGTTTGTGTGGAAAAAAAAAAAAATTGTCAATAGTTGGCTAAACTATGAATCATGGGACTTTAAATACCAACGATATTATAAGTCACTATTGGATCATGTCATCTCACAAAATTTGATATCTTGTGGTTTACCGGGAATCGTGAGATTCAATTGAATTGAATGTCATGTATTCATGTTGACATGGTAGCAATGGTTAAAGCAACCGGCTAGAGACCGGGAGATCCGTGGTTCAATTCCAGACTTTTCAGTCTGACTCTACCTATCGAACTCCTGTCCTGCATACTACTTGTGTGGAAAAAAAGTGGATAAATTCTATATTTATTGTTTTTATTGCTTGCAACTGGCATTTGTTGCTTCTGTAATAGTAGTTAGTCGTATTTCAGATTACTGAACCACGTGCAAATGTCAAAATGTGTTTTGTTACACAAACGTGCTTATGTTGAAGCAGCAATAAAGAAAAGGTCTATGCAAAAACGGTTTTACGACTATTTTGCAAACACTATTTCAGTTGCTGAATTGCTACGAGAGCACTGAGTCTGGTTGGTTTCAGAAAATTATTTTCAGGAATTCTTCCAGACGCCTTACACACGTGGGCGTAAGTACGTCACTCCTCCTTTGAACACGTGGGCCTAACTACGTCACTCCTCCTTTAAACACGTTGGCCTAAGTACGTCACTCCTCCTTTACACAGGTGTGCATAAGTACGTCACTCCTCCTTTAAACACGAGGGCGTAAGCACGTCACTCCTCCTTTATACAAGTGGGCGTAAGTACGTCACTCCTCATTTATACAAGTGGGCGTAAGTACGTCACTCCTCATTTACACACGTGGGCGTAAGTACGTCACTCCTCCTTTACACACGTGGGCGTAAGTACGTCACTCCTCCTTTACACACGTGGGCGTAAGTACGTCACTCCTCATTTACACACGTGGGCGTAAGTACATCACTCCTTTCCTTTATACACGTGGGCGTAAGCACATCACTCCTTTCCTTTATACACGTGGGCGTAAGCACTCACTCCTCTCCTTTATACACGTGGGCGTAAGCACTCACTCCTCTCCTTTATACACGTGGACGTAAGCACTCACTCCTCTCCTTTATACACGTGGGCGTAAGCACTCACTCCTCTCCTTTATACACGTGGACGTAAGCACTCACTCCTCTCCTTTATACACATGGACGTAAGCACTCACTCCTCTCCTTTATACACGTGGACGTAAGCACTCACTCCTCTCCTTTATACACGTGGGCGTAAGCACTCACTCCTCTCCTTTATACCCGTGGGCGTAAGCACGTCACTCCTCCTTTATACAAGTGGGCGTAAGCACGTCACTCCTCCTTTATACAAGTGGGCGCAAGCACGTCACTCCTCCTTTATACACGTGGGCGCAAGCACGTCACTCCTCCTTTATACACGAGGGCGTAAGTACGTCACTCCTCCTTTATACACGAGGGCGTAAGTACGTCACTCCTCCTTTAAACACGAGGGCGTAAGTACGTCACTCCTCCTTTAAACACGAGGGCGTAAGTACGTCACTCCTCCTTTAAACACGAGGGCGTAAGCACGTCACTCCTCCTTTAAACACGAGGGCGTAAGTACTTCACTCCTCCTTTATACACGTGGGCGCAAGGACGTCACTCCTCCTTTATACACGAGGGCGTAAGTACGTCACTCCTCATTTATACAAGTGGGCGTAAGTACGTCACTCCTCATTTACACACGTGGGCGTAAGTACGTCACTCCTCCTTTACACACGTGGGCGTAAGTACGTCACTCCTCCTTTACACACGTGGGCGTAAGTACGTGACTCCACCTTTACACACGTGGGCGTAAGTACATCACTCCTCATTTACACACGTGGGCGTAAGTACATCACTCCTCCTTTACACACGTGGGCGTAAGTACATCACTCCTCATTTACACACGTGGGCGTAAGTACATCACTCCTCCTTTACACACGTGGGCGTAAGTACGTCACTCCTCCTTTACACACGTGGGCGTAAGTACGTGACTCCACCTTTACACACGTGGGCGTAAGTACGTCACTCCTCATTTACACACGTGGGCGTAAGTACATCACTCCTCCTTTATACACGAGGGCGTAAGCACGTCACTCCTCCTTTATACACGAGGGCGTAAGTACGTCACTCCTCTATACTCGAGGGCGTAAGTACGTCACTTCTCCTTTATACACGTGGGCGTAAGCACATCACTCCTCTCCTTTATACACGTGGGCGTAAGCACTCACTCCTCTCCTTTATACACGTGGGCGTAAGCACTCACATCTCTCCTTTATACACGTGGGCGTAAGCACTCACTCCTCTCCTTTATACCCGTGGGCGTAAGCACGTCACTCCTCCTTTATACAAGTGGGCGTAAGCACGTCACTCCTCCTTTATACAAGTGGGCGTAAGCACGTCACTCCTCCTTTATACAAGTGGGCGTAAGTACGTCACTCCTCCTTTATACACGTGGGCGCAAGCACGTCACTCCTCCTTTATACACTAGGGCGTAAGCACGTCACTCCTCCTTTATACACGAGGGCGTAAGCACGTCACTCCTCCTTTATACACGTGGGCGCAAGCACGTCACTCGTCCTTTATACATGTGGGCGTAAGTACGTCACTCCTCCTTTATACATGTGGGCGTAAGTACGTCACTACGGAAAGCAATTATTTTGAAGGAAAAGTGTAAACGAAGGAACGATAGCTTATTTCTGTACGATTTATAAATCTTGGAAAATTATTTATCCTATTAGAGTATAATGTCTATGCATTTCTTGATGTAATAAATGCAGAATCAAAGTGAGGCAAAGCTCTCATTAATAAATTAATTAAAAAAATTCTATGTGATACATTCCATTATGCATTTTTACTATAATAGTTATCGAGCTAAGTGGCGCCGTGCATGCGCATTTGAGAGGTTCTGGGTTCGATTCCTGTAACCTGGCCCAAGTGTTTTTGTGGGTTTCCCGGGTCGCCTGGCAAATATTAGGTATGTTCATTAGATATCTCGAATTTTCCCTCCATGAAACCCTACTCCCAGCATTTGCTTGTCATCTGTTTCGGAATTGAAAGATAAGCCGACGGTGTTCGGCAGGTTGTGGCAGGTTCTGAACTGTAAAGGAGTTTTTCTGGGTCACCACCGATGTCGTTCGATCGGGACACAGCTTCGGGGTTTTCGGAACTCCGAGGACAGCTCAAAAACGAAACATCCGTTAAATACCAAACGTGACATGTAACTTCAGTATTTTCGAAGGAAGATTTTCAAGAAAATCAACCTCCCCAACTACCCTTTAAGTAGGAAATATTTCCAAAATTTTGATTTTTTCAAAAATGGCCCTTACTATTTTATTAAAGTCTCTTATATTTAAGATATTTATATGACAAATAAAATGTGTATCTTGAAGCTTTGAATTTCGGGTGATATTTTTTTCTTTCTAATTTTGAATAACTGGCAAACCAAATAGACAAAAACATACCATAAAAAATGTAGGGCTCTTTAAAAGATGCAATTATCATTTTTTTCGTGGAGTTGCCCGTGTTCCTTGTTATTGGTTTCAGTTTTAAAATAATTTCTAACGCAGGAACTTTTGAACTCTTACTTATGCAAAAAAAAAAAAAGGTTTTCAACCCTATAGCGACTGCATTTTAAAACATTTGACTGTCGGTTTAGCACAGTGTATTCCTTTATTTTCCTTCTACTTATAAGGACCTAGGTAATAAGGTAGATTCTGCTAACGTTTATCTCCATTAGAATGAAGTAGATAGAAGAATGTGCTTATTAACAATAATGGCCATAGAGATGTAGAGAAAGCCAAGTGAATGGAACACGTCAGATGTTTAATATTTTACTTTGGGAGTAACCTTTGTAAATATCTGAACTGTGGACTTGCTCCACTTACAACTAACTCCAAGGCACGACAGCTCACAAGGAGCCTTGGCCTACCGCCCGGCCGCTACGTCCCCCATCTCGGTCCTTGACAGACGCCATGAATGGGGTGCAGCATTGGAGGGTGCGAAGTGGACAGCACCTCGAATCCCTCATGGCCGGTTAATGCGGTCCTCTTGACCTAGAGCCGCTACTTCTCCATCAAGTAGCTCCTCCATTGGCTCCCCCAGGGACCTCACGATGCTGAGTGCACACCGCTGCATGTCTCCCAGCGGGGAAAAAATCCCCACGCCGGTACTGGGAATCGAACCCAGGTCTTCCGCTTGGCAAGCAGGTTCGCTCCACTTCCTCATCTTAAATTCGCAAGTGTATATTATTGGTATTTGCTATAATGTATTACTTCTTTGTGTTTTAACTATTTTTATACTTTCCTCGTCATCTTTGTCATTTATCATGTAGGAGCTTTTCCTTATGCTCTATATGCAATATCTTATTCCCCTTGTGTGCACCTAGAATCTTAAGTGGGTTACTTAAGAACCTGTCCAAGACGAGTAGAGACCTGTCTTAAGAGAATCCCTTGCCCTTCTTCATATTCTCGGTCGCGAGGAGGGAATGGAGGAATTACTGCTCGCATCAGTAAATTCACTTGTCTCCCTTTTTACTTTCTCTACGCATACTATGTAGATAGTGTATAGAGAAGATATTGTAATACACTCAAAAATTCAATATCGAACTTTCACCGGAAATACATCTTTTGGGTCTTTCTGCCAGTGTGTGTGGGTGTGTGTGTGTGGACAGCATAGCTCAAAAATGAAAAGACGGTTAAATACCAAACTTGGTATTTAAGTTTGGTATCTTCCAAGGATGCGACACGAAGATTTTCAAGAAAATCCCCCCCCACTTCCAACTACCCTTTACATGGAAAATTTTCGAAAATTTTGATTTTCTTAAAATAGCTCTAACAATTTCCCTTATATTTAACATATTACTTGCCAAATAAAATATATATCTTGAATTTTCTCGGAATAGCCTCTAAAGACTTCTTTATTGTGGATGATTTTTATTTAATTTTGTATAGTTGCTAATTCATAACAGATAGACGAAAGATAACTTAACAAAAATGTAGATCAGGATAAAACACACAATTGATGTAATATATTTATATCCATTTTTTTTCGTGGAGCTAGTCGTTTTTGAGATATTCCTTGTTTTTGGTTTCAGCTTTAAAAACTTATACTTTTCTCACACAGGACTTTGTCAACTGCTATCCATGCAAAACAAAGGAACTTTAGTTATGAGAGAACCTAGGCTTTCACGGCCGGAGTCATTGTAACTAAGAAATGTTTCCGGGCTGTTTTGCCGTGGTCTGCTGGTGTTAGGAGTACCAGACGTTTCGTCCACAACTACGGTGGACATCTTCAGTGGCGCAGCCGAAGTTTTCTAGGAGAAGGTTTCGCTGCGTCTGAAGCGTTCCAGTCCAGTGTGATTGGCAGGCTGAGGGCAGCCCGAGGTGTGTTAGACGTGTCCCTGTTCTCAGAGAGAACTTAACCACGTTCTGACGGGATTGTGGGTTTTGTAGGATGGCGGGTGTGTATTGGGGTTGTGGAGTGACAGGAGGAGGCGAATATTGCTCCTCGACGGTTGCCTCTGAAGGAGCCAGGAGCCAGGAGCAGGAACTAGTCGCCCGAGTGTACTCGGGCGGGGGCAAATCACCACGGTACCTATCCGCTTTTCTTGCGGATTTACCCGTGTGATATAGTAGATGTAGTCATATGCAAGCGTTTTTGTCATGTCAAAGTAATTGGCGTCGGGATCGCTACTTTTATACTGGGAAGTGGGGGGCGGGGCTTGGGCTCTCCGGCGAACGTGGCTTCTGATTGGACCGCTTCGTTGCTTCTCGTTTGATGACGTTTCCTGCTTTCAATGACGGGATGCCAATTCCTATTGAGTTTTAGTGCCTCTTCTTTTTTTATTTTGAGTTTTAGTGCCTCTTTTTTTTATTAAAATTGTTCGGATGCTTGTAAATCTCTATAGCCTCCTGCACGACTACAGCTTCAGTACCAACAGCTGCTACGGCTAAGCTCCTTATTATCTTTCAAGAGTTGCTTGGATTCAAAATTTAATCTCAAGAAACATTTTTGATAAAAACACACCAGCGGTGCACAAGGGCCGTTGCACCATCAAGGCAACCGTCGAGGAGCAATATTCGCCTCCTCCTGTCACTCCACAACCCCAAAACACACCCGCCATCCTACAAAACCCACAATCCCGTCAGAACGTGGTTAAGTTCTCTCTGAGAACAGGGACACGTCTAACACACCTCGGGCTGCCCTCAACCTGCCAATCACACTGGACTGGTCTCAACGCTTCAGACGCAGCGAAACCTTCTCCTAGAAAACTTCGACCGCGCCACTGAAGATGTCCACCGTAATTGTGGACGAAACGACTGGTACTCCTAACACCAGCAGACCACGGCAAAATAGCCTGGAAACATTTCTTAGTTAATGGAACTTTAGTTATTTAGCAATCAGCTTTTGAGTATCATTTTAACCTATGGTACTCCCTTATTTCGCTTCTACTTACAAGGAAGCAAGTAATAATTATGCTAAGTTTTTTTCGATTAGCATTAAGAAAACAGAACAATAAGGTTTTCAAAATAATTTGTTGCAGAGATGTAGAGAAAGTCATGTGAAAGCAACACATCAGCTTTTTTATATATTTACCTACCTATTTTAAAGGATTAACTAGCTTTTTTAAATAGAAGAATTGCTTAACTCCTTTTACTTTCCCTAGCCCCATATGTACAATGTACATAGGGATAGAGAAGGTATTGTATTCCACCCAAAAATTCGATACCGAGATTTCACTGGAAATACATGGTTTAGGACCCCCTGTATCCAAAAAAAGCATTTTCAGAAGAAGGTCCGTGTGTGTATGTGTGTCCGTGTGTCTATGAACAAGATAACTCAAAAACGAAAAGTAGCTAAAATACCAAACTTGGTATTTAAGTTTAGTATCTTCCGGGGATGCGACACGAAGATTTTGAGAAAAATCCCCCCACCCTAAACTACCCTTTAACTGGAACATTTTTCGAAAATTTTTATTATCTTAAAAATGGCTCTAACGATTTTGATTAAAATATCATACATGAAACATATTTACCTAACAAATAAAATGTATATCTTGAATTTTCTGGGAATAGCTTCTGAAGACCTGTTTATTCTGAATTAGTTTTTGCTCAATTTGGCATAACTAATAAACCGTAAGAGATAGACAGAAACTTACTATACAAAAAATGTAGGTCTTGTTAAAATACAAGTTATGTCATATACAATTTTCTCGTTTTTGAGGTATTCATTGTTATTAGTTTTAGTTGTGAAGTACTTATACTTTCCTCTGACGGCAGTGTCCGTTTTTCTTTTGTTCTACTCCTGGCCAAGAAAAGAAGTGATTTGTAATGACAATCGCATAACGACAGCTTTTAAAACATATGACTATTGGTTTAGCCTAGTGTATTCCCTTATTTTCTTCGTACTTATACGGAACTAAATAATAAGAACATCGTGCTAATGAGTACCACGATTAGCAAGGTGCAGAAAGAAAACGAGTCTTATGTATGAAGTTTGCAGAACAGCTAGAGAAAGTCATGTGAGTGTAACACATCAGATTTTTTCGTATGTACTGTGAGTGGTCGCTTCGCAGCCATATTACCTCTGATGTTTCATGTTCTCTTGCGATTGGCTTCTGTTTCTATTTGCGTTTGTTGTGAGTTGCAATATATCGCGATAACTTTGTGTTTTAATTGAGTTAAACGCCATTTTGTATAATCCTTAAAGGAAACAGAATTATCCAGGCAAACTGCCAGTAACAGATCTGAATACAGGACCCTCAAGATTTTGAAGCAGACAATTTCACCCCCTACATCACAGGGGCGGTATAGTGCGGGGGAAGAGGAGTGGCATCATGGTTTTGCTGCATATCTAGGTCACATTCTGTGCCGACGTACAACAATTCAAACTGTCACATTGCGTTACGTCATACACACTACACATATACGCCTTTCGCAGGTTATTTATAGCGAAGCGGATGTACAAACGGAGTCCTAAACTTCTCTTAGTAGCTTTTCAACAAAGCGACTAGTAATTTACCTTCGCGCGAAGATAAAATCCGGGCTCTGAGAGCGAGTTAAACATGCAACTGCTTTCTGTGTACGCAACAAACATTGTCATTGCTCTCTAGTTCTTCTTACTTGGTAGTGAAGATATATTAAATCCAAAGTTCGATACCTCTGGCACATTGGTATTACAGCGTTATGGATACCAGTCTAACAATTTAAAGCAATTTCTTGAACAACTTTTATATGAGAAAGAATCTGATGTGTTCCATTCACATCTCTGCAAAAAAGTATTGTTAAAAAATGTATGCTTCTATTTACTTTATGCTAATCCAGAAACAATTAGCAGAAATAGTCTTATTACTTGCTTCCTTGTAAGCAGAAACGAAACAAGGGAGTACCATAGGTTAAAGTGATAATTCAAAAGCTGGTTGCTATGTCACTGAAGTTCCTTTGTTTGTATGGACAGGAGTTGACAAAATTCCTGTAAGAGAAAATAAGTTTTTCAAAGCTGAAACTAAAAACAAGAAATATCTAAAAAAAAAAAAAAAAACCCGTCAACTCCAAGAATATATATAACATAAATTGTGTGTTTTAATGTGCTCTACATTTTTGTGTTGTAAGTTTTTATCCATCTATTACGGTTTAGCATTTATACAAAATTCTGTAAAATTCATCCAAAATAAAGAAGTCTTCAGAGGCTATTGTCAGAAAATTCAAGATATACATTTTATTTGGCAAGTAAATATCATAAATATAAGAGAATTTAATCAAAATCTTTACCGCCATTCTTAAACAAATCAAAAATGTTTCCATATAAAGAGTACTTTGGGGTGAGGGGATTTTCTTGAAAATCTTGGTGTCGCATCCTTGGAAGATATCAAACTTAACTTTGGTTTTTAACGCTCTTTTCGAGCTATGGTGCCCACAGGCACAGACAGACACACAGACAGTCAGGCACATACACGGACATTTATTATTCAGGGGGTCTCAAAACATATATTTCCGGCGAAATCTCGGCATCGAATTTTTGGTTACATTACAATACCTTCTCTATACACTATGTACATAGTACGTATAGAGAAAGTAAAAAGCATTCATTTAAGGCATGACGAATAAAACATACGAGTGAATTTTTGTAATATGGTGGGAGAGCCTTCATTCATAGAAGCCGCTAAAATATAGACAGCATAAAAGACGAAGGCAGTTCTTGTTAAAGCACGATTTCTATCACATGGTTTGCGGTTTTTTTTTTTTTTTGTATATTTATATATGAATTTTGGATATATCCTTTATTTTAATTTTTCTTATTTATATGCCATATTTAAGATGTAACTTAAATCGATGGTTTTGATATTTGAATGAGTTACTTGTCAACTGGGTTGCTTGTTTAATTCACAGGTGCAACGGTTGTAATGTTTGGGTTTTTCCTCTGGTAGTTAACTTTAAATATTACACACATAACTTCCAGGTTAAGAGGGTCAGGGATTGATGCCGAGTATCTGTCCTCTTGTTCATGTTTTCAATCCAGTTTTGTCTTTGGTTCATTTCTTCGCTAAATAAAGACTCTACTTTTATCTCCTTCCTTATTCCTTCACTTTACATCTTGTCGAGTTTGGTGCAAGCATTTATTTGTATAAGGCGTCTCATCTCCGACTTTTTTTTTCTATTTCTTTTTAACTTTCTCTACACGCACTATGTACATAGTGTATAGAGAAGGTATTACACTCCACCAAAAATTTGATACCGAGATTTAACCGGGAATATATGTTTTAGGATTCCCTGTATCAAAAAAAAAGTATTTTCAGAAAAAGGTCCGTGTGTATGTGTGTGTGTCCGTGTGTCTGTGAACACGATAACTCAAAAACGAAAGGTCGGTAAAATACCAAACTTAGTATTTAAGTTTAGTATTTTCCAGGGGTACGACACGAAGATTTTGAGAAAAATTCCCCATCCTAAACTACCCTTTACATGGAACTTTTTTCGAAAATTTTGAATTTCTAAAAAATGGCTGTAACGATTTTGATTAAAATATGGTGTATAAAAGATATTTATCTGACAAACAAAATGCATATTTTGAACTTTCTGGGACTAGCCTCTGAAGAATACTTTATTCTGGGTAAATGTTACGGAATTTTGCATAACTGCTAAACCGTAAGAGATGGACCAAAACCTACCACACAACAAATGTAGAGGACCTTAAAACACACAATTTATATTACATACATTATTTTCGTGCAGTTTATTGTTTTTGAGGTATTCCTTGTTTTTGGTCCAAGCTATAAAAAACTTTTCTCATACAGCAATTTGCCAACTCGTGTCCAAATAAACAAAGGAACTTCAGTTACATAGCAACCACCTTTTGATTATCACTTTAACCTAAGGTACCCCCTTATTTAGCTCCTACTAACAAGGAAGCAAGTAATAAGACTATTTCTGCTAATTTTGTCTCGATTAGATGAAGTAAATACAATAATTTGTTGCAGAGATGTAGAGAAAGTCATGTGAATGGAACACATCAGATTTTTTTTTCATTGGAACCCAAATTTATCAGTCGTGCAACATTGTGAAGATTACTATAACTCTGTATAATTTTATTTTAGCTTATTTTCTTTTTAAAAGTTCTCTGCGGAGCTCCCTAAACTCTCTGAAAGTTGTTTGTTCTAGTACGTCACATTGTGCACTAAACCTAACGCCATATCCTAAATATTTAAATTTGGATACGTGTTCTAGAGTTCAATTCTTTAGAATTTTTGATCGCACTGTATTTTGTGACTTTAAAAGCCACTGTTATTGTTATTAATATCCTAAAATCACCTAATTTTTCCAATTTAATTGATGCAAGAGTTCTGTATATTGCCTTATTATTGAATCGTCTGTAACAATTTACATGATTTGTTATAGATTCTCATTCCTGGGTTTATTTAAAATGTCGTCTATATATTTAGTTTAAACAAAATAGGTGTCAAGCTACATGTTTGTCGTTACCCTATATTAGTTTTAACTAATCTTGTTCCTTTAAGTCCAGAAAAACAAACCGGTAAAAAAAAAAAAAATTATATATATATCAGAGTACAATGAAACTCAGCTGAAGACTTTTGGAGAAGATGCAGCAAGCAGTATACGTAATACTCCTACGGAGCTTCTACCTAGTAGGGCGGCAACGGAGAAGGTCCGAGGAGCGACATTGGCCTACTCAAGAAGACCAAGCAACATGTGGTGAAGGATCAGGCGACTGACGTTAGAGATGGCCGGCAGAGAGAGGGATTCATTCAGACAGCAGTGCTCACTATTCCGGATGGAAAGAACGTTGCCAAGCCTATTCAGATCGTCATACCATTGGATGTAGAGGCGGGGAGAGTGTGCAGGTATGTCTTCCCACATACTCTCACTGATAAACGTATATGCACATGTCCTGAATCTAGTGTGATCTCTTTGTATTGTATTTTTACTTTCTCTAGAGAAGGCACTGTAATGCACCCAAAAATTCGATACCGAGATTTCACCGGAAATATATGTTTTGGCGTCCCCTGAGTCCGAAAAAAGCATTTTTACTTTCTCTCTATGCACTATATACATAGTGTATAGAGAAGGTACTGCACTCCACCAAAAAATTCGATACTGAGATTTCACCAGAAATATATGTATTGGGGTCCCCTGAGTCCGAAAAAAGCATTTTTAAAAAAATCTTATGTGTTACACTCACATGACTTTCTCTAGCTGTTCTACAAACTTCTTACATGAGATTATTCTTCTTTCTGCACCTTGTTAATCGAGGTATTCAGCACAATGTTCTTATTAATTAGTTCCTTATAAGTAGGAAGAAAACAAGAGAATACACTAGGTTAAATCGATAGTCAAATGTGTTAAAAGCTGTCGTTATGCGATTGTCATTACAAATCGCTTCTTTTCTTGGCTAGGAGTAGAACAAAAGAAAAACGGACACTCCTGTCTGAGAAAAGTATAAGTACTTCACAACTGAAACTAATAACAATGAATACCTCGAAAACTGTAAGCTCCAGGAAAAAAATGTTTATTACGTAAAGTGTGTATTTTAACAAGGCCTACATTTTTTGTATAAGAAGTTTTTGTCTATCTCTTACGGTTTATTAGTTATGCCAAATTAAGCAAAATTCATCCAGAATAAACAGGTCTTTAGAAGCTATTCCCAGAAATTTCAAGATATACATTTTATTTGTAGGTAGATATCTTTAATATATGATATTTTAATCAAAATCGTTGGAGCCATTTTTAAGAAAATCAAAATTTTCGATAAAACTTCCATGTAAAGGGTAGTTTGGGGTGGGGTTTTTTTCTCAAAATCTTTGCGTCGCATCCCTGGAAGATACTAAACTTAAATACCAAGTTTGGAATTTTAGCTACTTTTCGTTTTTGAGTTATCGTGTTCACGGACACATACATACACACACACACACACACGCGGATATTTTTCTGGAAATGCTTTTTTGGGATTCAGGGGGTCCTAAAACATGTATTTCCGGTGAAATCTCGACATCGAATTTTTGGGTGGAATGCAATACTTCTCTATCCTTATGTACATTGTACACACGGGGCTAGAGAAAGTAAAAAGGGGTGAGTGTGTGTGTGTGTGTGTGTGTGTGTGTCTATGGACTGCATAGCCCCAAAACGAAAAGACTGTTAAATACCAAACTTGGTATTTAGGTTTAGTATCTTCCAAGGATGCGATACGAAGATTTTCAAAAAAATCCCCCCACCACAAACAACTACCCTTTACATGGAAAAATTTTCGAAAAATGTGATTTTCTTAAAAACCCGTACATTAAAGCTATTTATGTCCGAAATTATTTGGGAATAGCCTCTGAAGACCTCTTTATTCTGGATGAACTTTGCCGAATTTTACTCAACTGCTAAACTGTAAGAGATGGAAAAAAACTCACTATACAAGAAATGTACATCACGACAAAACACACACTTTATGTCCTTTACGATTTTGTTGTGGAGGTAACCGTTTCCGAGATATTCCTTGTTATTGGTTTCAATTGTACTTAAACTTTTCTCAGACAGGAAGTGTCTGTTTTTCTTTTTTTCTACTCCTGGCCAAGCAAAGATGTGATTTGCAATCACAATCGCATAACGATAGCTTTTAAAACATTTGACAATCACTTTAGCATAGCGCATTCCGTTCTTCCCTTCTACTTATAAGGAACTAAGTAATAAGAACATTCTGCTAATGTTTATCTCGATTAGCACTGTGTATAAAGAAGAATAATCTTTTGTAGGAGGTTTGTAGACCAGCTAGAGAAAATCATGTGCCATCAGATTTTTGATAAAGTAGTTCCCTTCTTCGTTTTGTATTTTTCCCATAATTTCAATTCTTTCGATCACCTCTCAACTTTTTTTTACTCTATAGTTTTTGTCCAGAAAGCTGGAAATTTATGTATGGTAATAATTATTATAGATATATAGTCAACAGCATATAATCATTACAAAAGTTCTGGAAATCTTTCATGATTATTCCACAGAAAGCCTCTTCAAAGCCACTTTCTATATTTAAAAATGCACCAGTAGAAATCTTTTTGAATGAAAACGACTTCTCCTTAGAAGGTACTACACGAGGAGCAGCTGTTTCCGTCGATTGGATGATTTTCCATACTGGGCCTTATATCGTACCCTCACTAATTAGAATGCCCACGTTTGAGTATAAACGCCACTTGATATTGCCTTCATTTTAGTGGAACGTAGAAAAAGACTAGCAAACATTATAAATTCTGCAGAGCAAGGACTAAATGAACCAATTTTGTATTGCGGGAATAAAGGATATATAAAATCAGGTTCTGTTGCTTTAAATACTTCAAATTACTTTGATTATAGTGGTCATCCCTTTGATCGGATTCCAGTTGGCTCCATCACGACATACGTGGTGGAGGTTGATTTCCCCCTGGTTGACTGGTTAATTTATGAATCTGGAAAATCAGAGCTAGCGAGTTGCAGTTGCGTTTCAAATCCAACTGAATGCAACTGTTATCAGGCAGTTTAATGCTTCCAATTACCCTATTGGTATATTTAGCCTGGAATTTCATAGTTCTTGAGCTATAAGACAATTCTTGTATCCACTAGCGGCACATGCACCATGAATGGCGTTTGGTTGTATGAAAGGATTTTCTGCAACCGGTTTCTTCCTGGCTAGAGGCCCACATATCAGTTTTTCAAAGTTTGAAATATCTCCTCGCTTTCTAAGCTCTCTATGAATGAATGAATTATTTATTAATAGTGTTGAGCAAATTTAGGGTTAGGAATCTACTGAAAACTTTCACTAGCTATTTTTAATTGGCAGTTTTAATTACAATTTCAATAATATACAGTGTTTCTCACATTTATAAAATTGTTTATTATTTTCTAAATATTCGTTCAGAACGGATCCTAATTAATCTTGAATTAGTAAAAGAGTTATATCTTCTAGCTTCAGTTCCCATTCGTTCATATAAATATTATAATTCATCATTATTGTCAATGTTGTACAATTTTTACCTCATTATTTTCGATCTTTCTCACCTTCACGATCCATATCAATAACTCCGCAACCAGGTTTTAGGTTGCGAATCGCCCCATTCTCCTTATTCCGTTTGGCATAGTACCTTTCTCTATACGTACCATGTACATAGTGCATTCCACCCAAAAACTCGATAACGAGATTTCACCGGAAATATGTGTTTCAGGGTACCCTGTAACCCAAAAAATTTTTTCAGAAAACGGTCCGTGTGTCTGTGAAGACGATAACTCAAAAACGAAAAGTTGCTAAATTACCAAACTTGGTATTTAAGTTTAGTATCTTTCAATGATATGATACGAAGATTTTGAGAAAATTGTTTTTCAAAAATTTTCATTTTCTTAAAAATGGCTGTAACGATTTTGATTAAAATACCGTATATTAAAGATATTTACCTGATAAACGAAATGTATATCTTGAATTTTCGGGGAATAGCCTCTGAAGAGTACTTTAATCTCGATGAATTTTACGAAATTAGTCATTACTGCTAAACCGTAAGAGATGGATAAAAACTTACCACACAAAAAACTGTAGAGCACGTTAAAGCACACAATTTATGTTATATACTTTTTTCGTGGAATTGATCGTTTTTTAGATATTTCTTGTTTTTGGCTTCAGCTTTGAAAAACACAACTTTTCTCATACAGGAATTCGTGAACTCCTGTCCATAGAAACAAAGGAACTTCAGTCACATAGCAACCAGCTTTTGACTATCATTTTAACCTAACATACATATTGGTTCGAAGCAAGTAACAAGATTATTTCTGCTAATTTTTTTCTCGATTAGAATGAAGTAAATAAAAGCATACGCTTTTTATCAATAATTTGTTGCAGAGATGTAGAGAAAGTTTGTTCACGGAGAGCAAGTTACACAACAGATAGGTCTTTCTATTTTGGAGTGTACGCAATTAACAGTTTTCAGTTTAAGTGGTTCTGCAAAGGTACCACGGGCGCCCATAACGCGTTATCAGTTACTCAGCACCGATCCTAGAGGGCCAAACCTGGTAGAGATCGTTCACGACACTGTTTTCAATACGTCAGTACCACACTTCATTTCCACCTTCTACAGAGTAGATGAGAGGTCATAATACAGAGTAAGAACTTCTCCACTTGGTAGCAGCGACAAGGTTCTCCAACTGAGATTAAGTTGTATTTTTAAATGGTAGACCACGTCATTGTCTGGTAACTAACAGTGAGGTCACCTTCAGTGTAATGATGATTGAGGTTTAAGGGCGCTCAACTACTAGGTTAGAAAACTAAATGGGGCATGAGATGAGAACTAAAATAGTTTAAAATGGTAAGAAGCGCGCTAAAATTAAGCGTAAAAGAAACTGTTAAAACTAGACATCCCTAAAGTCATAAAAGCAGTTAAAACAATGGAGTGTAAAGATGGATAAAAACGAGTAAAACTAAATAATTTAAAAGCTTATAAAAAGAACTAGATCCTGAATGTGACATTAATTGCTGATAAACGTTTAAAAACTCTGTCAACAGCAGCTGGGTCATTGCCAAGAACCTCCGCTAGGAAGGCCGGCAGCTGGAGAGTGGTGCGAAAAGATACCAGAGCAACCTTCAGTATAATCCATAGGTTCAGAGGTACACGGAACTTCCCCAAATACAAGGATCTGCTGCTTCTAGGGTGAAGGTAGTAAAAAAAATACTTGAGTTCCGTTCACATGACTTTCTCTACATCTCTGGAACAAATTACTGTTAAAAAGCTTATGTTTCTATCTAATTCATGCTAATCGAGATAAATATTAGCAGAAATGCTTTCTTGTAAGCAAAAGAAAATGCGGAAATACAATAGGCTAAAACGGCATTAAAAGCTAGTTGCCATGTGGATGAAATACGTATCTATGCATTGCCAGGAGTTCAAACATCCTGTATGTGAAAAGTTTTAAGTATTTTGAAACAGCAAAAATAACAAGCAATATCTCAAAAAATGGTCAGCTCTACGAACAAATTTTACATAACATAAAGTATGTATTTTAACGAGATCTACATTTAGTGGGCTTTAATTTTTGTCTATCCTTTACGGTTTACTAGTTATGCAAAATCAAGCAAAATTCATCCGGAATAAAGAGGTCTTCAGAGGCCATTCCCAGAAAATTCTATATATACGTTTTATTTTCCATGTAAATGTCTTTAAATGCTGTGTTTTAAACAAAATCGTTTCTCATTCTTGAGAAAATAAAATTTCTCGAAAATGTTTCCATGGAAAGGGTAGTTTGGTGGGGTGGGGTGCTTTTCCTCAAAATCTTCGTGTGGCAACCTTGGAAGATGCTAACTAAACTTATATATCAAGTTTGGTATTTCACGGACTTTTCGTTTTTGAGTTATCGTGTTCACAGACACACGGAAACACACACACACACACAAATTATTTTTAATTTTTTTTTTTCGATACAGGGGACCCTAAAACGCCTATTTGCTAATCGAGATTTCACCGACATTGGGTGAAACGCAATACCTTCTCTATACACTATGCACTTAGTACGTGTAGAGAAAGAAAAAATATAATAATGCAAGTTAAAGTTACTATCAAGGTAGATATTAGCTAATTTTCTGACGTGTTCCATTCACATAACTTTCTCTGCATTGCTGTAACAAATTATAGTTAAAAAGCTTTTTCTTCTTCCTATTTTGTGATAATCAAAATAACTGTTAGCAGAAATTGCCTTAAATATTAGTTTTCTTGTAGTAGGAGGGAAATAAGGGGATACACTAGGTTAAAACAAAACCTAGCGAAGTCGTTGAAAAACTGCTTGCCATGTACTTGAAATCAGGTTCTATGGTTTTCCCCAGGGCTCAGTTTTGGAATCGCTATTTTTTATGATAACAATTAATGATCTAGTAACATGTGTTAATAAATGTTCAATTATGTATGCAGATGATAAATCTTTTGTAATGAAAGAAAATAATATTAATCTGTTGCATAAACTTACTGCAGGCACATTGTGCAGTATTACACAGTGGTTTATCACCAATGGTTTTTTATTAAATAATAAAAATACCTAAACTTGACTATGTATCTGAATTCTAGTATTAAAAAGCTCAAATTAACGACTATAAAATTTTAGATGGAATTTTAGATTCAGCTTTAACATTGAATTTATTTCAGCAAGACTGTCAAGAGTACGGTATTTATTAAGGGTTCTAAGTTACAATGTTCCTCGTGTGGTTCTAAGAAGTGCCTATATTGCGTTTTATCTGTCAGCATTTCATTATTCTTTGATATTTTGGGGTAACTCTAGTCACATAACAGATGTTTTAATTTTACGAAAAAAAAAAAAAAAAAAAAGGATATACGAATCTTGTTAAATAAATCTGAGCGTGAGCATTGAAAGCCTCTTTTTAAAACATTAAATATATTGGATAGGTAGAGTCAGACTGAAAAATTCAATTCCAAGGACGGGATTTGAACCACGGATCTCCCGGTCTCTAGAGGGTTGCTCTGCCACTGAGCTACCGTGGCAACGTGCCGGCATAGCATTGAATTTCTCAACTGACTCGCATGTTTCCCGGTAAAGCACAAGATGATCTCAAATTATTTTGAGATGACAACCCCAATGGCGACTTACAATGTTGCAAGTACTTAAGTCCCAGGATTCATAGTAAAGCCAACTATTAGAGTCAGTTAGTGTGGGTTTGTTTTTTCACACAAGCCGTGTGAAGGACAGGAGTTGGATATGTAGGGTCAGACTGAAAAATTCAACGCCATAGCCGGGGTTTGAATCACGCATCTCCCGGTCTCTAGCCGGTTGCTCTTCCACTGAGCAATGTATTAAAGAATAAACTTATATATTTATAATTTAACAATATACATCTGGTAGAGGAAAGACAGTTTTAAAAAAGTGTGCAATAAGCACACAGAATACAAGAAATAATTTTAATTTGGATATTCTTAATTTTAGATTAAATAGCATGGCGTCAAGTTATCTAATAATGGGTCTAAAGCTATGTAATAAAATATCTCTAAAATACCACAGGCTACCACTTCCTATTTTTAAAAAAAGGTTCCTCAATTGGCTAGTTTTAAATTCTTTTTATGCTATTGATGACTATATAAATGTGATTAACATTTATTTTTAAATTATGCTTTGTTTGTGTGACCATGTAATTGTCTATACAATTTAAGGCTTAGTAAAAAATTACAATTCAAATACATTTTATCAGCTCCTTAGGGCTGAGCCAGACCATCACGTGCGTAACTTATTTTTTTTTTTAAGAAAAAGAAAAACAGTACCGGAGTCTGGTCAGGACTACGGCGCTATATCCCCTATTTACATTCCCCCCCCTGTATGATTACTGGTTTTACTGTTTCTTTTCACAAACATATAACACCCATGCCCAAGGCGGCACTCGAACCCATATCTGGGAGGGTACTCTCCACAAAGGTACTCAACATTGTAGCTCTCTCATAATACCCTGTTCAAAACTGAGCTTTTGAGCAGCTAACAATGCCATCCTTAGATGATATTGTTGGAGAAAAAACAGTTCCTAGAATAAAGAACGGGATATTACATGATCGAACAAGCCAACGGCATTTCCTGCTCGAGCGGCCCTTCGTTCAGCGTCACACCTGCCGGCCTCCCTCGCGGAGGTTCTTGCTGACGACCAGAGAGCGGCCGATAGAGTTTTTAACTTTTTATCTAATTTGACATTTCCAGTACAGATTTAGCTTCTGAGGTTTTAATTTCTTACTATAACTTTTAATGGAGCGGGGGTTTATGAGTTTTAATGCTTTTTATCGTCTGTCCAGTATTCATTTTAAGCCGGTTCGCTCCGGTTTTAAATATTTTAAATTCATGTTTATCTTTTAGCCACCACATGTTTTAATGGACATTTCTTTCATATTGTTCTTTTACCTTTGGTGTTTTATTTAACTTTGTATTATGAGGGGGGCTAATGACTTCAGTACTTAAACACCAACACCTTAAACGCCAACATTCATTTATTCCGAAAGGCACATTACAAAACAACTTTTGGGAAAAGCATAAAAACAAACATCTATATTGTGATATATCTCAAATTTTGATGAAAAAGCCTGCGAATATATGTAAAGATAAATTGTTTTCTAATAATTTGTTAGATTTCCTTGAGATGGAATATTAGTCTAACCAGTAGATCAAAGAGCTAATTACGTTTGCAACTCGGATCGTTACTGAAAGCCCTGTTCTTCAAAGCTCTCAGTTACTCTTTAGAATACCATTCCTGTCACGGAAGTTCTGCTCTCAACTTCTTGCAATAAATACAACTGTGACAGCATGGCAGGCTTCTGTGCAAAAATGAAAGCGACTAGACGAACTAAAATTATAAAGGAGTGATTCTTCTTTCCGTTTTTGTAGCTGAGAGAGGACAATGGCCCTTGTGTGCGACTGCAATTCCAGAGGCGTGCTGCTCAGTAGCGGGGTTAAGCTCACTTTAATAACAACGAGATAACTTATGCTTTAAACTTTCAGAAAGCACTGCATAATCAAACAGCTTCATAACTTCGTATGTGTGTATGTATTATGTATTTATTCTCTGCAATTGGGTACTGCCCGGTGGCAGAGTTAAATATACAAAATTCTCTTACAATAATAATCTTAAGTTATATTAAGAATAGTAATACAACTAACATATTACATATACATGTTTTTTTGAATGCCCAACTACCAATTATTCAGTATAGCAATGCTTATGTCAATTACCAGCTAGTTTATAAACAGTTATTATGAAGCCTCAACATTAATACTATACATTACTAATACATACATTAATAATAATATACACTAACACTGTTTTTTAAATCCTTAATTACTTCACAATATAACTCAAACTAACATTTATTCTCTTTAAACTATTCCTAAACTTCTTTAAGATCAGAGGGAAGCCCTGAAAGGCTGCTACAGGCAATTCATTCCATTCTTCAATGGTCCCTTTAACAAAAGAAAATTTTCCTACGTCTGTTCTGTACCTTCTACACCTAATTTTTTATATTCGATCAAAATGAATATAATTCTCCGTAATCAGGTGCTTTTCAAACTTAAGTTACATCCAAATGTGTTACATATGCACTAGTTTCTTACTGATAAGTTCATTTTCAAATTTTGGGATACAATCTGCAGCTAAAACTATTCATCGTAGTAACACATTCTGGAGAAGTGTGAGGATATTAGCTGTCTCTGAATGACAGATATAGGCGAGAGATCTTAAAACTTTATTGACACAAACTTTTTTTTTTTAGTTTTAACGTCCTTTAACCTGGTTGGTCATATCAGACGATGATGAAATTGGTGAAACGATGCTCAAATGATCTCGGGGTCCATGGAGCTTAAAGTTATTCGAAATTCGTCTTCTCAGGATAAGGGAGAACCCCGAAAAAACCTTATCCGGGTAACTCACCTTAAGCGAGATCCGAACTCACGACCTTTTGAATGTGAGGCAGACACGCTACCGCCACATTACCCAGGCGGGCGACATAAACGGTGTCCCTAAATAAATGTTAATTTCTGTGCCCAAATTCGGAAATAAAAACTTAAGTGTTATAAAAAAAATCCTTAGAGTTTCAATAATGCTTGCGCCGCGAAATATTCTGGTTCGTTGTTTACTAATTTCTCTAGCGCGTATGTAATATAAGAACATAGTAGCTGGAGAAAATATTGTATTTCACCCAAAAATTGATCTCGGATTTCACAGGAAATATATGCTTGAGGTCCTCTAAGTCCGAAATAGCATTTTGTGTATGTCCGAGACTTTGGACAGCTTAGTTCAAAAACGAAAAGACAGTCTAACACCAAACTTGGTATATATGTTGTGTATCTTCCAAGGATGCGAAACGAAGATTTTCAAGTACTCCCGCCCCGTGGCCACAACCTACTCTTTACATGGAATACATTTTGAAAATTCTGTTTTTCTCAAAATGGCTGTAACGAATTTGATTAAAATATCGTATATAAAGATATTTAAATAAAAACATATATGCTTTAAATGTTCTGGAATAGCCTCTAAAGACCTCATTACTCTGAATGAATTTTGCAGAATGTTGCATAACGACTAAACGTAGATCTCGTTAAAGCACATACTTTATGTCGTCTACGTTTTTCTTGTAGAATGGGCCGTTCTCGAGATACTTCTTGTTATTGGTTTTAACTATACAAAGCGAACCAAACCTCAATTCCTTTAAATAGAGAATAGGTTTCAAAAATTTGAGTATCGCTTTAGCCTAATGAATACCCTTATCTTCATTCTTTCTACAACGAAGCACGCAATAAGACTAATTCTGCTAATCTTTACTTCGTTTAGCATAACAAAGATAACAGAATAATCTTTTTTATGAATAGTTTACATATGGAACAGCCAGTGAAAGTTATGTGAATGGAACTAATCAGATTTTTTTATTCTTCTTTCAATCTTTATTTGTATTTGTAGTAGTGCTTATGGGAGAAAAGTTGTCCATTCCCTCTTGAAGTAATAGATCAATGAGACCAATAAGGAATATTCTATTTACTTCTGTAATATTTTAAACCATTAATTGATGGCCTGTAACAACATATTTTAATTACTTTAGCATTAGAAGCTTCAGATGTAGAACGAAGAATGTGTTTAAAATAAGAAGATAGCCCAAGAAGAGCTTGAAAAATAACAAATCAGTCTGCAACAAATTATTCTTAAAAAGCTTATACTTCTATTTACTTCATGCTACTCAGAAAAAATTAGCAGAAATAGTTTTATTACTTGTTTCCTTGTAAGTAGAAGCAAAATAAGGGAGTACCATAGGTTAAAGTGAAAGTCAAAATGTGGTTGTTATGTCACTAAAGTTCCTTTCTTTGTATGGACAGCAGTTGACAAATTCCTGTATGAGAAAACTAAGTTTTTCAAAGCAGAAACCAAAAACAAGGAATGTCTCAAAATCGACGAACTCCACGAAAAAAAGTATAGAACATAAATTGTGTGTTTTAACGTGCTCTACATTTTTTGTGCAGTAAGTTTTTGTGCATCTGTTACGGTTTAGCAGTCATTCAAAATTCCGTAAAATTCATCCAGAATAAAGTACTCTTCAGAGCCTATTCCAAGAAAATTCAAGATATACATTATATTTGTCAGGTAAATATCTTTAATATACGAAACTTTAATCAAAATCGTTAGAGCCATTTTTGTGAAAATCAAAATTTTCGAAAACATTTCCAAGTAAAGGGTAGTTGGGGGTGTGGGGATTTTTCTCAAAATCTTCGTGTCGCATCCCTGGAAAATACTAAACTTATATACCAAGTTTGGTGTTTTAACGACTTTTTTGTTCTTGAGTTATCGTGTTCACAGACACACGAACACACAGACACGCGGACACACGCACACACAGGACGTACTATATTTTGTGAAAATGTTTTTTTTTTTTTTTTGATACAAGGGACCCTAAAATATATATTTCCGGTGAAATCTCGCTATGGAATTTTTGGGTGGTGTACAATACCTCCTCTATACAGTATATACATACTACGTGTAGAGAAAGTAAAAGGAGAGAAACCTAATTGTTAGAGCTATAGAGGAATACTCTTATTGCCATAAGTGTACAAAATGTATGCGAATATTATAATTCAGAGACATACTTATGGAACATAACACCACTAAGTGCTTCACGGGTGTCAGCCGTGTTAATTAGATGAAGTTACTCGTGCTTTCGACCATTCTTGCTCTATGGTCATATTTTGTTTGGATATGATCAAGTAGCTTGGCCCAGCCCAGTACAGGGCAACTTACAAATGGCTACGTACAAACTGAAATAAGAAACGAAGAATCTATTTAACTATTCTAATTGTGTAGGTTTGGATATATCCTATTGATGAAGAGCGAATTAAATAGTAAACTTCGCAAATGTAACAAAATGTGTGGAACAATAAGAACACTGAGGCACCAAACCTCATAAAGCACAGCGCTGAAACTTTATACAACAATGGGTCTTTGAAAAAATGTACTGAAAATATAATCGGACAGTAAATATAACAGATAACTCACAATAGACACTATATAAACGGAGTCCTTCACACATTAATTCATTATTTGAAAAATCTGATGTGTTCCATTCACATGACTTTCTCTACATCTCTGTATTAAATTATTGTTAGCAAACTTATGCTTCTATATATTTCATGCTAACCAACCACAAATTAGCAGAAATCAAAATCGTTAGAGCCATTTTTTAGAAAATCAAAATTTTCGAAAAAATTTCCATGTAAAGGGTAGTTTGGGGTGAGAGGATTTTTCTCAAAATCTTCGTGTCGCATCCCTGGAAGATGCTAAACTTAAATGCCAAATTTGGTATTTTACCGACTATTCGTTTTTGAGTTATCGTGGACACGCTGACACATACATACACGGACCTTTTGCTGAAAATACTTTTTACTTTCTCCATACGCACTATGTACATAGTGTATAGAGAAAGTATTGCACTCCACCCAAAATTCGATACCGAGATTTCACCGGAAATATATGTTTTAGGGTCCCCAATATCCAAAAAAACCATTTTCACAAAAAGGTCCGTGTGTGTGTGTGTGTGTGTGTGTGTGTGTGTGTGTGTCCGTGAACACGACAACTCAAAAACGAAAAGTCGGTAAAATACCAAACTTGGTATTTAAGTTTAGTATCTTCCAGGGATGCGACACGAAGATTTTGAGAAAAATACCCCCACCCCCACTACCCTTTACATGGAACTTTTTTCAAAAATTTTTATTTTCTCAAAAATGGCTCTAACGATTTTGATTAAAATTTCGGATACTAAACATATTTACCTGGCAAATGAAATGTATATCTTGAATTTTCTGGGAATAGGCTCTGAAGAGTAGTTTATTCTAGATGAATTTTACTAAATTTTGAATGACTGCTAAACCGTAAGAGATGGACAAAAACTTACTACACAAAAAATGTAGAGCACTTTAAAGCACACAATTTATGTTATATACATTTTTTCGTGGAGTTCGTCGTTTTTCTGACATTCCTTATTTTTGGTTTCTGCTATGAAAAACGTATACCTTTTTCATACAGGAACTTGTCAACTCCTATCCATATAAACAAAGGAACTTCATTGACATGGCAACCAGCTTTTGACTATCACTTTAACCTACGGTTGTCCCTTATTTCGCTTCTACTTACAAGGAAGCGAGTAATAAGACTATTTCTGCTATTTTTTTCTGATTAGCATAAAGTATATAGAAGTATAGGCTTTTTAAGAATTATTTGCTGCAGGGATATGGAGAAAGTCATGTGAATGGTACACATCAGCTTTTTTTGGATACAGGGGACCCTAAAACATATATTTGCGGTGAAATCTCGGTATCGAGTCCAGTACCTTCTCTATACGCTAGGTATATAATACGTTTAGAGAAGGTAAAGATATATCTTAAAAGAATACCCGCATACCTTTAGACTATAACCAGAGGCAAAAGAAAAACAAAAATCATTTCAATAAGCTAACTTCTTTCTTCTTGTTTTGTTTTTCTAGTTTATTTTAGAAAGAGTAAATGTGTTACAGTTTGGTATTTATAGAAAACCAACTCATGTGGATAATTATATAAAAAATCTGATGTGTACCATTCACATAGCTTTCTCTATATCCCTGCAACAAATTGTTCTTAAAAAGCTTATACTTCTATTTACTTTATGCCAATCAAACAAAATTAGCAGAAATAGTCTTATTACTCGGTTCCTTGTAAGTAGAAGCGAAATAAGGGACAACCATAGGTTAAAGAGATAGTCAAAAGCAGGTTGCTATGTCAATGAATTTCCTATGTTTATATGGATAGGAGTTGACAAATTCCTGTAAGAGAAAAGTATACGTTTTTCATAACAGATACCAAAAATAAGGAATGTCTCAAAAACGACGAACTCCACGAAAAAAATACATGTAACATAAATTGTGTATTTTAATGTGCTCTACATGTTTTCTGGAGTAAGTTTTTGTCCATCTCTTATGGTTTAGCAGTTATTCAAAATTCAGTAAAATTCATCCAGAATAAACTACTCTTCAGAGGCTATTCCCAGAAAATTCAAGACATACATTTTATTTGTCTTTAATATACGAAATTTTAATTAAATCGTTAGAGCCATTTTTGAGAAAAAGGTTCCATGTAAAGGGTAGTTGGGGGTGGGGGGATTTTTCTCAAAATATTAGTGTCGCATCCCTGGAAGATACTAAACTTAAATACCAAGTGAGTTATCATGCTCACAGACACACGGACCTTATTTACATATGTACATAGTGCATATAGAGAAAGTAAAAATAATAAATGCAGTTCTAAAAGCCACCAACATGTTCTTTTTGAAAGTTTACTACATAGGCTAGTGAATGTACCTGTAACAAAGAAAGAACATAAAAAAGAATTTAATTATACTATTAATGCTGCACAAAATAATAAAATTGATAGACAATTGATTTACAATAGTTTTAATAAATAAAAAAAACAAAAAAAGTAGAAAGAAGTTAGCTTATTAAAACAAATAAAAGGCGATTTGAAGTATAAACGAATTAATTATCATCCAAAATTGTTCCCAGAATTTATAAAAATGTTTGTTAAAAGTAATATAACACTTGCCCCTTGCAGCAGATTTAATTTGAAGATGATGTTAAATAAACCACTTGATAAAACAGTGAATAAGTTAAATAAATCTGGTATCTATCAAATAAACTGCAATGATTGTGAAAAAGCTTGCATTGGCAGAACAAAGAGAAACTTAACATTTCGTCTTAAGGAACATCAAATAAATATTAAATTGAAACAATTGGATAAATCAGCAGTAGCCAGTCACTTCTGGAGTACCAACCACGAAATGGGGCAGGAAATCAAATTATTGAAAGTCATTAATACTTCTTCAGAGTTGGACATTTGGGAAAAAATATTCATAATAATAGCAGTAATGCAGTTAACTTTGAAATACCACCAGCAGATGTCATTTTAAAACTTGTACAAAAAACTGAAAGTCAAGCTAAATACTTAAAACTAGCAAACAGTTCCGAGATGTCCCACCAGAGGTCACCAAGGGCTGTCAAGAAGAAGGCAGATGTCAATGAAGTCCGCCTTCTACCACCTGATGCCACTACTATCGGTCAGACACCTATATTAGATGTCGAAGCTGCCAACTTTGCTCTCTGCCTTCACAGAGTAAAGATGGGAGGTAAACGCCGCAAGCCTGCTGCAGTCGCCCAAGGGCCACTCGAGGAGGCGTCGGAGACCATCACAGCCAACGCCGACCCAGTCATCCAGCCCACAACCACCGCCGTGCCTCAGCCAGCCATCACGTCCAGTCCCGCCGCATCACCCTCCGACGAAGCCGTACAATCTCCGCAGAACATTTCTTCCGACAACACACTGCCGACACTACCTACGCCAACACCATTCCTAGACCTTTCCTCGCTGCCGCGCTTTTGCGCAGTAGTGCGCGCAGTTCACCGATAGTTACCGGATGGTCTAGTCCTCAACGCCGGCCGTCTTCGTTGGCCTTCACTGATGATAGCCACACGCATACACACTGAGCGAGGACCATCACCACTTGTCAGGTTGGAGTTCTGGGACGAAGGGACTACCCTTTCCTTTACCATTCCCAAACACCGTATATACCTGTTATCCTTATGACCTTTATTCCTGCCCCCCCCCCCAAAAAAAAGAAACTACCTCAGACGTCTGCTAACCTGCAAAAGAGGATGACAACGAAGGTTGTCGAAACATCATCTACACCATGTCCAAGCGGAGCACGTGTCGGCAATAGATGTCAAGATTTGAACAATATTGAAGAGTTATTCTAATATTTAGAACTCGTGGATCTTAGTATTGTATTGTTGACCGCAAAAATGACAAACAAGGGAATGTAAGTTTTTAAATAAAATAGACTAGGTTATATGCTTAAGATAAAAAGAAGCCTATAAAAAGCGAAAATTCTACAGTTTTAAACTGTGTAGAACGACCATATTTATACTTCTCTGGATAAGTAGGTTGTGCTGATTTAGAACGCGTTTCATGGCAGACAGGTTTCAGGATGACATGCCAGACAGGTTGAACCGCGTCCAAAGTCAACAACTAATTTAACAAACGAAGAAAGATAAATATGGTCACCCCACACAGTTTAAAAGTAGGATGTATATTTATTACATAAATGAACATCGTTTTATTTGCTATTCACAAGCTGATAACGTGAATACAGATGGACTAACGTTAAATATGCTAAATTGGCAAATATAAAATAAATATTGAGATACGGTTTATAAGGTAGAAAGAGAGAGACAGCGCAATTAAAATGAAATTGCTCAGCCATATACATTCTTAATTTAAATCTTCATGTTACGTCCAGGAAAACACGACGGTGATGAGATATAAAAAACCATCAACCTGATCACATGTTGTACTATGTTAGGTTTGGCAGCTATTTCTAATGTATGTATGCAATTGGGTACTGTCCGGTGGCAGGGTTAAATGTACAAAATGCACTTACAATAATAACTTTAAGTTAACTTAAGAATAGTAATACAACTAACATATTACATATACATGTTTTTTTTAATGCCTAACTACTTATTCTTCAGTATAGCAATTCTTATGTCAACTACCAGCTAGTTTATAAACACTTGTTATGAAGCTTCAACATTAATATGCACACTGCTATTATACACATTTATAATAATACACACTAATACAGTTTTGAAATCCTTATTTACTTCACAATATTTACTAAAATTGGCTAACATTTATTCTCTTTAAATTATTCTTAAACTTCTTTAAGGTCAGAAGACAGCCCTGAAAGGCTGCTACAGGCAATTCATTCATATAATAATAATCTGTTCTCCAGAAAAAAGAAAAATCTGTTGTGTTCCATTTACGTAACTTTCTATTCTTACAAAAGATTATGCTAATTGAGATAAACATTAGCGGACTTGTCTTAATGTTTTCCTCATTGTAAGTAGAAGAGAAATACATTAAGCTAAAGCAATGGTCAAACTTTTTGAAAGTTGGTCGCTACGTGAAACAATTGAGGTTTAGTTCGCTTTGCATGGTCCCGTTTGAGAAAAGTTAGGTCCTTTAGAACTGAAACTGGCAACAAATAATATCTCAAAAATGGTCACCTCTACAAGAAAAACATATTGGACATAAATTATGTGTTTCAACGAGATCTACATTTGTTATGTATTAAAAGTTTGTATATCAACTTACGGTTTAACCATTATGCAGAATTCTGCTAAACTGCATAATAAAGAGGACTTCAGAGGTATTCCCATAAAATTTAAAATATACATAAGTTTTATTTGAGATGTAAATGTCTGTAATATATGGTATTGTAATAATAATAGTTTTTTAGGAAAAACAAAAATTTCAAAAATGTTTCCACGTAAACGGTAACTTGTGGTAGAGTGATTTTTTTTTTAAATCTTCGTGTTGTATCCTTGGAAGATACTAAACATCAACACCAAGTTTGGTATTTAACAGACTTTTAATTTTTGAGCTAAGCTGTCCATAGACACACACATTAACTTTTTTCTAAACATGCTGTTTTCGGATTCAGGGAACCTCAAAATATATATTTCGGTGAAAACTCGACATAGAATCTTTGGGTGGATTCTAATATCTTCTCTATCTACTATACGTGCTAGAGAAATTAAAAATATTAAGATTACACATATTATATTCAGTTAGTTATACGATATGGGATTCATATTTGTTATTTACAACACGGCGGATATTGTGGCATATGGATTTCAACCTGGAAGACTAAGATATTACAAAATATACAAAGACACAGCAGCGCGTTAACCATAATCTCTTTTGTAGAGATAAATTTAACAAAATATATTTTGTTAAATAATATAGCTGCATTTATATAATATAGCTGCATTATTTAAGCATATGAATTCCAACCTGGAAGACCAAAATGACAAAGTTACAAAGTGTATAAAGATAATATTGGTTCAGTGCATAGTACAGTAAATATAGTTAACGATAAAATTACTACACAAGAAACACTCATCTCGGAATTAACAATTTCAGGACAATGGAAAAGTAAAGTTCGTTGCGAAAGCTTAAAATAATAACATGTATATTGACTACTAATTATTAACACTTCTCAAGTACACTATGCGACAATTTTCCACTAGTTGTGCTCTCCTCGTATACCTGAGTCCAAAACGTACTTCCTGGTGCCGTAAAATAAAGATTTGATACAAAAACTATTGAGTTATTAAATTAGTCGTTATTTTACACAGAAATAATTTCGATAAATACCTTCATAAATTAAACACCGATAAAAAAATCTTATGTTTTCCATCCACATTATGTTCTCTACATCTCTGCAACAAATTATTGTTAAAAATCTTATGCTTCTGTTTACTTCATGCTAATCAAGAAAAAAATCAACAGAAATAGTCCTATTACTTGCTGCCCTGTAAGTGGAAGAGAAATAAGGGAGTATCATACCTTAAAGTGATTGTCAAAAGTTGGTTGCTATGTGACTGAAGTTTTTTGTTTGTATGGACAGGAATTTTCAATCATAGAGAGCAAGATTTGCGACCATTTATTGAATTTAAGCTCCTTTCTAACAGTGCATATTGACAGATTAATTTGAATTATCTTTTAACCTTCCTTCTGGTTCAGTGCTTTATCACAAAATGGAAAGCTTGTCAACCAATCACTTCTTATAGCCTTTTTGGTGCCAACCTACTTTTGCATTACCATTACCTTTTGCCCTCCATGGTACTGAAAATCTTCGAAGGATCTCTCATGACAATATTTAGTATGTGTAAGCCAGACGGACCGAAGAAGGTGAAGGACTAATGAACACCTTTTCTCAAATAAGAATGCTGTATAACAAGAAACGATTCCAATTTTAGGCAGGCGCAGAGAAACAGATTCCAAGGATGCCAGCATGACACGTTGTTAACCTGCTTTGATAATAAAACTTTGGATTAGAAGTCGACATGGACGGCCCCCAAGAAATTGAGACAGAACACTGGACATAGGCTCTTTTGGCCGTTTACTCCTTGCTGACTCCAATGGACCAGCGACCAGATTCGAATAACGGTCGCAAACATGCACGGCTATAGTTAGAACGCCTTATTCACCACCCAAGGCCTTACTCAGGGCCCCAAGCCTCCCGGTGAACCCACAGAGTTAGGCGCAAACCAAAATGACGAAGTCCGACCGAGTGGTTCCGAACAACGACGCTAGATAACCTTTTTCAAATCACAATCTACTATCCAGCTTCAACCCGCCAAACACCGCCACCTGGTCCTTAAACCCTGAAAAAGACAGGGTTAGGAAATGATGGGAACAAGAAAAGTGGACCGAAAAATACGGGGGATGTAATGAATTGGCAATATTTGCCTGGCGACTCGGAAAAAACTAAAAACTCCCCCTCCCCCAAAAGGAATCATATCGATCGGTCACGCAGATAAAACCCACGACCTGCATAATAAAAACCACCACCACCACCACCACCACCACCACCACCACCACCACCACCACCACCACCATAATAATAATAATTGAAACACAAACACACAAAGAAGATATTATAAGTGAAACCACTGGAAATTGTTTATGAAGAACTCGGTCTCTAATATTCTTAGGGACAGAATCTCGCTGTGAACGGGTTCCCTGATCCTGAGAAGACGATTGTCGAGTAACTCTAAACTCCATGGGCTCCAAGAATCATTTGAACATCACTTCATGGACTTACTTTATCGTCCGGTATGACCAACCAGGTTAAAGAAGGTTAAGCTACAACAAATTAGTCTTCCTGTCATGATTATAAAAAAAAAAACATTAGATGTGCCTATTACTTAATTTGCATCAAGAATGCTAAACGCTGACTAACCTGAAGGACTACGAGAGCACCTCGAGGCTAGTTCACGCCACTGGCAGCTGCTCTCATCGGATATGATTTCTGTAACCAGTGCATTAGCGAAATGTCGAGAAGACGTAGAATAAAGCAGCACACGAGACAAAGGCTGGAGGAGGAAGCTCGAGACAAAAAGAAAGGCACGGAACATCTCCATTCATCGGGAGACTGTCGGAGTTAATCTCCAGGCGACGGATGCACGCACACACGTACACCCTGCGGCTAACCTGGCACCCCTAATGCAAGGCGGTCTTTACACGCAGGGCTGTTTCTATGCATTATTATTATTATTATTATTATTATTATTATTATTATTATTATTATTATACTAAATTCTGTCAACTAAGAACGACGTCTTTTTTGACATAAACTATTATCTGTGATAAAGAAGAAAAGAACTCCACGAAAAAAAAATTATATATTATAAATTGTGTGTTTTAAGGTGCTCTACAACTTTTGTGTGGCAAGTTTTTGTCCATTTCTTACAGTTTAGCAGTTATGCAACATTCCGTAAAATTCATCTAGAATAAAGTAGTCTTTAGAGGCAATTCCCAGAAAATTCAAAATATACATTTTATTTGTCACGTAAACATATTTTATATACGGCATTTTAAACAAATTCATTAGAGGCATTTTTAAGAAAATAAAAAAAATCCATGTAAAGGGTACATAGTTTGGGGTGGGAGGATTTTCTCAACATTTTCGTGTCGCATCCGTTGAAGATACTAAACTTAAATACCAAGTTTGGTATTTTACCGAATTTTCGTTTTTGAGTTATCCTGTTCACAAACAGGCAGAACTTTTTCTGAAAATGCTTTTTTTTTGTTTTGGATTCAGGGGGACCCAAAACATAAATTTTCGGTGAAATCTCGGTATCGAATTTTCGGGGGAATGCAATACTTTCTCTATACACTATGTACATAGTACGTGTAGAGAAAGTAATAAAGGTAATATAGTATAAGATGAAAAATTCTGTATTATATACAGAATTACTGAGAGAAGGCTAATTTTATAACTTCAAGTTTTAAATAAGGTTCATCTTGGATACAAATCGGTCGTATGAGCTTTAACATTTTTTTTTCTTTGAAACTAAAGAAGTTGAAAATTCAGAATCCATTGTGATACGAATGTTGGGGAAAACAGCAGAAATATGTTCAAGCTAATGTCCTTCCGATATGTTGCTAAGTTTATGTACAAATCTAACGCACTGAAAACCCCCAAAGAGGGGAAAATTAAAACCAATAGCATTTGAGAAAGTTGTAAAATTCGTGTAAGATCGTCTCACTGCCTATAAACTAGGCGGAGCTTAGGAGTTTGTCTAGCCGCAGAGCTGCACGTACGATCTGAACTTGTTTGGGGAATAATGTACGATATCTAAAGACGTAACAAAATGTTAAAAATTATGGTGTTAAAAATCGTGAATATGAGAATAAGGGTTTGTCTATCAGAATTCCCAAGAAAACGGATAGGAAAATATTCATAATTATAAGGAAAGTGGCCTCAAGCCTTGTGGTTTAACTAGATAATTTATTTCGAGAAAAATTAGATAACTTTGTTTGATCGGGAATTAACTAAAGAAAAGTATATAATTTAGGTCAAAAGGAAATAGGAGGAGGAAAAAGTTTTATCAACTTGTGTGCTAACATTGAATAAAAATGGAATATCCGGAAAAAGTAGTTTTCACTATTTTTCCACACAAAAACCTGAGACCTAGATTTCAGAAAATCCAGCTCCTATCCAAAATCCTCAACTTCCCAACGTTCCCTCATCGGATTGGTGATACTCATATTTTAAACTCCCACATAAAATATATATAAAACATAATCACTTCTTGGCACTTCTTATCGCCCCCCCCCCCACTTCCCTATTATAAGCCTCTCAGATCTCGGCTTAAGTAGAAAATTACCCATCCCGTCCTCGTTTTTGTGCCTGCCAGTAGCGTCCAACATCTCCTAACGGCAGTAAAGGATCGCGGTAAACACTTTTCCCTCCATTTCGCCGTACCCCTACATTTTTCCCAAGATATGAGTCCACGACTCTTCCTCCTCGCAAATTGTGCACATTCTCATACCATTCTAATCACTAATTTTTAGTCGCCCTCCGTGGTGTAATGGTTACCATACTAACTTCATATACTCAAGGTCGCGGGTTCAAACCCGGTGGAGGACGATGGATTTTTTCGGGTGTAAAAATCCTTAGCATGGCTTCCTTCGGAAGGGAAGTAAAGCCGTTGGTCCCGTGTCGTAGATTTACGGCACGTAAAAGAACCTCAAGCCAATGGTTTCCAAACCTTTCTTTAATTTTGATGCACACGTCGAATTGCCTTCTATTCTTAACTTTTGGTTTCCGTGAACAATTCTCATCAAATATTTAAGTGCTCTGATTTTACACTCTATCGTTTCATATGTGCACGGAATCCCCACATTATACCGCATTTCTTCTCTGCTCCCAGAATTCCTTTTAAAATTGGGTTCTCACTTGTTTCCAATCCCCATATTTCTCCTCCATGTGAGGATCTGTCGCTCCATATACAGTTTCCATTAATGTTACGGATATATTCGGAATTCCACAGCATATCCGGAGAGCTTCCGCTGCTTTCTCCCTTGCCTTGGGTTTCATGATGTCCATGGATTTTGTCCAGTTTAGCTAAAGATTTAACATTGTTGAGTGGTCGCCCTCTGTGGTGTAATGGTTGCCATGCTAACTTCATATACCCAAGGTTGCGGCGGATTCGATGGATTTTTTCGGGTGTAAAAATCCTTAGCATGACTTCCTTCGGGAGGGAAATAAAGCCGTTGTTCCCGTGTCGTAGATTTACGGCTAATAAAAGAACCTCAAGCCTGATAGAGAGGCCTCTGAGCAAATTTAAGCGGTCTTTCATGCCCAATTTAGAATGGGACGCTTAGAACCACAGCAGTTAAAGAGCGTCCATAAATAACATGTTATTTACATTTATTGTTCAGTGTCTGCACTGCAAACGTCCAGGTCTCCTCTTTGCTGTATAAAGAATCATTTTTTAAAGGAATTTCCTTAGTCTTATCAACGTTAACTGTAAGTATGGCTCCAGACTCCAGTAAATTGACGGTGAAAGGCTCTTGAGCAGGAGAAAACATAAAACATGCTTTGCCTACCACATTTACCAGCGAAATAAGTACAAAGGAGCTCTCTATGGGACAAAATTATCAAAATAAGAAAGGAAGAAAATTTGGGGTTACCAGAATATTTAGAACTATTTAAATTTACATTTGTTAAAGCATGTGAAGAGCCGGCGCAAAACTTCTGGAATTGTGACCCTGACCGCCAACCCACCTACCGAGCCTAGCTTATCGGAATTTGTGATATGATATTTTGCTTACTTAAAGTCACAGCGAGCAAACTTTGTACAACCTGTATCGAAAAGGCTCCGCATATGTTTGTATTCAAAGTGGGCAGTAAATAGTGTTCATTTTATTTATTTCATTTTTTGAAGTTAAGTGGCAAGGTATTACTTAGTTAGATCAGAGAAATAATTGCAAATGTCCTTGACTTCATGAAACAAGAGGCAGAGATGCAGGAAGAAACTGTATGTTCCCCGAGTTCTTAAAAAGGCTGTAGAAAGTGAATGAAAGAAAAGTTCAAGGCAACTGATATTTCACTGAGTTCCGTTTCCAGGGTTCTCAAAGATATGAAACAAAGAAAAATAAAACTGAATATGTCACTTTTAAACTATTATACACCTTTTAGGGTCCCCGTAGGGTCCATTTTTAGAAAAAGGTCTTGTGTGTCCGTGTGTCTGTTAACACAAAAACGAAAAGTCGGTAAAATACCAAACCTGGTATTTAAGTTTAGTATATTTCAGGGACGTGACACTAAGATTTTGAGAAAAATCCCACCAGCCCAAACTACCCTTTACACAGAAAGAAATTAAAAACTTTGGATTTTCTCATGGTTCTAACGATTTCGATTAAAATACTATACATTAAAGGTATTTTCATGGGTAATAAAATGCTTGTCTTGAATTTTCTGGGGATAGCATATAAAGACCACTTTATTCTGGGTAAAATTATTTTAGATTTTGCGTAACTGATAAGCCGTAAGAGATAGACAAAAACTTACTGCACAAAAAATGTAGATCTGGTTAAAACGCACAGTTTATGTCATATAAGTTTCCTTATCATTTGTTTTAGACTTAAAACACTTAAACTTTTCTTACATGGAGAGTTTTTAAACTCCTGGTCCTGCGTAAAAACGGATTTCATCCACATCGCAACCAGCTTTTAAAAGTATTGACTAGCGCTTTAGCCAGATGCATTCCTTTATCTTCCTTCTACTTACAAGGCAGCTAATAATTAAGACAATTTCTGCTAATGTTATTTTTCTATTAGCGCACACATGTGTTAACTTATTTTACCCTACAAATGTACTTAAGTGTAAAATTGTAACAATTTAATGTATTTCTTTCTTGTGCACTGATGTGATAAGTGAAAATCAAGTGTTTTCCTTTATTTTCTATCATGGCAGATGTGTTACTTACTGTACTGTCATGCACAAATGTGACAAGTGCGTTATCATTTTTGTGCATTTGAGAGTGAGTGAGCCAAATGTGTTAGGTGCTCATTTACAACATCTGTGCTTTTAAGATTTCAGCACTGTATACTCTTCCAACAATGTGAGAAGAATCTCACCAATCCCAAACTACCCTTTACATGGAACTTTTCCCAAAATTTTTGATTCTCTTAAAAATAGTTTTAACGATTTTGATTAAAATGTCATATATTAAAGTTATTTACCTGATAAATAAAATGTATATCTTGAATTTTCTGGGAATAGCCTCTGAAGACTTCATTATTGTGGATGAAGTTTACGGAATTTTGCGTAACTACTAAACCGTAAGAGATGGACAAAAACTTGCCACACAAGATGTACAGCACGTTAAAACACACAATTTAAGTTATATACATTTTTTTCGTGGAGTTAATCGTTTTTGAGATATTCCTTGTTAATGCTTTAGGCTTTAAAAAACTTATACTTCTCTCATGCGAGAATTTGTCAACCGATGTCCATACAAACAAAGGAACTTCAGCCACATAACTATCTCTTTAACCTATGGTACTCCCTTATATCACTTCTACTTACAAGGAAGGAAGTAATAAGACTGTTTCTACTAATTTTTTCTCGATTAGCATGAAGTAAGCAGAAGCAATACTTTGTTACAGAGATGTAGAGAAAGTCATGTGAATGGAACAGGTCAGATTTTTTTAAGATACAGTGTTACATACAGACGCACGTGCATTCACTTACGTATATGTGAGCGCCTACAAGCACACACTCAAATAGAAGGATCCTTCTTCTAAAAGTTTGTACTTTAATGAAGTGTAAAGCTCTAAAGCAGACCGCGGAATCCTCAACTATGTACAAGGTACGTAACAATAAACTAAAAGAAACTATAAGCAAGCCTTGAGATGCGACAGGGTAGCCGAAACAGGTCATATTGCACAGTCTTTGAAGATACTAGGGTGACGTTGCCCCAGAGGTATTGCCGGCGCAAAACTTCTGGAATCGTGACCCTGACTGCCAGCCTAGCTTATCTGAGTTTGTAATATGATACTTTGCTTACTTAAAGTCAGAGCGAGCAAACTTTGTTTAATCTGTATCGAAAGAGCTCCGCATATGTTTGTATTCAAAGTGTGCAGTAAATAGTGCTCATTTTATTTATTCTATTTTTTTAACTATGGCTCCTACGTTTTCAAAGTGGCAATGTATTACTTGGTCAGAGCAGAGAAATAATTGCAAATGTTCTTGGCTTCATGAAACAAGAGGCACAGATGAAGGAAGAAGCTGTATGTTCCCAGAGTTCTTCAAAATTCTGTAGAAAGTGAATGGAATAGTAGCCAAGGTAACTGATATTTCACTGAGTTCCGTTTCCAGGATTCTCAAAAATAAGAAAGAAAGATAAAACTTAATAATATCACTTTTAAGTTGTGTCCCCAGTGAATTGCACAAATTGGCGGGCCACAATGGGGAAATGTATATCGATTTGTTGAGAACCTTGAAAATCGTTGGAGAGAATTGTAGAAAATCAAAAAGAAAGAATTCTAACCCATGATAATGGTGCAGAAAGTAGCAATAACGTGAGCGAAGACGAAAGACTGTCAGGTGTAAAAGAATTGGAGGCAGACGATTGACATTGTTTATATAGTAGGCCATTTGTCTAGATGTTTTGTAGATATGAATATACATATGAAAACACATGTTTATCAGTGCAGCGCCGTATAGTGCAGGTGCATAAGAGGTGACAGATATTTGACATTGACTGTGACGGGCACTCTTCCAGCATGCATGAATCGACTGGTGAACTGCTTATCTGAAAGTACAACTCGCTTCCTAGCTCTCATTAACATTTTCACATGTTCAGATCTGTTGCGCCATTTTATGATGTAACATGAAAGGTACCAGTCTATACAAAGCTATCAACACTCTTCAACGACTTTGTATACATTTATTACCTCTTTGTTTACTGACAAAACAAAGCTAATTACTTTCTACGGGAATACTTGTTACGTGAATGTGGGTTGTAACTTTGAAAATCATAAATAATGACTACACCGTCGGCAGTCTACTATGAGTGCTTAATTGTGCAACTAAGGATAATTGAATATAATCCACAAAGAAAAATGTCACGTTTCACTCACATGACTTTCTCTCTTAAATTGGGGTTAACGCTGTTCACAGAAACACACGCGAGCGTGGTCTTTTTCCTAAATTTGTTTTTACTGAATTCACGAGACCTCAAAACATATTTCCGTTGAAATATAGACATAAACGTTTAACAGTAAGTACTTTATTGAAAAACGGAGTTCACTCTAAAATATACCCCGCATATTTATATTGGCAGCGCCATGGTTATATCACAAGGCCGATTTAGTAACTTGATAAGGAACCAAACTTAATCTGCAAATAGTTCAAGACGTCCGTGGAGCCTAAGCAACCAGAATATGTACCAAGATGATTGTGAATGCAAAATACTGTCTTAACAAACGCATTTTTAATAATTTCCCTACACGTACTATGAACATATTGTATAGAGAAGGAATTGCACCATACTCAAAAACTCGATACCGAGATTTCACCGGAAATACAATGAATGAATGAATAAGTGTATTTATTAACATAGCAATATCGTACATAGAATTTCAACAGTCGCACGGGTCCACAGACCGTACGTGCTTTTGTAATACACATTACAAGCAATATTAAAACAACAACCACAACAAATAATTAAAAGAGTAAACACGAAAATAAAAAGACAAAGGAAATACACAGTCAAAAGCAATATTAAACAACAATAAAATTAAGAGTGAATCCGAAAATAAAGATATAAAGATATTCAAATATAGCAATTTAAATTTACAGCACAGAGTACACCTTCATAAATGCACCCTCTTATAATAGATAATTACACTTAAAAGACATATATACACATAATATATACAGCCCTAGCACAACAGTGACCTAAGTATGACATAATATATATGTATGTAGAACATTGTAGTCACTTTTGTTTAGTTGATCTTATCCCCCCCCCCTTCTCTATTGGCAGCCTCCTCAGATCTCAGCTGTCTTGCCTTAAGTATAAATTTACCTAGCCCGTCCATATTTTCCGTCCATGCCAGTAGCGTCCAACATGCTTCTATCCCTACATTGGCAGTGGTAAAAAATCGCGGCAAATATTTTTCCCGCCATTCCTCCGTACCCCTACATCTTGCCAAGATGTGAGTCCACGACTCTTCCTCCTCGCAAATGGGACAGACTCTCGTACCATTCTCGTCAGAAATGTTCGTGATCCTCCATGCTCCTAGTCTAATCCACGCCAGCCCCTCTCTAATGAGTTTGGTACCTGTTTTGATGTATTGCTCCATACCCCACTCCGATTTGAGCCCAGACTGTACTTCTAATGACACCTTCTCTGTGCATTGCGCAATCATTTGCTGTCTGTCAATATCACAGAGACGTTTCTTAATTTTTCTCCAAATACTTCGCCTGTTTTCCTGCCCCGCCATCCAAATGTCTCCCATCCCACTGGTTTCCAACCCTTTCTTTAATTTTGATGCCCACGTCAAATTACCTTCCATTCGCAACTGTTCACGGTTGCAGACTGCCCTAATTAGAGATTGGTTTCCGTGAACGATTCTCATCCAATATTTAACTGCTCTGATTTTGCACTCTATCGTTTCACTATGTGCCCCGAATTCCCTCATTATTCCGCAGTTAGCCGTACCCCTCCCTACACCCAGAATTCCTTTTAAAAATTGGGTCCTCACTTGATCCAGATTTCCTGTTTGTTCCCACACCCATATTTCTCCTCCGTATGTCATCGTGGATCTAACTGTCGCTCCGTATACAGTTTCCATTAAGGTTATGGAGATATTCGGAATTCTGCAGCGTATCCGGAGAGCTTTCGCCGCTTTCACCCTTGCCTTGTGTTTCGCAATGTCAATGTGTTTTGTCCATTTTCCGTTCATTGTAAATGTGAGTCCTAAGTACACAAAAGATTTAACATTGTCCAGTATCTGTCCTGCATATGTCCAAGTCTCCTCCCTGCTATAAACACAACCCTTTTTGAAAGTCATTGCCTTAGTCTTATTCACATTAACTGTAAGTAGCCATTCATCGCAATAGTTCTTAAGTTTGTCCAGTCCTCGTTGCAATCCGTTTACTGTCGTAGAGCACAATACTAAAATATACTAAATTTTAGGGTCCTCTGTATCCAAAAAAAAACATTTTCAGAAAAAGTTCAGTGTGTGTATGTGTCCGTGTGTCTGTGAACACGATACCTAAAAACGAAAAGTCGCTAAAATACCATACTTGGTATTTAACATTAGTATCTTCCAGAGATGCGGCACGAAGACTTTTAGAAAAAATGTTCGAAAATTTTTATTTTCTCAAAAATGGCTGTAACGATTTTGATTAGAATATCGTCTATTAAAGATATTTACCAGGCATATAAAATGTATATCTTGAATTTTCTGGGAATAGCCAATGAAGACTACTTTATTCTGGATGAATCTTACACAATTTTGTATTACTGCTAAACCGTAATAGATAAGCAAAAGCTTACCGCACAAAAAATGTAGAGCACGTTAAAACACACAATTTATGTTATGTACATTGGTCGTTTTTTAAATATTCCCTGTTTTTTGTCAACTCGTGTCCATACAAACAAAGGAACATCAGTCACATTAGCAACCAGCTTTTGACTATCACTTTAACCTATACTCCCTTATTTCGCTTCTACTCACAAGGAAGCAAGCAATAAGACTATTTCTGGTCATTTTTTCTCGACTAGCGTGAAGTAAATGGAAGCAAACGCTTTTTAACAATAATTTGTTGCAAATATGTAGAGAAAGTCACGAGAATGGCACAGAGATTTTTTTTTTTAAGTGAAGTGTTAACGATAATATTATACTAATTTTAATAAATAATTATCTACTTTAATTTGGGATTAGCTATTCATTATTGTTAAAGACATTTGTAAAATATGATCGATACTTCTGAAATTATATAAAGAAAACTGTGCTACTACTGTTCCGTTTTGTGGTTTTGATTATTTATACAAACAAGTTATTAAAAACACCCAACTATGAAAAGTATACTCTATCCTGATTTATTTAATGATCGGTGTAAATAGTTAAGAATTAGATTTAACGTATTTACTCGTTGTGTGCAAAATGTCATTCAATACAATTGATAGGTATACTAATAAGACATGGTCTGTGACTAAACTGGAGGTGTTAAAAACTGTCACGTATGAATGTAAAGTGGAAAATAAATGCTTTATTGTGTGGATTTTGGCCTCTAATCGTGCTCAGACATGTTAAAAGGGGTTACTTTTAATGAACATAAACCGCGCTTAGCTTCAAAGATCCCTTCAATTCACTACTTATATAATTCCAAGGCTATAATTTAATATTTAAGGCCCACAACTCTGGGCTAAGATTTACAGCTTAGGGGCATAAATAAATGATTCGTGTAGCGTAATTTCTTGTGCAAATTTGGCAGCAATAGAAGGGGAAGTAGGGATTATGCTCCGTAAAGTGGGCGAGGACGAAACTATGGTTTTCGACACAGGAAATAATGTCGAAGCATACAGTCGGATGATTTAGAAAAAGAATAAATCAAATACATACATGATTTTATTTATTTATTATTTTGTTTTGCTTAACGCCCTTTAATCTGGTTGGTCATATTGGACGATGAATGAAATTGGTGAAATGATGCTCAAATGATCTCGGGGTCCATGGAGCTTAGTTACTCAATTTTCTTCTTCTCAGGATATGGAAAACCCCGAAAAAACCTTATCCGGGCAACTCACCCTAAGTGAGATTCAAACTCACGACCTTTAAATGTGAAGTAGACACGCTACCACTACACTACCCAGGCGGGCATGATTTTATATCCTCCATGGTGAGATAACAGTGTGAGAGCAAGGAACATAGCACTCTGCCATCACATTTTCATTTTTGGTTTTTACGGCAGCCCGTCAAATGCCTATATATTTCCACTTCAATGTTCTTGCATAGGGTACTAGGGTTCCGTCTCATTAAGGATTATTCTATCTAAGCTTGCCCCTCTCATTGGCTGCTGTGTTTGAATAGGCTGCTCTGCGGTACAAAATAGTTCCTTATCTAACTAGAATATCTATCCGGAGAGAATGTTTACATTTTCATTTTCAAAAACCTTTGAATCCAATATATTACATAACCGTTAATGCATCTAAAATCCGTGCAAAGTTTTATCAACAAATAAATTGGAATACCCTTGCTTCAATCCACCCTCTCAGTACAAGCATGTGCGCTTTTATCGTCTATCCTTCCATTGCACAAAACTTATTTGTCACCAAACAAAGGAGTACTTTAGCCAAACAGGGGAATGGGTAAGGTAACGCAACACGAATTATACAACATTCACAATGAGATGCAGGCGCAGACGAAACGTAGCATAAGCGCAGAGGCAAGGAAACACCATTCACAATGCAATCGTGAGCGCAACGCAAGAAGTTGTCACGGGTTTCTAGATCCGCAAGTTACATGCGAATATCTTCCAAGCGCTCCGCAAGTTACAAACAGAATAACATAACCGACAATGTCACATAAGAAAATTCAATGAATCTTTTACAAATAAATATGTTATAAAATTACACACCTACAACTGACGCTCGCGGTATTGACGTCACAATAATTGCTCATTCAAATTTGTTTAAAAAGTACAAGCAGAGAGACTTCAGAAAGTGATAAAATTACACATTTAATAAACTAAGAATTATCCCTCTGTGTCTTCGATTTATGGGAACCAAGAAATATAGACACAGATGATAGTTACATCCATTAAATGCAAGAAGGATTCGCAAGGAGACTATCATAACCTCCAAAGAGAAATTAGAGATGGCATGCCACTGCACGGCCCAATAGAAGAACAAGCATGTATAGCAGGCCCTGTAAAATCTTGCAGTGCGATCGTTTGTTATTGAATTCATAGACAATGCATACAGAAAAGAAGCAGACTTCATCTTCTTTGCACGCAACGCAAAGATAAAGTTTGGAGTTTGCAAACTCTTGCGTTGCATTGCGTCTTGTGCGTTTCTATGTATCATTAATGCATATCTGCGAGGCAGGCATACATGAGACAAGAATTACCGTCATACAAACACCATGTGTCTCCAAATGAGTGTTATTTTGCATTTGTTTACTCCCTACTACCTAGTTCGCTCCAGTGACAATATCTATCGGCATTCTCAAGTTGTTAAACCCATTAGGAGTTGTGTTCTGCCTACAAGTCTGCCATTTAACAACGCTCAAGGCAGTTAGATAAATTCCACCCACCCTTTGTTGAAACATAGTATGACTTACATACACTGGAAGCAATAATCAATCTGCTCTATTGTTGCAGTGTATAACTACTGGGAAAAGAGAAATTCCCCTCTTCAGGTGTGCCCAGCACTCGTGCACATTTCCTAGGAGATATGGGAATGGTTGGGTGGTAATATTGACCACTAGATATCCATTACAGCTGGGGTCTAACGCTTCTGAGAAGTGCCTAACCCCCAATGTTTACCTCTGTGTTGTATCACAATGATGCAGCAGTTTCGGTCTCACGGTTAAAGCCGATATAGTGTTAGGAAGATGGTGACGATTATGAAAATGTTGGTGGTCACTTTAAAATTAAAGGCTGAGCACGGTAAAATTAGAACTTTATTTTATAGAAACTGATTCCATCTCTGTATACAACAGAATTAATAAATTCTTACTACTAATTGCAGAATTATTCTACTTCTTTACGTTTTACTTTCTCTACACGTACTATGTACATAGAGTCCAGAGAAGGTATTGGATTCACCGAAATATTCGATACCGAGATTTCACCGGAAATACATGCTTTGGGTCCCCATGAATAAAAAAAAAACATTTTCAGAAAAAGGTCCGTGTATGCGTGAAACAGAGAGAGGGAGTGTGTGTGTGTGTGTGTGTGTGTGTGTGTGTGTTTGTGGACAGCATAGCTCAAAAACGAAAGGACCGTTAGGTACCAAACTTGGTATTCAAGATTGTATCTTCCAAGGATGTGACACGAAGATTTTAAAGAAAATCCCCACACCCCCAACTACTCTTTACATGTAACTCTTTCAGAGAATGTTATACACTCTCGCGCACACACACACACACACACACACTCACACACACACTCACACACACACACTGACTAGCTGCCCGCCCCGGCTTCGCACGGGTGGTGTACCTAACGAAAAAAAACTCAGACAAAAGCTTCCGTTTACAGTACGACCACGCAATGAAATAAAAGTACAATTAAATAATTTGACAGCACGTTATTGTAATGCCTTGTAATGTACAATTTCCTTCCGGAGAGAAAAAAAAAAATAGCACCGATAGTTTGCCGACTCTCGAGCACGCAACGTACAACGTGCGAAAAACACAATTCAAGGTATATTACACAAAGTTGTAACGATTGATCTTGGGATTTATTGTCATTGCGAATGCAAGGCGCGCTTAAATTCAAAACGAAAGTCGGTTGATATTAGTGGTGTTCTTGGAATAAATATATCCTCGCCTTCAACTTACCCATTTTATAGTAACTTAAATCAAAATTTTCATAATTTTTAGCGAGTTTGTTCTGCTGCATATTTCGGCTGATTGATGTTGCATCGTATAATTATCACCGAGTCAACCTTAGGCTGTTAATTGTGTGGCGGGAGTCCTGGCAAATCCCATAGGGTAGTGTGGAAAGGATAACATATGTAGTTAACAGCGTAGGCAACCAAGATGTCGTTGGCATAATAACAGTAATGGCAGCACATCCATAGTGTGGCGGGTAAACGCTGGTATAGGTAATGAATTACATTAAAGAGAAAGTCACAAAGTAACATTCATGTTGGCATAATAACAGTAATGGCACACAACCATAGTGTGGTGAGTATACGCTGGCATAGGTAATGAATTACATTAAGGAGAAAGTCACAAAGTAACATTCACGCTTCTTCCGAATTTCTTTCTTTCCTTTACTCCTAATATTTTCCACCTCTTTCTTTATTTTCTTCTATGTCAAAACAGCAATTTCTAAGGCTAACAATGACGTAACTAAAGAACAAGTAGTATCCAGTTAGTAATTCATAAGCTTTTATTTCATGATAGCTTTGTGTATTAAATTTCTCCATTTAACCCAAAATATTGCTTGATCAAAAATATTAAGAACACCGCAATTGTAGTATGATGGTGCCGCAGGTATTTTCATGTTTTTTAGCTAGCTCATGTATGACATAACGTCAAATAACCAATGTCTGCAATATGAAGTTAATCCTAAAACGGATCCGTTATTTTCGGATTCTAAGAAGGGTGAATGGTAGTTTATAATTTGTTCATTTTAAAGAATTACAACATAAATATACTTATTTCTTTATTTAAACGATAGTTAATAGATAAGAAATAAATTTGATTTCAACATTTAGCTTACGTCATGGTCTCTATAACCAGGTGCATGCCCTTAGTATTGAAAAAGGAAAATAGGTACTACGGCCTTCTGGTGGCAAATAATAAATACGTATTTCAGCAAAGCTTCTTTATTTTAAACGATAGGAGTAAGTAACGGATAGTTGGTACATAAAAATTTATTTGAATTTCACTGCTGCGTTGTGTTATCTCAATAAACTGTTGCGTTACCTTAACATTGGATTGGGAGGGAAAATACTACTAGCACTATCTATCGGAAAATAAATAACTACTTACTCTAGGTGTTCATCGTTAGGAAAACTTAGTTGATTCTTTATTTTAAACAATAGGAGTAAGGAAAGGACAGTTAATATATAAAAATGCATTTGAATTTCACTGCTGCATTGCTTCATTATGTCGATAAACTGGTCCGTTACCTTAACATTGAATGGAAAGGGAAATATATAGCAGTACTACGACCATTTAGCAACAAATAACTTGTACCACTGCCATCTGACGGCCATTAACTGAAATACGTTCACTTAGCATGGTTTTTATTTATATTATGAGATTTTAAATACTTTCACGTACTATTTTTAAATATTTTCATCTCCACAAACCTTGTCGTGACAATAACGAAGGAACAAAAAAACAAACAAAAAAAAAAAACAAAAAAAAAAAACGATTGTTCAATTTGATGCAGTCGTTGGGAAGCGATACGCGTACATACATTTCAGCGATTCATTTATATATATATATATATATATATATAGTTACCAAGTTTGGTATTTTACTGACTTTTTGTTTTCGATTTATAGTGTACACAGACACATGGACGCACGGACACACACATACACACATATGGACCTTTTTCTGAATACCTTTTTACTTTCTCTACATGTACTAGGTACATAGTGTATAGAGAATACTGCACTCCACCAAAAGAATCGATCCGAGATTTCACCGGAAGTATATGTTTTAGGGTGCCCTGTATCCAAAAAAAAAAAAAAAAAAATGTATTTTCAGAAAAAAAGATCTGTGTATGTGTGTCCGTGTGTCTGTGAACACGATAACTATGATCGGTAACATATCAAATTTGGTATTTAGGTTTAGTATCTTCCAGGGATGTGACACGAAGATTTTGAAAAAATATCCCCCCCTCAAACGACACTTTAGATGGAATTTTTTTAAAAAAAAATGATTTACTAAAGAATGGGTCTAACGATTTTGATTAAGATATTCACCTGTCAAATAAAATATATATTTTGAATTTTCTGGGAATAGATTCTGAAGATTACTTTATTCCGAGAGTATTTTACGGAATTTTGCATAACTGCTAAACCGTAAACTTACAACACAAAAAATGTAGAGTACATTAGAAAACACAATTTATGTTGTATATATTTTTTCGTGGAGTTGATCGTTATTGAGATATTCCTTGTTTTTCGTTTCAGCTTCGAAAAACTTAACTTTTCTCATACAGGTATTTGTCAACTCCAGTTCATACAAACAAAGGAACTGCAGTACCATAGCAACCAGCTTTTGACTATCACTTTAATCTATGGTACTCTGTTATTTCTCTTCCACTTACAAGGAATCAACTCATAAGAATATATGTGCTAATTTTTTGGTGATTAGTATGAAATAAATAGATGTATAAGCTTTTTAACAACAGTTTGTAGCAGAGACGTAGAGAATGTCATGTGAATGGAACACATCAGGTTTTTTTTTTTTGTATACAGGGTAGCCTAAAACTTTTATTCCCGCTAAATCTCAGTATTGAATTTTTGGGTTGAGTGCAATACCTTCTCTATACACTATGTATATAGTACATGTAGAGAAAGTAAACACAGGCGTGTGCAGTGGGCCCGTAAGTATCAAAGTTCCAACGTTTAGGAAGCCCAATTCGAGGTTATGGTTCATTCAACTCGAAGCAAAGTTCTAAACTCGAAGATCATTCAGGTCCAAACCAAATACGGCACTGTTGTAAGTTTAATCGACTTTCGCGGAGGGAAACACAGCTACCGACTTGGAAATGGGGTCCGAAGTCACAGCTTAGTCTCAGCTAAACTAACACTTCAAGTTTATTCCACCTAATTGATTGAAAATAGCATAAATTAGCATTTTCAATACGTAAATGCTCTTAATGGTCGTCTCCTTAGCGCGGTGGTAGCGCAGCTGCCTACCAAGCGGGAGACCTGTGTTCGATCCCCAGTACCGGCGTGGGGATTTTTCCCCAGCTGGGAGACCTGGACCGGGGTGCACTCAGCCTCGTGAGGTCACTGGAGGGCCAATTGAGGAGCTACTTGATGGAGAAGTAGCGACTCCAGGTCGTGAGGACCGCATTAACCGGCCGGGAGGGGCTCGAGGCGCTGACCACGTCTCACCCTCCAATACTGCACCGCATCCATGACGTCTGTAGTGGACTGAGATGGGGGACGCAGCGGCCGGTCGGTAGGCCAAGGCTCCCTGTGAGCTGTCGTGCCATGGAGTTATTAAATGCTCTTAATTCTACCAAACAACAATTTAGCCAGAGAGCGAGTTATTTTTACTTTCTCTACATGTACCATATACCTATATAGTATAAAGAAAAGGTATTCCACTCCACCCAAAAATTCGATATGTATTCCATGTAGTTGTGAACACAATAACTCAAAAACGAAAAGTCAGTAAAATAGCACACTTGGTATTTAAGTTTAGTATCCTCCAAGGATGCGACACGATAATTTTCAAGAAAATCCCCCCACCCCCAACTACCCTTTACATGGAATTTTTTTCGAAAATATTGATTTTCTCTAAAATAGCTCTAACGATTTTGATTAAAATATGGTATATTAAAGATATTTAAGTGCCAAATAAAATGTATAGCTTGAATGGCCTCTGAAGACTACTTTATTCTGGATCAATTTTACGATACGAAAAATATAGAGCACGTTAAAACACACAATTTATGTTATATACATTTTTTCCCTGGAGTTCATTCCTTGTTTTTGGTTTTTCCTTTGAAAAACATACTTTTCTCACGCAGGAATTTTAAAATTCCAGTCCATACAAACAAAGGAACTTCAGTCACATAGAAACCAGTTTTTGACTATCACTTTAACCACTGTTTTGCTTCTACTTATAAGAAGCAAGTAATAAGACTATTTCTGCTATGTTTTCTAGATTAGCATGAACTAAATAGAACTATAAGTTTTTTTAAGAATAATTTGTTGCAGAGATATAGAGAAAGTCATGTGAAGGTTACACATCAGATTTTTTTACTTTCACTGCACGAACTATGTACACAGTGTATAGAGAAGTTATTGTACTCCACCAAAAATTCGATACCGAGATTTCAGCGCAAATAATGTTGTAGGGCTTCCTGCATCCAAAAAAAATATTTTCAGAAAAAGGTCTGTGTGTGTGCGTGTGTCTGTGAACACGATAACTCAAAAACAAAAAGTCTGTAAAATACCAAAGTTGGTATTTAAGATAAGTGTCTTCCAGGAATGCAACACGAAGATTTTGAGAAAAATCCCCCCACCCAAACACTACCCTTTACATGGAACTTTTTTCGAAATTTTTTCGAAAATTTTGATTTTCAGAAAGATGGCTCTTATGATTTTGATTAAAATCTCGTATATTAAAGATATTTACCTGATAAATAAAATGTATATCTTGAATTTTCTGGGAATAGCTTCTGAAGACTACTTTATTCTGGAGGAATTTTACGGAATTTTGCATAACTGCTAAACCGTAAAAGACGGACAAAAACTTACTACACAAAAAATGTAGAGCACATTAAAACACACAGTTTATGTCATAAATTTTTTCGTGGAGTTCATCTTTTTTTCTTTAAATAGACATTTCCTTGTTTTTCGTCTCAGCTTTAAAAGCTTATACTTTCCTCACACAGAACTTTATCACTTTAACATATAATACTCCATTATTTTGCTTCTACTTACATGGAAGTAAGTAATAAAACTATTTGTGCTAAATTTTTGTCAATTAGCATGAAGTAATAGAAGCATAAGCTTGTAACAATAATTTGTGGCAGAGATAGTCATGTAAATGGTACACATCAGAATGTTTTTTTTCAAATTCCCCTAGACAATATTCTTTGATATTTTGGCGGACATGGTCATAAACTCTCAGAGAATCTCTAAATGTGTAGGTGTATCCAATGTTAGTGAACAAGATAACTCAAACGCATTCTTAGAAGATACCAAACCTAAATACCAAGTTTGGTATTTAACGGTCTTTTCGTTTTTGAGCTATGCTGTCAACACACACACAGTCTTTTTTGTGTAAATGTTTTTTTGGTTTCAGGGAGATCCAAAACATTTATTTACGGTGAAATCTCGCTATCGCATTTTTCGGTGGAATGCAATACTCTGTACACTATGTACATATTATGTGTAGAGAAAGTAAAAATAATTTCTACAAATTAGCTTGATTATTATGAGGTGCATATAAGAATGAATGAAGTTTGTTGAAACATGGACTGAAAATAATGGCTGCTGGCTCCTTACTGAGTCGGTAGAGCTCCTGTCTGTTGTGCGAGGTGTTGCAGATTTTCCTCTAGTCCCTTACGTTCCAGAGTCTGGAAGTAGGGATGACAGTGTGATTATCTGTCTGAAATGGGTCTAATGAGCAAATTTAAGGAAACATAGAAACACAACAGTAGTTAACCACCACTACCAATGGTCAACACGTTCCAAAGGTGAATGCCGCTGGTATAACCATCCAGTTCAAGTCCGGATCTAAGTTGGCATTTTCGTCAGTTAAGTAAAGAATTGGAATAGAAGGTAGAGCAATAAAAACTAGAACCACAGCTAATAAAACTGCTCATCCTAGAAGTCAAACTACTGCGGTCCTGAGAATTAATTTCAAGCGGACAGCTTAGGTCTCTGCTGTATGAGATAAAAATGGAACTAAACAAATTGTACAGGCAATATATGGTCGCCTCCTTAGCGCGGTGGTAGCGCAGCTGCTTACCAAGCGGGGCCTGGGTTCGATCCGCAGTACCGGCTGGGAGACCTGGCCTGGGATGCACTCAGCCTCGTGAGCTCCCTGGGGGGCCAATTGAGGAGCTACTTGATGGAGAATTAGCGGCCCCAGGTCATGAGGACCACATTAACCGGCTGGGTGGGCTCGAGGCGCTGACCACGACTCACCCTCCAATACTGCACCCCATCCATGACGTCAGTCATGGACTGAGATGGGGGACGCAGCGGCCAGGCGGTAGGTCAAGGTTCCCCGTGAGCTGTCGTGCCATGGAGTTATTATAGTGTATATATATATATATATATATATATATATATATATATATATGTGTGTTTGATCTTCCATTTTATCACTAAATAGTCAAAATTAGTCGAGATAACTCGCAGTTTGTTTGTTTAAAACATTAGGTGTAGCTCTTGTTATATTATCACCGATACACATACCTAAGTTTAGGTTTTTGCAGGTGCCATATTATTTAGTTGATATTTGGCTGCTCTAAGGTAGTGTTATGCCTGGAAGTGTTCTAAGTACTAAAACCTTTTTGTAGCTTTTGTCGTTGCTGTCTAATGCACAAATTTCTAAATACTCCTTATAAAGGTACAAATTAATGTATTATTTCTTTACGACTTTCCCTAATACCTTCATCTTCATTTTAATTAGAAATGTGCATACGTTTTCAAGGATAAGCGGATTAAATTATTGCTGGTATAAACCATTTTTAAGCTACGCTATCTCTCTTATACCTCTAAGTCTTTAAGCCATCATAATTAACAGTTTACACAAAGGCCGGGAAGCAATTTCATATTGTTCTGTTCTTTTCCTGTTTGCTATGCTCTCTATTTTAATATTCTCTTTGCCAGCCAATGGCAGTTTTAGGATTGTGTTGCCTGTAGCATTCCAGAATGTGCAGCATATTTTCTTTTGAATTTTTCCCTGTCCTCAACATTTATTTACAGCGAGTTGCTGATCATCTACTGGAAATTTACACGAGTTCGTCTTCTCTTGAGTAATTAAGAGTATATGAATCCTAAGGAGCAATTATACAAATTTTCCCGACACCAAACTATCCTTTACAAGGAAATTAATTCGATATATTTATTTTCTCAAAAACACGTTTAACATTTCGTACGACAGGTCAACTATATGATATTGATAACAGAAAAAATCTGATGTGTTTCATTCACATGACTTCTCTACATCTCTGCAAAAAGATATTGTTAAAAATGTTATACTTCCATTTACTTTATGCTAATTGAGAAAAAATAGTAGAAATAGTCTTATTACTTGCTTCCTTGTAAGAGAAGCGAAATAAGGGTGTAGAATAGGAGATATATCACTGAAGTTCCTTTGTTTGTATGTATGGACAGCAGTTGACCAATTCCTGTATGAGAAAGGTATATTTTTCAAAGCAGAAACCAAAAACATGGTTTATCTCAATAACGATAAACTCCACAAAAAATGTATATAGCATAAATTGTGTGCTTTAACGTCCTCTACATTTTTGTGTAGTACGTTTTTGTCTAAATCTATTGGTATGCCAGTTATACAAAATTCCGTAAAATTCATCCAGAATAAAGTAGTGTTCAGAGGCTATTCCCTGAAAATTGAAGATATAAATTTTATTTGTCAGGTAAATATCTTGAACACACAAAATTTGACTCAAAATCGTTAGAATTATTTTTGATAAAATAAACATTTTCGAAAAATGTTCCATGAAAATGTTAGTAGGAGATAGGGGGATATTCTTGAAAATCTTCGTGTCGCATCCTTGGTATTTAAGCTTAGTATCTTCCAAGTTTGGTATTCAACGGTCTTTTTGTTTTTGAGCTATGCTGCCCATAGACACACACGAAGACCTTTTTCCAAAAATGCTTTTTTATGGATTCAGGGGGACCCAAAACATATTTCCGGTGAAATCTCGGTATCGAATTTTTGGGTGCATTACAATACCTTCTGTATACACTATGTACATAATATGTGTAGAGAAAGTAAAAATTGACTTCTTTATCATACACAATTTATTTCAGTTGATGTTTGCTTAGTTATTTCCAAAGTGTCTATTATTATTTGTTGGGGATATTCAACAGTTTAATAACGTTATAGAACGCTGTTGTAATTCCGTTGTTTTATGCAATATTATTAAAAGATTGTGATTTGCAACCCATTTACTATCTCTGCCATTTATTCCCTCAATTAGCTGTATAAATAAACTATTTATGCAACGGCTTATTTTGATTAACACGAAAAATAAACGTTCGTAAAAATATGTTCAGAAAATATACAGAAAGAAAGGATAGTGAGTAGAGTATTTATGTAAATATAATGTTAATAATTTTTCTTGTATGTTCTTCCACTGACCTGAATGCCATTTAGTTGAAAGAATTTGGCGTGCGAAACTATAATATGCATTATAAGTGAAAACGAAACAGCTGTAGTAGATAAATTGTTTTTTCACACAAGCCGTGTGTAGGACAGAAGTTGGATAAGTAGAGTCAGACTGAAAAATTCACTGCCATAGCCGGGATTCGAACCACGGATCTCCCGATCACTAGCCGGTTGCTCTGCCACTGGGCTACCATGGCAACATGCCGGCAGAGCATTGAATTTCTCAACAAATCACCATAATACGAGTAGTAGTTGGCTACTGTATGAAGCCTCGGTCTAAAGTACTTACAACATTATAAGTCGCCATTGGGGTTGGCAGCTGAAAATAATTTGAGACCACCTTGTGGTTTACCGGGGAACATGCGAGTCAGTGAGAAATTCAATGCCATGCCGGCATGTTGCCATGGTAGCTCAGTGACAGGGTAACCGGCTAGAGATCGGGAGATCCGTGGTTCAAATCCCGGCTATGGCTTGAATTTTTCAGTCTGAATCTACCTATCCAAACAGTTACCTGTTTCGTATACTTGGTAGTTCGGAGTAAATTTAATAACATGTATATTAAGCGTTAAAGTAGTTCTTTGTCGATTACACAAATTACCGCAGTGTTAAGCCAAGTCAAGTTTAGGGTGTGCTTGAAATGCGCGATATACATAACTGTCTCTTTCCAACCGAGAAACTAATTCGGTAAGTATGTGACACAACGAGTTGATTAGTGAACGGACAGAATTAACAATACGAAGTGTTTAATCAAATAAAAATACAATAAAAGATGGATAAAGATGCTTCTTCCAATAACACAACCGAACAGCGGCAAGAGTCGCGAAAATATTATCAGAAGTGGATAAATATTATACTGTTATGACTCATCCCAATGATACAACTTGGTAACATCATGTCAGCTCTGGAAAATATCTAAATCCTTGCTCAAGCAGAGTTCATAATCCATAAAGAACCTAAAGCAATAAGCTGGCCGAGGATGTCATCAGAATAAGGGTATTCATCAGGAACTCATCACAAACACTCCCATCATGGAACGTGTAATGGTAATTTATAAAAGTGAGTATATGTAGGTACATAGGTAGGTATGTAGCTAGCTAGTAGGTAGGATAGGTAAGATGGGTGCGTGGGTGGGTAGGTAGGTGGGTGGTTAGGTGGATGGGGAGGTGGGTGGGTTGGTTGGTACATAGGTAGGTTGGTACATGGGTAGGTGGGTGGTTAGGTGGATGGGTAGGTGGATAGATGGGAAGGAGGGTGGGTAGGTGGGTGGGAGGTAGGTGGATAGATGGGAAGGAGGGTGGGTAGGTGGGTGGGAGGTAGGTGGATAGATGGGAAGGAGGGTGGGTAGGTGGGTGGTTAGGTGGATGGGGAGGTGGGTGGGTAGGTTGGTACGTGGGTAGGTGGGTGGATAGGTAGGTGGGTGGGTAAATGGGTAGGAGGGTGGGTGAGTAGATGGGTGGGTGGGTAGGTGGGTAGATGGGTGAGTTGATGGGTAGGTAGATGGGTTGGTAGGTGGGTGGGTGGTTAAGTAGGTGGGTGGTTAGGTAGGTGGTCAGGTGAGTGGGTGGGTAGGTAGGTGGGTATGTAAATGGGTGGGTAAGTGGGTAGGTGGGTAGGTAGGTATGTAGGTATGCAGGTATGTATGGCCTAACATAATAACAAATGAACCGTGAGTTCATAATACTATTCTGACATGGAATAATAACAGAGTGAAATAAATATCACTGCAGTAAAGAGCTTTGACTTCATAATATATTTATTTCAATGCATCAAATTAAAAATTTACTTATAGGTACGCATATTTAGACATATTAGAAGTATCCAATTTTGTCAGTAGTGCCATTTTCAAGCATTATTTTTAAAACTTTTGATTCTGTAAACCTATACAAGTATTTTGGAATTTCAACGGTTATTTATATTACTCAAAGCACGAAATAGTGTTGTCGGAGCTTTTATTTTGGAACTATAGAATTTAAGAAAGCTTTGTATTGTTGGTGTGTACTTTCGTAAATAAAAGAATAATTTTTAGCAATAATTTGTTACAGAGATGTAGAGATAGGCATGTAATTATTACACATCAGATTTTTCCTTTAACAATATTCCGAATAAAAAAGAGGTTTAAGCATTTAAAAATTGAAACCTAAAACAAGAAATATCTTGGCAATAGTCAGTCTCACGAAATAATGTACCTCACATAAATTATGTACTTCAAGATGTACATTTTTGTGTAGCATGCTTTTATCTATGTGTTATGGTTTAATAGTTATTAAATATTCAGAAAAGTTCATCCAGAAAGTTCAGAGGCTATTACCAGAAAATACATAATTTACATTTTGTTTTCATGTGAATATATTTACTATACCGCGCTTTAATAAAAATGTGTGTTACACTCACATGACTTTCTCTAGCCGTTCTACAAACTTCTTACATCAGATTATTCTTCTTTCTGCACCTTATTAATCGAGATATTCAGCACAATGTTCTTATTACTTAGTTCCTTATAAGTAGGAAGAAAATAAGGGAATACTCTAGGCTAAATCAATAGTCAAATGTTTTAAGTGCTGTCTTTATGCGATTGTCATTAAAAATCGCTTCTTTTCTTGGCCAGCAGTAGAACAAAAGAAAAACGGACACTACCGTCTGAGAAAAGTATAAGTACTTCACAACCGAAACTAATAACAATGAATACCTCGAAAACGGTAAGCTCCACGAAAAAATGTATATGACGTAAATTGTGTATTTTAACAAGGCCTACGTTTTTTGTTTAGTAAGTTTTTGTCTACCTCTTACGGTTTATTAGTTATGCCAAATTAAGTAAAATTCATCCAGAATAATCAGGTCTTTAGAAGCTATTCCCAGAAAATTCAAGATATACATTTTATTTTTCAGGTCAATATATTTAATATACGATAGTTTAATCAAAATCGTTAGAGCCATTTTTAAGAAAATCAAAATCTTCGAAAAAAAGTTCCATGTAAAGGGTAGTTTGGGGTGGGGGATTTTTCTCAAAATCTTCGTGTCGCATCCCTGGAAGATACTGAACTTAAATACCAAGCTTGGTATTTTAGCTACTTTTCATTTTTAAGTTATCGTGTTCACAGACACACGGACACACACACACACACACACACACACACACACACACACACACACACACACACACGGACCTTTTTCTGGAAATGCTTTTTTTGGATTCAGGAGGTCCTTAAGCATATTTGTGGTGAAATTTCGACATCGAATTTTTGGGTGGAATGCAATACTTCTCTATCCCTATGTGCATTGTACATAGAAAGTAAAAATCGTTAGGCATTTTTGAGCAAATCAAGATTTTCGAAAACTTTTCCATGAAAAGGGAAGTTTGGGGTGAAAGCTTTCGTGTCGCATCCTTCTAAGCTTAAGTTAAATATCAAGTTTAGAATTTAACGACTTTTCAATTTTGAGTTATCTAGTTCACAGACACACGGACACACAAGCAGTACACACAAACTGGCTTTTTTCTAAAAATACTTTTATTGGACACAGGGGATTCTAAAACTTTTTTTTCGGTGAAATCAAGTTATTGAATTTTCGAGTGGAGTGCAATACCTCCTCTACCTATAACTGGTACTATGTAGAGTAGGTAATATGTGAATTATTACAAAACTGTAATTTCATTTGCCCAGATGTGTCAATTGCTTGCGACTACGAACTGTAACTGCCAAAAACTAAATAAACAATTTTAAACAAATCCAATTTCTCTAACATCTTGAGTTGTAGTAAAATGATGACAGCGTCAAAGCTGAAACCTTCCTCAGTTGCATTTTAACGGATCCTGCTACGAGATCTAAAAGAATAACGTTAAATATGCGCTTAAAATGAGCAAAAAGGCGTATAACGTGTAGCGTTCAAGGCAAAGAAAAAAAAAAAAAGTCTAAAGATGGCCTAGTCCCACGCATCCAGAAAATACATAATTACGTAGAATTATACACACAGCTTAAAATAAGCTTATATAATTAAATATGCATTTCCTCAAAAACTGATATTTAATCTGTTCTATATAATTAGTGGTGAGCTAAATCAAATAAAATATCTTCCGCTTTTTATTAAATTGTTAATTAGTGTAGCACGTGTGTAGAACGCACAAGTAGATGGAGAAGGTATTGTATTCCACCCAAAATTTGATATCTGGATTTAATCTGAAATCCATTTTTCAATACCGTTGACAAAAAATACATTTTTATAAGGAGCTCGGTGTGCGTGTGCTTGTCTTTGTGGAAAACATAATTCAAAAACGAAAAATATTTTAAATATTAAACTTGATAGATATTTTAATTTAGTATCTTCCAAGTATGCGATTTTCAGAAAAATCACCCATCCCAAATCGCTCTTTACATGGAACTTTTTTCTGAATGTTCGATTTTCTAAAAACAGCTCTAAGATTTCAATTAAAATCCTGTATATTAAACAGTTTACATGGCAAATAAAAGTATATCTTGAATTTCTTGAGCACAGCACTGAAGCTTTCTGAATGAGTTTAGCATAACTTGTAAACCATAAGAGATAGACAAAACTTTATATACAAAAAATGTATATCACATTAAAGCTCACAATTTGTCATACATTTTTGTAAACATTTCAGAGATATCTCCTATTATTGGTTTTAATTTTAAAATACTTAACATTTTCTCAAAAGGAACCCCATATCCGTTTTATACCACTTTTGGTTTACTCCTGCCCATGGAAGAGATCCGAATTTATATAGCATTCTGCAGCGACGGCTTTTAAAATATTTTACTTAGCTTAAGTCTGGTGTATCCTTTTTTCCCCCCTACATATAAGGAACTAAGTAATTACGCCATTATTGATATGGTTTATCTTTATTAGCATTATGTAAATAGAAGCATAACCTTTTGTAAGGATATTTATTACAGAATAGGTAGTGAAAGTCATGTGAAAGGAACAACACTTTTTTTTTTTTTACTGTGAGTACTTATCAACGGAGACGGTGAGCGGGTCACAGGTAAAAGGAAGGTCGCCCACGCCAGTTCTCACACATCAAACATGCAGCAATTGGGCCACCTGGTATTATTTCACTGAAGTAGTTTTGCTTTCTCTCCTGCGTACACTAAGTAAAGTATTTTATTGCACCCAAAGATTCCTGCGGATATTTCACCGGTGAACCCCGTCCAAAAACATTTTTAGAAAAAAATACTGCTTTCTCTGATCTTCCAAACATAGGATACGAAGATTTTCAGCAAAATCCAACCAAACATTTTTCGATACGCTAGCCAAATACTTTAAATGTTGTTTAAGATGTGATGTCCTTAAATTGTGTTGTTTTTCATGGGCAGAAGTGAAATAATAGAAAAATAAATGACGACTTCACATTGGAAAATTGATATCGTTAACAAGGCACAGCTCACAAAAAATTCTGTATCTGAGTTAAACTGTGTGCTTTAACCAGATCTAAATTTTCTTTTGTAGCAAGCACTTGCCTATCTCTTGCGGTTTACTAGACATGCGACGCTCATCCAGAATTAAAAAACTTCAGAACGCTAAACCAGAAATTCAAGACACATACTTTATTTGTCATGAAAGTATCTTAAACTTGTGGTATTTTAATCAAAATTATTAGAACCATTTTTGAGAAAATCAAAATTTTCGAAAGTGCTTCATGTAAGGCTAGTTGGAGGTAGGGTAATATTCCTGAAACTCTTCTTGTCATCAAAATCTTAACTTGAATACCAAGTTTGATATTTTTGACATTTCATTTTTGAGTTATGCCATCCACATTCACACATGATAGTTTTTCTAAAACTGATTTTTTGGATTCGGAGGACTCTAAAACATGTAAAAAGTGTTCCATATAAAGGTAGTTTGAGCTGATGAATTTTGTTGAATTCATCATGTGATATTCTTGGAGAATGCTAAAATTAAATATAAAATTTGATACTTAATCAACTTGTTTGCGTTTGATTTACCTATATAATTTTCACACACGCAAACACATACGTATTCAAAGACATTTTCTAAGAACACCTCAAAACATGTATTTCCGGTGAAATATCGAATGTTTGAATGGAATGAAATAAATTCTGTAAAATTTACTGATAGAGAAATACACTGAATAGACCCCTTCAAAACACACAATTATTCCAAATTAGATTTTTGTGGTATAACATTTTAGAAATATCCGTAATTAATTTCTGGAATTGTTGAATACTGTGTCATTATTTTTAAGTAATTTCCATATTTAGTTGTTTCTCACGATTATATTGAAATTTAAATTCCGCTTATAGTTCTTAAACATTTAACTATTCTCTATGTCTTGCATCTATAACTAAACATGCAATGTAGCTAGTATAGTCTGTAAAGGTTTTCTAGAAAAGTAAATGTCCACCTTCTGAAAAAATATTAAATTTATGGACGCTCTTTAACTACTGTAGTTCTCAACGTCCCATTCTAAATGGGTGTGAAAGTCCTCTTAATTTAGCTCAGAGGCCTCTATCAGGATTGAAGTTCTATAACTAAATCTACGCTTTACTTCCCTTCCGAAGGAAGCCATGCTGAGGATTTTTACACCCCAAAAAATCCATCGTCCTCCGCCGGGTTTGAACCCGTGACCTTGGGTATAGTTAGCATGGTAACCATTACACCACGGAGGGTGACATCCACCTTCAGTTTTGTACTGGAATACATGTTTGGTAATCCTGTTTTTGTCAATACTGTAAATTGTCTAAAATTCCATGGTCCGTTCTCAGTTCTTCTTCACTTCCCTTTCGCTTCTCCATTTACTTGAATTTGTTGTCGTTGGCTTATCAGTTTGGATATACCTTTGTATTATAGGAATTTAATTAAACTCCCCTGGTTGAAAAACCACTCCAAGGCACGCAAAGCTTTGTGGTGGGATGGCCACCTTTCCGTCTCCTAGCTTACGAGATATTTCTTTCCTTTAGAAGATTGCCTTAACTGGGCTTTGTGCTCCCTCTATCCATTCCTATCTTTAAAGGCTTTTTGTTTTCTGTAGGTGATACGAACCCTTCCTATCAACTCTGTGTTCAGAGAAGCTGTTGGCCGAGGGTGGAGCTGCTTAACCCAGCAGTAATTCGTCGTGCTGATTGCAGTCTAATAAACACACTGGGCGAGGGGATCGCCACGTTCCTATGTCATCATAGTTCGGTTAACTCTAGATGAAAAGTTGTTCCGAGTTGTTCTAAATTCTGAGTTGCTTAAAACCAAGCTATAAAATATTGACCAACCGGAAAGTGTGTATAAAAACATAAGCAAAATGTTTGCTTATTGGGAAGAGCATTTTCACTGTCTAATATGAGTAAAAGGCAGTTATTTGGATGAATATTGAGCTTAACTTTAGCTTACTTAGGTCTACAGACATGCGTTTTAAATACTTGATGATTGAGTTTTCATTGAGTAGTAACATATATAGGGTGTCAATGAACTGCACCGAAATATTTTCACAGATATGTGCATTACTTAAATAAGTAATATAAGATAGGAGAGTGATGGCCTGATTATTGAAATTATAGGAAGTAACAGCTATAAATTTCTGAAGTGCCAATACGCCACGTAACTCGGCACTTCATCTGGAATGAAAAAAATAATAATAAAAAACTTTTACTGTATGATAGTAATCGGTATAGATATTTACCTGACAAATAATACGTATATCTTGAATTTTCTGAGAATAGCCTCTGAAGACTACTTTATTCTGGATGAATTTTACGAACTTTTGCATAACTGGTAAACCATATGAGATACACAAAAACTTACGACACAAAGAATGTAGAGCACCTTATAACACACAATTTATGTTATATAATTTTATCGTGGAGTTGAGCGTTTTTGAGATATTCCTTATTTTTGGTTTCAACTTTGGAAAACTTATCCATTTCTCATACAGAAATTTTTCAACTCCTGTTCATAGAAACAAAGGAACTTCACTCACATAGCAACCCCTTTTAGCTACCACTTTAACCTATAATGCTCACTTATTTCGCTTCTATTTACACGGAAGGAAGTAAGTAATACGCTATTTCTGCTAATTTGTTCTCAAGTAGCATGAAGTAAATATAAGCGTAAGCTTTTTAGTAATATTTTTGCAGAGATGTAGAGAAAGTCAATGGAAGACACCAGATATATTACCAAACTCAATCTGAGAGATTGTATCGTTCCTCAGAGCATAAAACGAAACACCAAAATACACGTTTAGTTTTTATAACTCTTTATCGTTCAGAGCTGGCGTAAAATCTGTAGATATCAGTAGAGACATACAAGTTAGTGGTCTAATATTCCTGCAGAGGATTAACAAGTCAAATATTTTGTCTTTAAAGACCCAAGCTTCTAAAATTAGAAGTAAAGTCCTATTCGTGCCAGACAGATGGCAACACGTGTCACGCGATATTCTTGTCGGTAAATCTTTTGGATAAATATGCAGACAGTTTAAAACATAGAGATATAAGCTTCTAAGCAATTAAATCAGTTCTGCTAAGACATTTTAAATTTCAACGGCACTCAATTAGTAATTACGATTAATATTAATATTAATAGTATTGTTAAATAATATCTGTTTGCGAAACAAGAGACTCGGATAGTCTTTCTTCAACAGTTCACTGTTTCACTGCTAATATATCAGTCGTAATTAAGCTACATATATTCATAAATTTCACATGCAGGGAAACAGTTGATATTTCAATTAGTACCGGAATGATTAAAGCTATTTGAATTAATATCTGATCAAGGAGTAAGACAAGGATGTAGCAATTTAGTCATATTATTTAGTACATACATAGGAAACCTTTTCAGTTTTTTTTGTTGTTTTTTGTTTTCTTGTGTTGTGTTGTTTTCTTGTGTCTTGTGTGTTGTTTTTTGTTTTTTTGTTTTTTTTGTTTCGTTTTTGTTTTTTTTTTGTTTTTTGTTGTTGTTTTTTATGTTTGTTTGTTTGTTTTTGTTTTGTTTTGAGGTGTCATAAGTAAATCTTGCCAGTATTATACGTGGTTGTCAATACGCTTCAAGGATTTTATAGCTAGTACCTATCAAATGATGTTAAAACTAACCTTTGGGAGCTGCTAACACATGAGCATGTACTCTTATACTCTTTTTTTGCAACATCCATTCTGCTTTCATTTCCTTTACATATAGAAAAATACCTTTAATATGGATAATAAGGAAAACTTAAACTATATAAATGATACATCACAATAGAACAATAAATATAAACAAAAATAATAATAATAATTACGTAAATAATATAAGTGTAACCTAAATAAATTAGTTTACAAATAAAATAATATTAATTAGGAGGAAGTTATTAAATATAATACTCTTTAAATATTTTTATTTATAACTTGCTCGCTATTTTGTGTATTGCAAAAGCACGTACGGTCTGTGGATCCATGCCATTGATGAAGCTCAATGTATTTATACCGGTATTTCAATAAATACATTTATTCATACATGCATAGTTCATATTATTCACGATTGGAAAACCGAGATAGATATGGTATAAGAATTGTTTGAATGAAACAATAGATGTCTTATTATTTGCAGGTAACCTTACAATTAAGCAAAATTATATTCAAAATATGTGCAAGTACTGGAACAAATTATTAAAGAATATAACGAATTTCGGAGCCTAAAACACGTTATTCAAAGATAATTACCAACAGCAAACTCATAGACAAATCTATCACTTCTGCTGTCTAAAAGTTACAATAAAATCGAGATATAGAAATTAATAAACAATTTCAATACATATTGTACTATAAAGGGAACGTTGAATAACAAGCCAAGTAAATACACTATATTAAGTTTGTGATATGTATTGGATGGCAAAGTTAAATGTATTAAGCATGTGGTATTTTGATCAAAATCGTTAGAGCCATTTTTGTGAAAATCAAAATTTGCGAAAATGCTACATGTAAGGCTAGTTGGAGGTAGGATGATATTCCTGAAAATCTTCGTGTCGCATCAAAATATTCTAAATTGAATACCAAGTTTGATGTTTCTGACATTTTATTTTTGAGTTATACTGTCCACATTCACACACATGACGGTTTTTCTAAAAATGATTTTTTGGATCCAGAGGACTCTAAACATGTATTCCTGCTGGAATCTTAGTATGGAATTTTTGGGTGGAACACAACACTGCTCTATTCACTATGCGCAATATATATGCTTGCTAGAGAAAGTAAAAATGTATAAAGTTTTAATATATGGGAGTAAAACTTGAGTGCGTACATAAAAGAATATGAATTAGATCCAACAGCGGAAATCAGCTGTTTAAGAAGGCTTGTAGGATGCTCATTTAAACCGAATGCTTAACTAAGACATAAGAGCAGAATTTACTTTAATAATAATAATAAGGATGAAGGATTACAGAAGAAAATACAAAGAACTTATTGAAAATATGAAGATCGATTACTAAAATAATAAACATTTATAAGTCGCAAAGACCAGATGATCCTGGAAGACCTTGGAGAAGATGGGAATAACTTTGAATACGAACGTAAAAGGCATTTAGGTTAAGCCATGAAGTGTAGAAGAAGAAGAAGAAGAAGAAGAAACATACTCGTCGAATATGTTTAAATTGATCTTCCTGTGATTATGTTTGGTTCGATCCATCATGGCATTCACCAGGTTTTGAGATAGCTGTATGTGTTTTGAATTCTCGGTGTTTTACTCTGCAACGTCAAGTTTGTTTTTCCCCTTTGGATGTTGCTATTCATATATTCTCTGTATATACATTTAAAAGATCAGCTAGGTCTGACGATAGGCATGCTACACACTGATTTATGTACAACTGACACATTTCTTTCTTTAATTATTTCGTTGGAAATTCATTCAATGACCCAATTTTAGCACCAAATTACGTAGAATTTTCTGGAGTTTCGATTCCTTGTCACTAGATGCGCAGATGTTTATGTTTTATTCCTAATTGCATTGTTGGCATCTCTTTCGACATTTTGTTCTAGCAGTCAACGTGAAAATACAGTACGATGTAGAGCTGAGTCAGGGATATTTTCAGCAAGATGGCGCTACATGCCATACGTCAAATGAATCCATGAAGCTAATTGCAAGTTTCTTTGACGACCGGATAATTTCCAGGAACCTGTGGCCACCGAGATCTCCGAAATTGACATCGCCGGACTTCTTTCTATGGGGTTACTTAAAAGACAGGGTTTACGCCACACGTCCCCAGATATTGAACGATCTGAAGCACAACATCACAAAGGAGATTCAAGCTACTGACAACAGAGTCCTCCAACGAGTGGCCAGTAACATGGAACGACGTGTTGAGTTGTGCCTTATGCAGGATGGAGGACATCTTCAACATTTGCTATAGAGGTTAATAATCTCCCAAAATTCCTCTACAATTTAGGTATAATAAATTGTCGCTAGCATAACACGTTTTGAAACAATTAATGAAAGAAATGTGTGAGCTCTATATAAATCACCCAGATTCTGCTGATACTGAAAGGTCTCTATTGGATTTTCTATGAATTTAAAGTGAAATCATAAATTAGCTCCTTAAAACATATATCTGCGTTTTGTTTGAGGTTTGGGCAAGCTATTCATATTCAACCAATTATTCTATTTAATAAACCCATTTCTCCTAATAAATTTAAAGAAAGAGGAACAGCTGTGTTACAAGAAGATAATATAAGTCATCTCAATTCTTTCTTGGTATTAAATTTAATAACATTTTATTAATTAATAATCTCAGTCTATCACGTTAAAGAAGCATGTGTTACATACTATGTACATATTTAGTAATTTTTATTACCATACGGTGGAGTGTAAATTTCGAATTTTTGCAAGTGCAATACCATTCCAAACATAATCAGATGATATTAAAGGTAAATAGCACATTAACATTCTAGCAGATTTTTTCTACAGATTTTTGCCAAAGCTTATGCCAACATAGTTACATACTACTACACATCGTAGCATAAATCTATTTTTTCTAGTTTGATTATTATGTGTAGGTATTAAAACGTTTGTTTAAAGGCACCTTTTGTTATAGCATTGTTGGTGTTTAGAGATGCTGACAAAATATTAACAGCTTACTTTCTCTACTCCTTTTAAATAATGGAACTCCACCGTAATTTCAGTGTACTTACGCATTAATGGTCTCCCGAAAAAAAAAAAGTTTTTTTGTTGAAAATTTCCAGTATGTGCGCGTGTCTATGTGTGTGCCTGTTTATCCGTGAACAGCAAACTAAAAAATCAAAAGGCCATTAAGATCAAATTTATATTTAACTTTAATGTTTTCCAAGGCTGCAACATGAAGATTTTCAACAAAATCTTCTACTCACAAACTACCGTTTACACATAAACGTGTTCCTTATTTTTTTATTTCTTCAAAAAGGTTTCAAATAATTTTCAATATTAAAGGTTAAGATATCTGTATGACAAATAAGATGTATATTTGCGATTTTCAGAAAATATCCTTTACATTGCTGTTTTTGAATGGTTTTTGTATAATTTCTAAATCGTAAGACATCTTGTTATATTACAAATATATGTTATATTATTTATGACATGAATTTTCGAAATATTCCTTATCATTGGTCAAATATGTTATACCTTTTCAACTGCTAAATCACCATTTACTTTTTTTTTTTTGAGTCACCAAAAATTTGATTTTCAAAGCATCACCTAGCTACCCGTTTTTAAAAGATTTGAGTCTAACTTAAGCCTATTTGTAGCTACAATTAAATATGTAATAAATCAATTTATACAATTATTTATCTCGTATGCCATGAAGATAGAAGAATAGGCCTTTTTAAGTACACCTAGAGTTTCTGGAAGTGATGATAGAAAAGATAATATGATTGTAGCATATGGGATTTTTTGAAGCGTGAATTAAAATATATGCCATTGTTGAACAAGTTATACTTATTTCTCAAAAGAAGGTATTGTTTATCTTACCATGGACGAAGAATTATACAGAGCTTTACGGAGAACAATTAAGCAGAGATTAATATATTATGCACTGCTCCTAGCTGTCGGCGTTGTTACTTATACAGGATGATTTTAATAGAACTTACACACTTCTTTCATTAATTATTTCAAAACGTGTTATGCTAGCGCCAACTTATTATACGTAAATTGTAGAGGAATTTTGGGAGATTATTTACTTCTGTAGTAAATGTTGAAAATGTCCTCCATTCTGCTTAAGGCATAATTCAACACTCGTTCCATATTACTGACCACTCGTTGGAGGACTCTGTTGTCAATAGCTTGAATCTCCTTTGTGATATTGTGCTTCAGATCGTTCCAATATCTGAGGACGCATTAAGTAACCTCATAGAAAGAAGTCCGGTGTTGTCAAATCCGGAGATCTTGGTGGCCATAGGTTTCTTGAAATTATCCGGTCGTCAAAGAAACTTGCAATTAGCTTCATGGATGCATTTGATGTATGGCATGCAGCGCCATCTTGCTGAAAATATCCTTGACTTAGCTCTGCATCGTACTAAATTTATACGTTGACTACAAGAACAAAATGTCGAAACAGCCGCCAACAATGCAATTAGGAATAAAACAAACATCCGCGCATCTAGTGACAAGGAATCGAAACTCCAGAACATTCTGCTTAATTTGGTGCTAAAATTGGGTCATTAAATGAATTTCCATAGGAATAATTAAATAAAGAAGTGTGACAGTTCTACATAATCAATCTGTAAAAGACAGCTCCCAGCGTGTAGGTACAGATACCCAAGTTGAACATCTATGCCCAATAGAATGGACAGAATCAAGAACCCTCAGTACAATAAGCGTCAGCTCTCCAAGCAAGTACAGCTCGAGGGGTATAATGGCCCACTTCACCTGCACAAACACCACACTATCAGGGTTAGACCATTCACATCTGCAACTGTAACCGTTACTTAAAGCATTATGCCCTGTCATAAAAAATCTTATGTATCCTAGTTACATGACTCCACCTAATTGTTCTGCAAACATACTATTCTTACAAAAAATGTTTTTACTTTCCCTACACATACTATGTGTATACTGTACAGAGAAGGTATTGCACTCCAACAAAAAATTCAATACCGAGATTTCACCGCAATTATATGCTTTAGGGGCACCTGTACCCAAAAAAAAAAAAAATCAGAAAAATGTCCGAGTGTGTGTGTCCGTGTGCCTGTGAACACGATAACTCAAAAACGAACAATCGGTAAAATACCAAACTTGGTATTTAAGTTTAGTATCTTCCAGGGAAGCGACACGAAGATTTTGAGACAAATCCCCCCACCCAAACTACCCTTTACATAATTTTTTCGAAAATGTTGATTTTCTTAAAAATGGCTCCAACGATTTTGGTTAAAATGTCGTATATATAAGATATTTACCTGACAAATAATATGTATATCTTGAATTTTCTGGTAATAGCCTCTGAAGGCTACTTTATTCGCGATGAATTTTATGGAATTTTGCATAACTGCTAAACCGTAAGAGATGGGCAAACAGTTGCCACACAAAAAATGTACAGCACGTTGAAAACACACAATTTAAGTTATATGCATTTTTACGAGGAGTTGATCTTTTCTATGATATTCCTTGTTATTGGTTTCAGCTTTAAAAATTTATACTTTTCTCATACAGGAATTGGCAACTCCTGTCCACAAAAACAAAGGAACTTCAGTCACATAGCAGTCAGCTTTTGACTTTCACTTTCACCTTTTAACCTATGGTATTCCCTTATTTCGCCTTTCTGCTAATATTTTCTCGAATAGCATGAACTAAATAGAAGCATAGGCTTTGTAACAATAATTTGTTTCAGAGACATGGAGAAAGTCATGTGAATGGAACGCCTCAGATTTTTATAAACAGGATCCTAAATGAGATAAACATAGCAGAAATTATATTATTACTTGTTTCATACCAAGTAGAGGGGAGATGCTGGAGATAAAGCAATAGTCAAACATTTTAAAAGCTGGTCACTATGTGATATAATTGAAATTTGATTGTCTTTGCATGGCCAGGAGTAAAACAAAACAGACATGAGAGACTTCCTGTTTGAGAAAGTTTAAGGACTTTAAAATTGAAACAAATAACAAGAAATCATTGATAAGAACAAGCACTGTGGTTATGGAGTTGGTGTAACCCTTGCAAATGATATGCACGCTACTTAAAGTTGAATTTCAGTACTTTGGCATTGATGATTTCGGAATCTGCAATTGACAACGTACAGATTTAAGACTCCGTTCAATTGACTCCCGTGTTGTGTCCATGTCAGCTGCGCTTGTGGAAGGGCATCTGTCAGAGACTTTCAGAAACAGCGCCTAGACCTAATTGTTTCCATATAGTTTTATTCCTTGATCCATCCTTTCTAAATATCTGTTGAAACCACGTAGATGCCATGTGACAAAGGCAATACGTTCAGGAATAGTCAACATACTGCTCATTGATCAACCTGTAACAAAAAAATCTGATGTGTTCCATTCAGATGAATTTCTCTACATTTCTGCAACAAATTATTATATTTACGTCATCTAATCGAGAAGAAATTAGCAGAAATAGTCTTATTACTTGCTTCCTTATTAGTAGAAGCGAAATAAGGGAGTACCATAGGTTAAAGTGCTAGTCAAAAGCTGGTTGTTAAGTGACTGAAGTTCCTTTGTATGGACAGCAGTTAAATTCCTGTATGAGAAAGGTATGTTTTTCAAAGCTGAAACCAAAAACAAGGAATATCTCAAAAAAGATCAACTCCACGAAAAAAATACATAGAAATTAAATTGTGTGTTTTAATGTGCTGTAAATTTTTGTATGCCAAGTTTTTGTCCATCTCTTACGGTTTAGCAGTTACCAAAATTTCGCAAAATTCATTCAGAATAAAGTAGTCTTCAGAGGCTATTCCCAGAGAATTCGAGATATAAATATTCTTTGTCAGGTAAATATCTTTAGTATACCATATTTTAATCAAAATCGTTAGAGCCATTTTTAAGAAAATCAAAATGTTCGAAAAAAAAAGTTCTATATAAAATGTAGTGTGAGGTGGGGGATTTTCCTCAAAATCTTCGTGTCGCATCCCTGAAAATGCAACATTTTCGTTTTCGAGTTATCGTTTACAGACACACGGACAAACGCACGCGCGCGCACACACACACAGACCTTTTTCTGATTTTTTTTTTCTCTTTTGGATAAAGGTGACCCTAAAACATATATTTCCGGTGAAATCTTGGTATTTAATTTTTGGGTGGAGTGCAGTACCCTCTCTATACACTACGTAAATATTACGTGAATAGAAGTAAAATCATTCGTAAGTTACACCAATCATGAAATATTTACTTATTATATGAACACCGCTATATATGCGTATGGGCGCGTATATGCATTTATAATGATGTAAATACTGTTTTAATGCTTTTGTTAATGAGTAACCTATCGACCTTGCACAGTCTGCTCCAATAAAACGCCAGTATAAAATTTAAATGGTACGTTTAGCAAGAACGAGCCTAAATGAATGAATGAAGTAATATTTCACAACTATATTCGTTCCTCTTATCTTCCTTTCAGAGAAAAGTAATGTATAAAAATCACTTTATTGCAATTTATGTATGCTGGTTCAGTGCAATTTTATCTTCCGTCGCTTCGACGCTCAAAGATAGTTGACGGCTGTTCTTTCTAATCGAAGAGTACGCCTCGATTTTACTATCGATACTAAACTCTGTAGAGCAAGTTGTTTTCTTTTTGTACCTGTTTATTGCGTAGCAAGAAATTTCGAGAAGTGGTAACCATTATGTCAAGTGCATTTTGCACACAGGTGCTATGGTATGGAGTACGGCGGCGCGCGGATGACACGGATATACAGCCATGAATGAGTGTATTCATTGACAGAACAGTATTGTACATAGAATTTGAGCAACCGTTCATGTCCACAGACCGTACGTGCTTTTGTAACAAACATTAAAAAGCAATATTAAAACAACAAAGAATTAAAAGAGTAAACACGAAAATAATAAGACAAAGGTAATACACAATCAAGAGTAATATTAAAACAACAACAAAGAATTTAAAGAGTAAACCCGAAAATAAAAATACAAAGATATTCAAATATTTAAATTTACAGCACAGATTTCAGCTTCATAAATGTACCCTCTTATAATAGATAAATACATTTAAAAGAAATATATACACATAATATATACACAATATATAAAACCATAACACAATATATATGTAAAACATTGTAGTCACTTTTATTTAGTTTGTTTTATCCCTCCCCCATCTTATCAGCCTTCTCATATCTCAGCTGTCTTGCCTTAAGTATACTATATTTACCTAGCCGTCCACGTCTTCCGTGCCAGCCAGTAGCGTCCAACATGCTTCTAGCTCTACATTCGCGGTGGTAAAGAATCGCGGTAAATATTTTTCCCGCCATTCCTCCGTACTCCTACATCTTGCCAAGATGTGAGTCCACGACTCTTCCTCCTAGCAAATGGGACAGATTCTCGTCAGCAATTTTTATGCCCCTCCATGCCCCTAGTCTAATACACGCGAGCCCCTCTTTAATGAGTTGTGGCGCCTGCGCATTGGCGCGTAGTCACAGTAGCAAATAACCTGTAACTAGCATCTGGTCCTGCCACAATATGGGTGGTATATATAGTGGTATTAATCTGGACTATATATATGATGAAGTAATAAATCGTGTATTATAAATTAACGTCTCTATGTATAAAATAGGCTCTGTAAAATATCTTAAGCACTTCTTATCCTACCATATGTCGACATCATGCATTATGCTAATGTGCTCATTGATATTATTATTTGGTCAGAGTCTTTTGAGTGGAAAGAGAGAAGGCAGTCACGTGGGTGCACGGTGGCTAATACAGAGTCCCGACACCATAATCGATCTAGGCATAAGAAATCGGTTGTGGTAGTAATGGTGATGGTAGTGGTATCTTTGTCTTTGCTATCTTAAAATACTTACGAAAGAATAGTTGAGCTGTTGTTTACATGCTTAGGAAAGTGGTGGGCCCTCATTCAAAGGGAAGATGTACTAAGCGTCATGCTTCCCCCAGATAGGGAGAGTCTACCTCTTACAATTTGCCCGCTAAATTAAGTGAGTTAGATTCTGGTTGCTAATAATTAAAGGTGATCAAACAACTCTAAGAGCAATATGTTAATAACATAGAGCACCCAAAATGGTGGACGGCGGGGCTACAACGGGGATTATCAAAGATTGGCTTAAACGATATTTGTCAAAGGGACAGCGAAACTAGATGTAACGTTGCGAATAAAGTAAAAAGGCGACTATTCTATATAAATAGGCAGGAAATAGAATCTGAATGTAGAAACAAATCGCCATTGCAGTTACAAAACGAAATAAAGATTGAGTGGGGTAAAGAAACATATATTTTAAAATTGGGTATGAAACAAAAATCGGGAATAGCGTGGCTCAGGTTGGGAGGGTGGAAAACCCCTAAGGTGATTTATGAAACTGGTAGGTGGATTTGTCCATTATGCGGGGATCAGGAAGACTGGACGCATATTTTGGCAGATTGTGGGCAGATAGAGGATGCTAGGAAAAAATATTGCCGGAAGTATTTTTAGCTTCAGACGAAGGACAGCGTTCTGGGATTTGATTTTAAACAGACAAAACTGGCCAAGCCTGGGCACATACTTAATGGAAGTACGTGCACCAAGAGATAAAATATTTGTGTAAATATTGTATAGACTTATTTGGTGTTTGAGTAATCTAGATGTATGAATACGTGGTGTAGTTGTGTGTGTGTGTGTGTGTGTGTGTGTGTGTGTGTGTGTGTGTGTGTGTGTTTCCAATGTTAAGAGATATAAAATATATATGTTGGTAATATTTTAAACTCAAGTATTTTTCGACAGCATGTAGGGTCACTCGACCCATGCGACTGTGTGACGCAAATATTGTTTTGTTGTAAACTTAATACTACTACAATTTGCCAGTAATATGAATTCATCAAAAATGAAGCGGGCTACAGAAGCTATTCTCAGAAAATGTAATATATACATTTTATTTATGATGATAATAAGCAAACATGTGATATTTTAATCAAAACCGTTAGAGTTTCCATTTAATGAGTAGTTTGGGGTGGTATATCTTCCAAACCCTGAAAGATGCTGAACTTAAAATATATTATAAGGACTTTTCATTTTGGGTTATGCTGTTTACAGATACACAGACACACACATACAGTGGCTTTAACAAAAAGGCTTTATTTTTGATTCAGGAGATTCTAAAACGCATATATTTAGTGAAATCTCGGTATCAAATTTTTGGATTGAATAAAATACCTTCCCTACCTACTACATACCTAATTCATGGTAGAGAAAGTAAAAAGAGCTGTTTCTTAACCTTGAATATAGTAGCAAAAGATTAATAGTGTTGTACTTTTGGCCACCCACAAGATAGAGAAAGGCCAGCCTGGGTAGTGTGGTGGTAGCGTGTCTGCCTCACATTCAAAAGGTCGCGAGTTCGAATCTCGCTTAGGGTGAGTCACCCGAATGATGTTTTTTTTCTGTGTTTTCCCTTATCCTAAGAAGACGAATGTCGAGTAACTTTAAGCTCCATGGACCCCGAGCATCACTTCACCAATTTCATTCATCGTCCGATATGACCAACCAAGTTAAAGGACATTAAAATTACAAAAAAGGGGGGGATTGGCTGGCTACAGACATTTGACGACTAGCAATTAATTCTTAAACCATTTGTCAGAAGCTTATTAACCCGTTGTCTATTTTGGTCACTGAAATACAAATTCATACACTAAAGTGTGATATAGACGATTATATTTAGATTAATGTCTTTGGAACGTGTAGTTGCAGTATTTTTATAGTTCGTAGTTATAGCTTCATTAGAATTTTTATTACTTCTCTAAAAATGTAGTTATAGAGTTGTGTTTTGAAGGGAATTAAGATGTTATCGTGCGTGAATGAGCTTATTGCGTGTAGTAATCTAAATTTAATGGTTATATATATATCCTTAAAAATATTTAAAGAGTTACATAATTGTGGTGTGCTTATGGTAATACATATATACGCGACGGTTTTCTCACTAGTTTAGCTATAACTAGCCAAGTCAGTAAAGTAAAAATTGTGAAAAGTTTATTATTATTACCTGTATTATAATAAATCTAAAAAAAAAAAAATAAATAAAATACGTATATGCTTATAATTTTATGGTTTCACTGATAGGCATTCCCAAACGTTCAGGTATTTGTTTTACCTTTTTACTTTCTCTGCACTTACTATGTACATAGTGTATAGAGAAGGTATTGCAATCCGCACAAATATTCGATACAGAGTTTTCATTGGAAATATATGTTTTAGGGTCCCCTAAAAAAAAACATTTTCACAAAAAGGTCCGTGTGTGTGTGTGTGTGTGTGTGTGTGTGTGTGTGTGTGTGTGAACACGATAGCTCAAAAACGAAAAGTCGGCAAAATACCAAACTTGGTTTTTAAGTTTAGTATCTTCCAGAGATGCGACATGACGATTTTGAGAAAAATCCCTCCACCACAAACTACCCTTTACATGGAACTTTTTTCGAAAATTTAGATTTTCTGAAAAATGACTTTAATGATTTTCTTTAAAATATCATATATTAAAAACCTTTACCTGACAAATAAAATGTATATCTTGAATTTTCTGGGAATAGCATCTGAGACTACTTTATTATGGATGAATTTTACGGAATTTTGAATAACTGCTAAACCGTAAGAGATGGACAAAAACTAACTGCCCAAAAAATGTAGAGCACGTTAAAACACACAATTTATGTTGTATTGTATACATTTTTTTGCGGAGTTCATCGTTTTTGAGACATTCCTTTTTTCTGATATGAAAAACATATGGGAGTTTGTCAACTGCTGTCTATACAAACAAAAGAACTTCAGTCTCATAGCAACCAGCTTTTGACTATCACTTTAACCTATGGTACTCCCATATTTCGCGTCTACTTGCAAGGAAGCAAGTAATAAGACTATTTCTGCTAATTGTTTTCTGATTAGCATGAAGTAAATAGAAGTGTACGCTTTTTAAGAATAATTTGTTGCAGAGATTTAGAGAAAGTCATGTGAATGGCACACATCAGATTTTTAAAGATGAGTTTATTCAGATTTTCCTGCAATACGACGTTTATCATTGAGCTTTTATTATACATCAACGTCCTGTCGGCTGACTGTAAATGTTCAAATATTTAAAAAAAAATTGGAAATATTAGAGAAATTGACATTGGTGCTTGTTTTCGTCACACGCTCCTAGTTGCGCAATATCAGGAAATATGTTGTATGCAGCACTTCCATTCGTACCTTCAATTAAATTTATCAATTGCGTTTCACACACTTGAATGCCCCTTAATCCAAGCTAACCTTGTGGTATATTGCAGGTTTTGCAAAAATCCTGTATTTTACGGAGATTCTAGGCAGATAATGAAGCCATCTTATGCTAATTGTATGCAAAGTACCCGCGGTTCTTCATTAAGTGACTTGTTAGGTATATACCTGCTTTAACTCCACAAGGAGCCTTGGCCTACCGCCCGGCCGCTGCGTCCCCCATCTCGGTCCATGGATGGGGTGCAGTATTGGAGGGTGAGACGTGGTCAGCATCTTGATGACCTGAAGCCGCTACTTCTCTATCAAGTAGCTCCTCAATTGGCCCCCCAGGGACCTCACGAGGCTGAGTGCACCCCGGTCCAATTCTTCCAGCGGGGAAAAAAATCCTCACGCCGGTACTGGGCATCGAACCCAGGTAAGCAGCTGCGCTAACACCGCGCTAAGGAGACGACCTACTCTAACCAAATCTAATTAACTTCACCTAATCGTTCACTATTTGCCGGCTTTTAGAGGATCGTCAGATGGTGTGCAGTATAAAGCTAACTATACTCTGGCTTTTTATGCTTTACCTAGGATGGAATAACTGTTTTTTTACACATAGCCGTGTGAAGGGCAGGAGTTGGATAGGTAGAGTCAGACAGAAAAATTCCATGCCATAGCCGGGATTTGAACCACAAAAACCATGTAAAAAAACAGTTACTCCATACAAATTGATCATAATAGTTGGCCATACAATGAATCCTGGTCTAAACTATAAGTCGCCGTTGTCATCTCAAAATGATTTGAGATCACCTTGTTGTGGTTTACCGGGAAACATGCGAGTCAGTTGAGAAATTTAATGCTATGCCGGCACGTTGCCATGGTAGCTCAGTGGCAGAGCAACCGGCTAGAGATCGGGAGATCCGTGGTTCAAATCCCGGCTATGGCATTTTCAGTCTGACTCTACCTATACAACTCCTTTACCTAGGATGTTTCTAAAATTACGATTTCAGCACAAGCGCACATGTGCATTACTTTTCCTGTAATAATTGTGCAACACACTACTGCATTTAGTGACGATTTTGTTTCCTACATAATAAACAGAAGATAACCGGCTGTTTTATTTCCTTATAATATAGGCTTCTCTCATATCAACTGGGATACTTGCTATTTCCACATTATTTATGCTCTGAGGCGTTCAACATTATTTTATATTAATCAACAATCAATTTTAATGATTTCAGATATTCAGTTGCCACAGTTTACATATTTTGATGGAGTTTGGTTTCATTAATTAAAGTACCATCATGTCCTCTAATTTTGTAGAAGTGAATTCTGAAAATACCAAACCTAAAAAGATAAAAAATGTTGCAGGTTTCCAATATGAAGTATACAATTTAAAAGCTGAAAATTATTTAACATTGGCATAACACGCAAACGGCATTGCAGTTGGTTCTTTGGTATATTTACAATAAAACTGATTTCTCTCGCTTTCACCATTAGTGTGGCGCCAAAATGTTTTAAAGTGATATGATTTTTAATTTCTCTATACGTACTATGTACATAATATATAGAGAAGGTATTACTCTACACTAAAAAATTCGATACCGAGATATCACCGAAAATATATGTTTTAGGACGCCTGGTACCAAAAAAAAATTCAGAAAAAGGTCCGTGTGTCCGTGAACATAACTCAAAAACGAAAAGTCGGTAAAACACCAAACTTGGTATTTAAGTTTAGTATCTTCCAGGGATACGACACAAAGTTTTTGAAAAATATTTCCCCACCCCAAACTACCTTTTACATGGATCATTTTATTTTCTTAAAAATGGCTCTAAAGATTTGATTAAAATATCGTATATTAAATATATTTACCTGACTAATAAAATGTATATCTTCAATTTTCTGGGAATAGCCTCTGAAGCTTACTTTATTCTGGATGAAATTTACGGAATTTTGCATAACTGCTAAACCGTAAGAGATAGATAAAAACTTACTACACATAAAATATAGAGCACGTTAAGACACACCATTTATGTCATATACACTTTTTTCGTGGAGTTAATTGATTTTTAGATATTCCATATTTTTGGTTTTCAACTTTATAAAACTTATACTTTTCTCATACAGGAATTTGTCAACTCGTGTTGACACAAACAAAGGAACTTCAGTCACAAACAACCAGCTTTTGACTATCACTTTAACCTATAATACTCCCTTATATCGCTTCTTCTTTTAACCCTTAGTTGCCTGCATTTGAATAGTGCATATGCTGTTTTTTCTTTAATTCAATTTTAAAACTGGAGTTCTACTATAAATTTATGGGAATAAATCTATAACAATATTATATAAAATAATAGAGAAAATACAAATGAAAATAAATGTATATCCTTTATTAATCCTTTTCTTCCCAATTAAAAGATTAAATTCTTCTAAACCAGTTTTCATAGTCCTGCCAAAGGCACTACCAAATAAATGGTTCAAATGACCATGAGCGTTAGGTGACCTATTCAAAGCCAAACGTTGCAATTTCAAATCCCAGTCATTGTGGTGAAGGACGGGGAGATCCCAAGTAAAATAATCGGTTTGATGTTTGGAAGCTAATGGGGCTACATTTGACTGTAGTTATGTGGGATTTATTCTTTTATTTATTTAAAAAATCACTGAAATTTTAGGGCAAAGATTGTATATATTTTTTCAATATAAAACAGCCTTGATTATTTGTCGTTTAGTATAACATGAAATTAATCCTAGAGTACAACCCTATTTGTATAGTTATGCTTAAAACGAGCGAAACTTATAGGTGCGGACAGGCAACAAAGGGTTAAGGAAGCAAGTAATAAGACTATTTCTGCTATTTTTTTGTTTTCTCTATTCTAACAATAAGTTGTTGCAGAGAATAGAAAAAGTCATGTTCGTGTAACATATCATATTTTTACTGTCATATTTGCATATTTTCAATTAGATATCTCTGTTTCATTCGTAAAATACTGGCATGCTTTGTGTAATCCATTTGTGTTTGTCACCTTGTCCTACCGAAGAATGGAAAATGTCAGTACACAGTAACACTAATTACCTTATATCTTTAGTAAACGATATCTCAAGGGGCATTCATTATTGTAGTTACCCGAACTGCAGTAGGAGATGATTGCTAGTGGGTTGTAACACAAGTGGCCCAGATATGAGGAACTTGCGGGTCAGAAGGAGGTGGCCAAAGGCAGCGCGTGCACATAATGGCCCTTTCAGGAGACACTTAGCGTTACTGCCAGCATCATAAGCCCATTAACCCCATTCGACTCGCTTTTGTCACTTTAAACCCGAATAATGGAATCACCAGCTTTTTATTACCTTGTTTTTCTTTTTGTCTCGCCGACCTCAAGAAAGTAACATAAGGCGAGTGTGGAAAGATTTATGTAGAATGAGCCGTTTGGAAAGGTGAAAGAAAGGACAATGTGACTGCATCTGAAGACGAGGTATCCACCGTTAAATATTTTAGTAAAACAAATTATTAAAATAGAACAAAATTAGAACTGTATTGGATTAATTGTTTTTCACATAAGCCCTGTGTAGTACAGAAGTTTGATAGGTAGAGCCAGACTGAAAAATTCAATGCCATAGCCGTGATTTGAGCCACTATCTCCCGATCTCTAGCCGGTTGCTCTGCCACTGAGCTACCATGGCAAATTTCCGCATAGCATTGAATTTCTAGCAGAAATTATAGGAAATGTACATCACATACTGACTGAAAATGTAGATATTACAATAGAACAAACAACAACGTCATAGTTTTTGCGTCGATTTATAAGAATCAGCCCATCATTTCACATCTGTGACGAAGGAAAAATCAAAACTGTGGAATGGAAGGGGAGAATCGGCTCCAATGAAGCCGAAGACAGTTCCATCTACAGGCAAGGCCATGGCGTCAATTTTCTGGGACTCACGCAGGATAATTTACATTGATTATCTCAAAAAAGGAAAAGCAATCAATGGAGTATATTATGCGAACTTGTTATAGAGTTTAGGTGGTGATACCGAGCAAAACCGACCGCATTTAGTGAAAAAGAAAGCTTTGCTTCATGCAGACAACGCACCAGTTCACACGTTCATTAACGTCACAGCCAAAATCAATGAGTCAAAGTTCGAATTGCTTCCTCAGGCTCTGTTCGACAGATATTTTCTACTTCCAAACTTGAGGAAATGGCTTGGTGGTTGAAGATTTGTGGAGTCTGCAGCTTATAGCTATTTTGCAGACCTGGATGGTTCTCACTATGAATAGGGTATCGAAGCTATTGAGCATCGCTGAAAGGAGACTATGTAGAAAATATGTATGTCTACCCCCCAAATTTTTGTGCGTAATTTGTTAGGTCGGGTATTTCTGGTACAGCCCCCATAATTTTACTTGTTATTACATACTACTACTTATACATTTTTACTATAATTACGTATTATTACTTCCGTAAGTGAAATGGAAATAAGAGAGTACACTAGGCTGAAGCGATAGTGAAATATTTTAAAACCTGAAGTCATTGAAATTGAGTTCTATTTGCGTGACCAGGTTTAAAACAAAAGTATGAAACGAGAGATGACTTCTTGTTTGAGTAAAGTATAAGTAGGTAGTTTAAATTGAAACCAAAAATAAGGAAATTCTTGGTTAACTCATTAAATGTTAACAAAAAAAAGGTATAGATACACTAAAATCGCGTGTTTTGACCAAATCTTATTCTTTGAGTAATAAGTTTTAGGCATTTCTTACGGTTTAATAGTTGTACAAAAAGTTATTCAAAAATAATCTAGAATGAAGAAATGCTCAGAGGCTATTGTCAGAAAATTCAAGGTATACATTTTATTTGTTGTGTAAATATCTTTCATATGCTGTATATACCAACTTTGGTATTTAACGGATTTTTCGTTTTTGAGTCATGCTGTCCAGACACACACACAAAAATACACATGCATTTTTACTTTTTCTACATGTACTATGTACATAGTGTATAGAGAAGTTATTGCACTCCATCCAAAAATTCGATTCCGAGATTTCACCAGAAATATATGTTTTAGGGTCTCCTGTATCCAAAAAAAGCATTTTCACAAAAAGGTCCATGTGTCCGTGGGTCTGCAAACATAACTCAAAAACGAAAAGTTGGTAAAATACCAAACTTGGTATTTAAGTTAGAATTTTCCAGGGATGCGGCACGAAGATTTTGAGAAAAATCCCCACAACCTAAACTATACCTTAAATGGAACTTTTTCGAAAATTTTGATTTTCTTCAAAATGGCTCTAACGATTTTGATTAAAATATCATATATTAAAGATTTTCCTCAAAAATAAAATATATATTCTTGAATTTTTTGAGAATAGCCTCTAAAGACTACTTTATTCTGGACGAATTTTACGGAATTTTGCATAACTGCTAAACCGTAAGAGACAGAAAAAAAAAAAAAAAAAAAACTTACCCGACAAAAATTGTAGAGCACTTTGAAACACACAATTTATGTTATATGCATTTTTTTAATGGAGTTGATCGTTTGAGATATTCCTTGTTTTTGGTTTCAGCTTTAAAAAAATTATACTTTTCTCACAAAGGACTTTGTCAACTCCTGTTCATACAAACAAAGGAACTTCAGTACCATAGCAACAGCTTTTGGCTATCACTTTAACCTATGGTACTCCCTTATTTCGCTTCTACTTACAAGGAAGCAAGTAATAAGACTATTTCTTCTAATTTTTTTTTGCGATTAGTATTAAGTAAATAGAACAATAAGCTTTGTAACAATAATTTGTTGAAGAGATATAGAGAAAGTCATGTGAATGGAACACACAAGGCTTTTTGGTTTCAGTTGTCCTCAAAACTTATATTTCCGTGAAATCTCGGTATCGATCTTTGTTTATGTGTATATTTATATTGCCGACATTGTATTGTTTGATTGTCGATGATTAATTATTGTGTGGAAAAGACTCTTTCCATATGCTATCTTAGATGTGTCAATTAAGTGGGAAGCTGACGGCAGACAGAATTGAGATGGAGTTGACCGTGTTCGGTTGCACGACCTGTATAAATAAATTATCTTTTTATTTTGGATTAGTTTTAGATTGATAATTGCAGCAGGATCCTATTTCACTCAAATATTTCATTCGATGAAACATCAAAAACTTGAGGTGAAGTCACCTCGATAAACCTCATTCATCATTTCTATTTACACTTTTATAAACTTGAATAAACACTTGTGGAATACTAATTGTTTACACTTGAATAATACTTGTTACATCTTAGCACTTATTAACATTACGCCTGCGTAACACTTTTAATAATTTCGGCGCAGAATTGCATCACACTTGGTACTTTCGGCTCCTCCGACTGAGTGGCGTGGAGTCGTCGGTGGACTGACAGGAAAGACTGTGCAACTTCTGAGGTTGGCTTTCCTTATATAGCAAGATGTCTGCCTTAACCTTTCTAAATTCCCATTAGCTAAAATTTACCTCCAAAACTTACTTTTAGCATTACTATGTCACATGATTTCATTGTGTTCTGGTCAGATGACTCATAGACAAAGAAAAATACTACATTTTAGTGACTTTTACCAAGCAAGCACTGGTAACCCTAATGAACTCATAAGGTATAAACGAAAGTCACGAATTCTCAAAGATTTTGACGGCAATACAGGCTGTCCTTTGTTAAATTTAACTGCGCAGCACCTTGCAGCTTTGCCTTAGAAATGTTAATATAGTTTAGCTAAAACTTATGAACTTAATACAAGAAAATAACAAATTTCTCATACAAATATATAATTATAATAACAGAAACCTTGGCAATTGTTTATAAACCCGTTGATGTGAGCATATAATCATTCAGGAGTAGTGGAGTAAAGAAATGCTGTCTCAGAATGTAAAAAGTTAACCTGAAATAACAGTTTACGCCAGCACCTGAGAATGCAGAGGCAAAAATGTGCTAGAATACATAGCAATTAATATTTAAATTTATGAATGTATTAAATTTAGTAATATGTTTACTGAAGCAACTACACACAATGTAACAAACTGAGAGTAGGTTGGAATCAGCTTATAAACTCTAAGAATATAGTTAGAATTATGAGAAATAGAGAAAATTTCGCTCAGCTCTGTGAGAATTTAAAATTTACAAAGTAACGTAGCAAATTCAGTATACTCCCTTTTTGCTGGATATTATAAATTTTATTTGATAATGGAATGATTATAATTACAGTTTCTTAGTAAATGACTCATATCTCCAAATATGAATAAATCTACTGATGAAACTTTGCACAAAACTTATAATGAAGTTATAGTGATTCGGGAATTTAAATTAATCACTAACCCAGTTCAATAATATCTCAAAAATAAGGGAAAGTTAGTTCCTCATTTCGTATTTAAAGCATGTATAAGTTTAAAATTCTAGTAGAACCATTTTTCATTTTAAACATACAAAAGACGGTTAGAGAAACATTCCAGTCTTGCTTTGAAGTTTTAACATATGTCGATTCATAGGAAATTAAATGTAATTCTAAGTTATCACTTTTGAAATACAGACAAAAATTGTGGGTTTCAAGAATATATTACATTGGTCATTTAAATTTTAAAGAATAAAGATACACTTCATTAATTAGCATGAGGTTATCTGAAGAAAATAAGTTATTCATGGAATTTTCAGCTGAAAATTTAATATGGCCACCGTATAATGACTCTGGTAACTTCAGATTTAATGGCATTAACATTTAAACGCTGATTAAGACAATAATTAACAGGTGTGTTTAATTGAAAATTGAAAGAAAATAGGTTCAGCGGCATCTCGAAAATAAAACTATTATATCTTCACATTGCGAGCTAAATTTCTTTTAAATTACGTTTTGTGTCTTCCTAATTTATATTAAGGTTAATAAAGTGTTTAGGAAACCTTTAAACTTTGCCAACGCGGTATATTAAAAAAATCTGAATGTGTTCCATTCACATGACATTCCCTACATCTCTGCAACAAATTATTGTTAAAATGCTTATGCTTCTATTTACTTCATGAAAATCGAGTAAAAATTAGCCGGAATAGTCTTATTACTTGTTAAGGGAGTACCATAGGTTAAAGTGATAGTCAAAAGCTGGTTGCTATGTGAATGAAGTTCCTTGATTTGTATGGAAAGAAGTTCACAAATCTCTGTATGAGAAAAGTGTGTTTTTTTTTAAAGCTGAAACCATAAACAAGAAATATCTCAAAAACGATCAATTCCACAAAAAAGTGTATATAAAATAAAATGTGTGCTTTAAGTTACTCTAAAGTTTTGTGTGGTAAGCTTTTGTCTGTCTCTTACGGTTTAGCAGTTGTGCAAACTTCCGTGTAAGTCATCAGAATAAAGTGGCCTTCAGAGGCTATTCCCAGAGAATTCAAGATATACATTTTATTTTCCAGGTAAATATCTTTAATATGCGGTATTATATTCAAAATCGTTAGAGACATTTTTGAGAAAATCAAAAATTTCAATGTAAAGGGTAGTTTGGGGTGTGGGAATTTTTCTTAACATCTTTATACCGCATCCCTGGAAGATACCAAGTTTTTGGTATTTTACCGACTTTTCGTTTTTGAGTTATCGTATTCACACCACACAGGGGATACAGGGGATCCTAAACCATATATTTCCGGTGAAATCTCGGTATTCAATTTTTATGTGGAATGCAATACCTTCTCTATACATTATGTATATGGTACGTGTGCAGAAAGTAATAATCTTTTCCAAGGGGATGTGTTCTTCCCCAACTTCTCGGTCATTAATATGCAGGTAACGTTTTGACCGCAGAGGGTAACATGGAATCTCATGTAGTAGCTTGTTATTTACAGTGCTAAGCCAGTTCCTGATTCATTTTCTCTTACTTTGCTTTTTTGTGTAAGTAATGACGCCCTAATGAGCGACTGACTGCTATGGCTGGGAGCTTGTTGAAATCCTTCCCGGGCTGCCTAATCTACCTCCAAAGGAATTCAAGCAGTGATATTTGCTTCTCCAAATGTTAATAAGATGGATACCTGCTGATATGATTTTACTGAAAAATCTGATGTGTTCCATTCACATAACTTTCTCTACATCTCTGCAACAAAGCTTATGCTTCTATTTACTTCATGCTAATTGAGACAAAAATAACAGAAATAGTCTTATTACTTGATTCCTTATAAGTAAAAGCGAAATAAAGCCGTACCATGGGTTAAAGTGATAGTCAAAAGCTGGTTGCTATGTGACTGAATTTCCTTTGTTTGTATGGATAGGAGTTGACAAATTGAATGAGAAAATTACGTTTTTCCAAGCTGAAACCAAAAACAAAGAATATTTAAAAATTATCATCTCCACGAAAAAAATGTATATAACCTAAATGTTGTGTTTTAACGGGTTCTGCATTTTTTGTGCAGAAAGTTTTTATCTAAGTCTTACACTTTAGCAGTTATTCAGAATTCCGTAAATTTCATCCAGAATAAAGTAGCCTTAGGAGCCTATTCCCAGAAAATTGATGGTATGCATTTTATTTGTCAGGTAAATATACGATATTTTAATCAAAACCGTCAGAGCTATTTTTTAAAAAATCCAAATTTTCGAACAAGCTCCATGTGAAGGGTAGTTTATGGTGGGGATATTTTTTCTCAATATCTTCGTTTCGCATCCCTGGAAGATACTAAACTTAAATACCAGGTTTGGTAGTTTACCGACTTTTCGTTTTTGAGTTATCGTGTTCACAGTCACACTGACACATACACAGACCTTCTTTTTTTTTTTTGGATACAAGGGACACTAAAACATATATTTCCGGTGAAATCTTAGTATCGATTTTTGGGTGGAGTGCAACACCTTCTCTATACACTATGTACATAGTACATGTAGAAAAAGTAAAAATAATAGAAGATCCCGATTCTAAAGGTAGTGCTACACTCAAGGAGTCTTGCTTTGCAAGTTTTCTACACTAAGCTACAGCTAGAGACTAAAATTATATAAAGACATATTCAAGATTCATACCATCAATAGTATTTTGAATACTTCAGTTATCAATAACAATAAAATTATTTTGATTAGTTTATATCTGGTATTTATTAACTGAGTAAGAAAAACTTTTGCTTTAAAAAAGAGCTTAGTTGTTATTTATTCTTGCTTCAGTGATTTCTCGTTCTATATACTTATCCAAACACATGCCTATTTAGTCAAAATTGCTGCTTATGTAGGTGAACTTATAGGAGACACTTTGAAGGAAAACAAATTATGACTTCTTCTATCCATTAATGAATGACTATACTTTCAGTCATCTTAATTAACTTGATAGTTTAGCATTTAAGGTGTTCAACCTAATGCGACCAGAATCATTCTGGTTTCTGCAACAACTTTCATAGGAGTATTTGCAGGTTTATAATTAACTGAGAGATCCGTGGTTCAAATCCCGGCTATGGCGTTGACTTTTTCAGTATGACTACCTATGCAGCCTATCCATTATCATACAACTCTCAACAGTGCGTAGCACAAGGAAGGACTCTGCAAAACTTGCTCACATGTTTTAAGCTTTGGGGTAGTTTAGGTGTATCGTGGTAGTCATAATATTTAAATACAATAGGAAATGTTCCTTGGGGACAGCTTGGAGAGTCCTGGCTTCCGATTTGTATTGAAAGGTCATGTGTTTGCTTTGGAGTTGAGGTAGTTATGTTTGATGGCCTTGGATACTAGTTTCATATTGAGGGACTTCTCTGTATTTGCACAAATCTATGCATTAATCTTGTCGATTAAGAAAGTACTAGCAGAGAAACTGGGATTCAAAAAGCAAAGTTGCAACAGGAGGATCTCGAAGAAGAAAAAAGAAGAAGCAGTGGGTAACGGCAACAACTGAAAAGACTGTAATCGCCTGTCCACTTTGTGGAGAGCACGGTTTCCCCAGAAGCAGATTGATTAATGTGCAATAATTGTGGCATGAACATACTATTTACAGAATTCGTAGGTTGTTTGTGGTGATTGTTCCTAAATTGTAAGATCTTTAATTTGTTTCAAAATCCTGTAACCTATACTCATTTCATTCATATACTTAAGTCATTTCATACAAAGTGCAAATGATATAAATGTGGAATTTTAGTGATATAAGGAGAGATTTGGAAATGTGCATATTGTGCATAGCGATTGCGTACTTTTTGACCATAGGTTGTCCAAGAATACACATCTGCAGGCTTTGCATTTGTAAATTATTTAGGTACTTTTTATGAAGCTACATTCATTCTAATTTTGAGCAGTGTTCATTAAATATCATTTGATATATTGTATCAGCTTCAAGGGCTACAGTCAAATATAATTTAGAAAATGCGTACTCTTATCTGTATTTCCCGTATTGAGGAGGCATATTGATCTATATACTCAGGCGCTGCCTTAGCTTGATATCTGTTCACTAGAATTGTGAAACACTAAGAACTCAGATGCCCGCCTGGGTAGCGCGTCTGTCTCACATTCAAAAAGGTCGCGAGTTTGAATCTCCCTGGGTGAGTTACCCGGATAAGGTCTTTTTCGGGGTTTTCCCTTATCCTGAGAAGACGTATGTCGAGTAACTTTAAGATCCATGGACCCCGAGATCATTTAAGCATCATGCATCAATTTTATTCATCGTCCGATAGGTTAAAGGACGTTTAAAAAAAAATAAAAAAACCTCAGCATACAGTAAGTAATATAGCATACATAAAAACACTTCGACTGTGTGTATGGTGCTTTGAAAAGTTAATAATTATACACACGTATAATCACGCAGGTAAGAATGGGAGCAAATAACCTTCTTCTTCTTCTTCACTTCATGGCATAGGCAATTAAATGCCCGGACCTCCTTCAAAGTCCTTCAGCTATAGTTTCCTGAATCTGCCTACCAATCTTTAAGGATAATATTGCATTATTTGTTTTGTAAGTCTCGTACATGGAATTTTTTCAACATCATCTTTCCACTTTTGGTTGAAGTATTTTAACCTTTCAGTCTTACCTTTTTGTCTTATAAAAATAAATTAATGGTGGTACTATGTGCGTTACATAACACCTAAATATATATAATTAGACATTTCCATTTTTATATGAAAATCATCTGTTGAGGTGATGACACGTCTGAAGCGACTCCAAAAATTCTAGCAGCAGCACTTATGGGAAGAAGTCCAAGTCTTATTGCTCTTTTAGGCGGGAAAGGGGGAAGCAAATAAGGATTCAACATGTTGTAGTAATTCCCATAAAGATATTTGTTATAAACTTTATTGAAATTCACACCTCTATCTTGCACGATGACTGCTACTTCTGTGGAAACTGTCGTGGAGATAAAGTTGGCGGGAAAGTCTGAGCTGTCCAGTCACTACTGTATGTACCACCAGGACAACGCACACAAGCAGAAGACAACGGTTGTCATCTTTCCAAGTTCCTAAACTTTTCGTAAGTTTAAAGGATGTTGAAGATCCTCACGAATAATGTTCCAAACTTTGCTCTCGTTAACCTAAATATATACCTCCACAGTTTGAGTACCTGGTCAGGACTGTTAAAACGGCTTCGAATCCTCCTCTTTAACTGTGGTGTAGGGACATGTGATTTGCTGAAACATATATTATTATTTAACAGATATTCTGACCTCATTCATTCGTCAATAAATTGCAAGAAACATCCTCGGACTTGGTACTCTGTGTTGGGAAAGTACTGAGCATAACACCTTCAAGGTCCGGCCATCATGCCAGCAGTACCATGCCCAAGATGATGATCAGTGTGTTATGGTCAAATAAAACCACACAAGTTTTAATACTAGCATAAGGCACCTAAACCTATCCTATAAGCCAGCTGAGAACTAACTAAATTAGCTGGCTGTTAAAAAAAAGTGATGGTAGGTTATAGGTAGGCTTTTCCTTTCCTATCACTTACTTATACTACATATGTAAACAGAAACGGGATGAGAGATAAACCAAAATGTGAACAAATAATCATAGTTGAGTATTAACTGGCGCAACAGATCAGGACATGTGAACATCTTAATGAGAGCTGGGAAGCCAGTTGTACTTTCAGATAAGCAGTTCACCAGTCGATGGATGCATGCTGGAAGAGTGCCTGTCACAGTCAATGTCAAATATCTGTCACCTCTTATGGTGCATACGCCGGTGCACTGATAAACATGTGTTTTCATATGTCTATTCATATCTACAAAACATCTATACAAATGGCCTACTATATAAACAATGCCAATCGTCTGCCTCCAATTCTTCCACACCTGACAGTCCTTCGTCCTCACTCACGTCATTGTCATCATCAACGCTATCACTACTTCCTGCATCGTAATCCTAGATTAATATTGCTTTTGATTTTCTACAATTCTTTCTAATGATTGTCAATGTTTTCAACACATCGACATACATTTTCCCATTCTAGTCTGCCAATTTCTACAATCTTTTCTTTCTCCACATCTTGTAATTTAAAAAAAGGTATGTTAAGCTCTACTTTTCTTTCTTCTTATCTTTGAGAACCCTGGAAACGGAACTCAGTGAAATATCAGTTGCCTTGGCTATTCTTTCATTCACTTTCTACAGGCTTTTGAAGAAATTGGGGAACATACATTTTCTTCCTTCAGCTTTTCCTCTTGTTTCATGAAGTCAAGGGCATTTGCAATTATTTTTCTGCTCTGACTAAGTATTACCTGGTCACTTAATTTTGTAAACGTAGGAGTCATGGTTAAAAAAATAAAATAAATAAAATTAACACTATTTACTGCCCACTTTGAATACAAATATATGTGGAAAACTTTCGATACAGACTATACAAAGTTTACTCGCTGTGCCTTTAAGCAAGCTAGGCTCGGTAGCTGGGTTGGCGGTCAGGGTCACGATTCCAGAAGTTTTGCTCCGGCAATAAATGACTTGTACTGCGAAATATTGTTTTACACAGAGACCATTACAATGCATTTTCAACGTAAAGTGAATTTTATTATGGCGTTCTAATATATGTTTCCTATGAACATGGGAAACATTTTACTGGAACATTTGGGGACAGCGTGTATTTTTTCCTTCCATATACTTTTCTCATTTAATCTTGTAATGTTTAGTTCACAAACCACGTGAATCATCTATAATTGCAGCAAAGTGTCATGAGTACTGATAGGGATAGAGTACTGATAGGGATAGAGTCTTTGATGTCATCCATTCTAATGTAGCATAGCAATTAAACTGTCTGTAACATTTTGCCGTAAACATGGTATTTATGTAATGCTGTATTTAAAACTAATTTTCCACTTTATAAAATATTAATTTAGACTAACATGAAACTAATTCGATTACACAGATTTGAAAATGGAGTACGCCGCGCTATATTTTCCGCAATATTCGTGGTTTGGAAATAAGCAAATACATATTTATCTATTATGGAAAAAATAAAAATTAAATGTTATAATTCTTAATTGTAAAACCTAATGTTAAGTTGTAAACAAAGAATAATAGAAACAATGAATAAAGCAAGGACAATACTGCGGTTTAATTAAAACCCACAATTCTCTTCAACTTTTTCAATCCCTTTTCCTCATGAATTAAAATAGAGGCACATGTGATACAGTCTGCCCCAAATGTATGTATCAGTACAGAAGAATGCATTGCTTTATAGATATGTGAAGATTATGATTGGTGTAATGGTTATTGTGAAAACTAAATGAACAGAACGCAAATGTTCAGTGTCTGGGTCCATATGTACGAAGATCTCAAATGGCGACTTACAATGCTAAAGTACTTTAGACCCAGTATTCATAGTATGGCCAACTATTATGGTCAATTTGTATGGAATAATTACCTTTTTACATAAGGTGAAGGACAGGAGTTGGATAGGCAAAGTCAGACTGAAAAATTCAATGCCACCGCCGGGATTTGAACCACGGATCTCCCGATCTCTAGCCAGTTGCTCTGCCACTGAGCTACATGCCAGTATAGCATTCACTTTCCTAACTGACTCGCATGATTCCTGACTACCTATCCAAGATGTAGAAGTTCAATTTAGGGAAATTATCCCACCTATTATTAACCAAATGTACACATTTACTATGGTATATCAAGTATACTAGGCATTGTCTGTGTGAGGTTTCAAATCTTATCGACGTATTTTCTGTACTAAGTGATTGTATGCCATCTTGTTTTAAAAAATAGCGTCATGAAGCCCATCCATCACTTCAGTTGTTTTGATGCCATTTTGTTTTGAAAAGATTTTGGCACCGGATGTAACTGATAGGTGCATCGCTTATTAGAGGTTTGGACGTGGTTGATGAAATAACACACACACACGCACACACGCACACACGCACACACGCACACACACAATACAAGTTTTACAAATTAGCTAGCTCTCGTAGAACTATGCTTTTGAAATATAAACTGTCCTTTTATTTTCTCTATGATGTATTGTAGGTTCACACTTATGCATAGATATTTCACCTGAAATGTATGTTTTGAAGTCCTTGAATGCTAAAAAGGTATGTTTATAAAATCGTTCGTGTTTGTCTAAGTGCCTGTGAACGGCATAACTGAAAAATGAAAAATCCGTTAAATTTCAAACTTGATGTTTAGTTTCAGTATTCTTTAGGAATTAGACAGGAAGCTTTTTAAGAAACTCCCCACTCCTAAACTTTATATGAAAAATTCTTCGAAAAGTTTTATTTTTTCAAAGATAACTAATGAATTTTACTAGAAGATAGTTTTTTGAGAATTAAAGTATATTTTGAATTTTTTGAGAATATCCTCTTAAAGTTTTTTTTTGTGTTGGTAAACAGTAAGAGATTGCAAAAACTTACCAAAAATATATATCTTGTCAAAATACATGATTTATGTCAAACACATTTGTGGAGTTAGCTATTTCCGTGATATTCATTTGGTTTCAATTTTCCCATGCTTATACTTTTCTTAAATGGAAAACTATTTCTATTACCGTTTTATTGATTAGTGTGTAGTAAATAAAAGATTAGGATTTCGTAAGAATAATATGTGTCAGAATAGGAAGAGAAACTCATATGAATGGAGCATGTCTGTTTATTCCTCCAAGTATGCCACTTTAAATTGTATGTGAAACCAGCGGGAAAATGGACGTAAAGCAAATTTACCGCGTGATATCTTGCACAAATTAGAAAGACTGCTTGTGTCTTTAATCAAAAATTATTACTTTCTCTACACTTACTATGTACATAGTGTAAAGAGAAGGTATGACATTCCACCCAAAAATTCGATGCCGAGATTTCACCGAAAATATATGTTTTGGACCCCCTGAATCCAAAAAAAGCATTTTTACAAAAACGTCCGAGTGTGTGTGTGTACAACATAACTCAAAAACGAAAAGACCGTTATATACCAAACTTGGTGTTTAAGTTAAGTATCTTCCAAGGATGCGACGCGATGATTTCCAAGAAAATCCCCCTATCCCCAACTGCTCTTTAGATGGAACTTTTTTCGAAAATTTCGATTTTCTCACAAACGGCTCTAACGATTTTGATTAAAATGACAAATGTTAAAGGTATTTATCTGACAAACAAAATGTATATCTTTTCTGGGAGTAGCCTCTGAAGATTACTTTATTCTGGATGAATTTTGGGGAATGTTGCATAACTGCTAAACCGTAAGAGATGGACAAAAACTCAATACACAGAAAATGTAGAGCACATTAAAACACATCATTTAGGTCATATACATTTTTTTTTTTTCGTGGAGTTGATTGTTTTTGTCATTTTCCTTGTTTTTAATTTCAGCTTTAAAAAACTTGTACTTTTCTCAATCAGGAATTTGTCATCTCCTGTCCATACAAACAAAGGAACTTCAGTCACATAGCAACCAGCTTTTGATTATCAGTTTAGCCTATAATATTCCCTTATTTCCCTTCTACTTACAAGGAAGCAAGTAACGACTATTTCTGCTTTTTTTTCTGGATTAAAATGAAGTTAATAGAAGAATAAGCCTTTTAAAAATAATTTGTTGCAGAGATGTATGCATATACTGAATGCTCGAATAGAGAATACTGAAAGCCCGTTTGAGATGACAATAGAAACGCGAAACAATATTTTCTTTGCAGGGAAATATTTTAAACTCTTCCTTGCTGAGTTTATAGTCTGCATGAGGTAATATTTACAGATATGTTGTAAACATCATAAAGACGATTTACGCTACTGTGTTGTATATTGCAATACTCAATGCAATTTGTATTAATGAGATTTAATGCATATGGATGCAAATTCGTTTATTTGTGAATTCAGTTGTGGTGTAACGTTTGCTGTTTAATTGTGCCAAGTAATGAGCAATAATATTTACTTCCGGTAAACGAACTGTGTTTTTATTATGTTGCCTATTCAATAGAAAAGGGTAATCAATACCAATTATTTGCTGTTCAGCTTATATAATTCTATTATGAGGATGTTAAGAGAATTACAGTTGGTGGATTTTGTAGTTCTGACTTTTGCTTTCCTATAGCTGGTTCTTAGCCAGTTACTGGTTTATATGCATGCAAGTTTTCGTTCTTAATAGGTAAAATTTTAGAGGGTAATTACACGTTAGGGTAGAAGTGGGCTTAGAGTTTAGATTTGAAACTGTAAATCCTAGAGTCTAATGCTACATTCACAGTGAGATGCAAGCGCAGACGTAACGCAGCATAAACGCACACGCAAGAGGGCACCGTTCACAGTGAAATCGTAAGCGCAACGCAAGAAGTTGTCACGGGTTTCTAGATCTGTAAGTTACGTGTGAATATCTTCCAAGCGCTCCGAAATTTACAAACTGAATAACATAACCAACAATATCACATAACAAAATTCATTCAGTCTTTTACAAATAAATATGCTATAAAATTACATACTAACAACTGACGCTCGCGGCATTGACATTAAAATAATTGCGTATTCAAAATTATTGAAAATGGCACAAGCATAGACTTCATAAAGTGATAAAGCTACACATTTAATAAACTAAATTATCTCTCTACGTCTTCGATTTATGAGAACCAAGAAATCTAGACACAGATGATAGTTACATCCATTAAATCAAAGAAAGATTCGCTGTCATTACCTCCTGAGGGAAATTAGAGATGGCGCAACACTGCACGGCCAAATAGAAGAACATGCATGTACAGCAGGCCCTGTAAAATCTTGCAGTGCGATCGTCTGTTGTTGAATTCATAGGCACTGCATAGAGAAAAGAAGCAGAATTCCTTCTCTTTGCATGCAACGCAAGGATAAAGTTTGAAGTTTGCAAATTCTTGCGTTGAATTGCATTGCGTTGCGTCTTGCGTGTTTCTATGTGAATGCTCACATTAAATAATATGAGTCAAACTCTTGCGCTTACGTTGCGTCTGCGCTTGCATTTCATTGTGAATGTAGTATAAGAAATTATGCGTATGATGGCAACAAACTAGTGAAGATCTGGTCTTCCTATCTGCTCGCTCTCTAGCTTGATTGGTTGAGGACACTTAACGTTACTAGACTTTCTGCACAAAGTGCGGTATTTTTACAGCACCTTCATTCTATGATGCTGCGTCAAACAGAGAAGATAAACGTTTTTAATATAAGGATATGAAATCTAACAAAAATTTGATTGTGCTCCATTCACATGACTTTCTCTATATCTCGGCAACAAATTATTGTTAAAAAGCTTATGCTTCTATTTACCTCATGCTAATCGAGAAAAAACTGGCAGAAATAGTCTTATTACTTCCTTCCTTGTAAGTAGAAACGAAATAACGGAGAGGTTCCCTTCTTTGTATGGACAGGAGTTCACAAATTACTGTATGAGAAAAGTGTAAGTTTACGATCAACTCCACCAGAGAAATGTATATTATATAAATTGTGTGTCTTAACGTGGTCTACATTTTTTGTGTCGTAAGTTTTTCTCCATCTCTTACGGTTGAGCAGTTATGCAAAATTCCGTAAAACTGATCCAGAATAAAGTAGTCTTCAGAGGCTATTCCCAGAAATTCAAGACAAACATTTTATTTGTCAGGTAAATATATTTGATATACGATATTTTAATCAAAATCGTTAAAGCCATTTTTAAGAAAATCAAAATTTTCGAAAAAAGTTCCATGTAAAGGGTAGTTGGTAGTGGGGGAATTTTCTTGAACATCATCTTGTCGCACCCGTGGAAGATACCAAACTTAAATACCAAGTTTGGTATTCAACGGTCTTTTCGTTTCTGAGCTATGCTGGCCATAGGCACACAGATACACACACGGACCTTTTTCTGAAAATGTTTCTTTTGGATTCAGGGGGATCCTAAACATGTATTTTCGGTGAAATTTCGGTATCGAATTTTTGGGTGGAATGCAATACCTTCTCTATACACTATGTACATAGTACGTGTAGAGAAAGTAACACATTAAAAGAAAATTGTGAATTGTAGAAACAAGTGTAATTGAGAGTACGTGTGGAAGAGTGGTAAGAGTACCAGACAGCAGAATAAGTGTACAGCAAAGTGCTTATTTTTTGTAATCTCCTTATAGAATAAATAACAGTAAAAGTTCACAAGTGTTTTCTTAACCATTAAAATATCACTCCTACAACTCTCCCCACCTGCCAGAGTCAAAGATCGTGCAAGACTGAGCAACACCGTGGCAACCCATCCAAGTAAAGCTTCGGTACCAGGCACGTGAGTGTAGTGGAGTTGATTTGAAGTGACACTTAGGTACGCCGCACATAAGCACCCACGTTGAGGCGTAAAACTTAATGTACAATTCCTATTACATATGACTGTCCGACGTGCGGTGTAAACTACAATCCTCCACCATATAAAGTCTCGTTCCACATAACCTCACAACACGGGGCATTAACCAATAAAAAAATTCCGTGAAAAAATGGAAATAGCCTAAAGAAACGAGGGACGTGTTTCAACGTAACGTGCGGAGGTTGAAGTGCATGTCCCTAATTCCCTTGCGACAAGGGAACGGGTAATCAGACACGCTTAGGGCTGTCCAATCGAGTTACTTACGAGACACTCACTGCAAGTGAAATTTTAAATTTCTTAATTTATCTATGGATTTTTTAAAACTTTTACTGTGATTTCATCGTGGTTATGTTAACACGAATACCAAATTCCATTCAAATTGGACAACATGTTTGTAAAATATAGATTCTATCACAACTTTTTTTTTTATAATTATTTCATCAAAACATTTCATAACTAATAATTGAAGAAAATTGATTAGAATTTTCTGAATTGGAGCTTTGAGCCACACAGAAGTTTAAATGGTGATATTTTAATAGCTTTCATTACTAAATTATTGTAATTTCTTTAAAAATGTTACTTATTATAATCTATAAAATGAATTATTTTTCGTAAACAAATATGATTTAAAATTACTATAGGTGTTATGATAATTCTGTCCTTTCAATGTTACAATATTTCTTTCTGAAGGTCATAGGAAATTTTAGTTGTATTTAAACACAGCATCAGACACGTGGAACATTTTGAATGTTTGAAAATGTAATTTTAAGAAAAATGTTGCTAGGAAACAGATGTATTGCAGGACAGTTAAATTTGCTGTAGGGCCCTAAGCAAGGGGAGTATAGTTAAATATTGATTCTTTAAAGACACCCAAAGGTTCCAAAACTATTTGCTATAAACAGCAATTTATGATTTTTACTCCATTATAGTAAAACTGTGACAGGTTTAAACTGATTAAAACAAGTTGGTTTCTACTTAGTCTATAATAATTAAAGTTATTAATATTTCTTAGCATACATAATCCATAAAATGCAATTAAATCAAAAGATTGCTTAATTCAATCTCCGTGGAGTAACATCAGTTTTTACCGCAATACTTGGAATTTCACTCCCATTTTCGTGGTATATATGGACCTTAATTTTGAGAGTTTGCAGCTGAAACATGAGCTGAAGTTATGGGTATGATCTCCTCATACTACAACACCTCTATCACAGACATTTCAGAATGGGTTTCGTAATGAAGTATATTACATTTTTCCTAGTAAGAAGAGGTTGCTCAACATGTTTGAAACTTCAACGCCAGAAGGCCGTATGAAAATTGTACACTGATTGCTCGATAGAAGTCAGTTACCTCAAATTTTCTTTTCTCTCTTGTTTTACTTTCTGTATACGTACCATATACATAGTGTACACAGAAGATATTGTATTCCACCCAAAAATTCGATACCGAGATTTCACCGGAAATATATGTTTCGAGACACTCTGAAACCAAAAATAGCATTTTTAGAAAAATGTCCGTTAAGTGTCTGTGCGCAGCATAGCTCAAAAGCAAAACGACCGTTAAATACCAAACTTGGTATTTTAGTTCGGTATCTTCCAAGGAAGCGACACGAAGATTCTCAAGAAAATACCCCCCACCCAGCTACCCTTTACATGGAACTTTTTCGAAAATTTTGATTTACGCAAGAATGGCTATAACGATTTTGATTAAAAACTTATATATTTAAGATATTGACATGTCCAATAAAATGTATATCTTGAACTTACTGGGAATAGCTTCTGAAGACTGCTTTATTCTGGATGAATTTTACGGAATTTTCCATAACTGCTAAACCGTAAGAGATAGACAAAAACTTACAACACAAAACTGTAGAGCACATTAAAACACACAATTTATGTTATATACATTTTTTTCGTGGAGTTGATCGTTTTATTAGATATTCCTTGTTATTGGTTTCAGGTTGAAAAACTTACTTTTTTCATACAGGAATTTGTCAACTCCGGTTAATACAAACAAATGAACTCCAGCCACATAGCAATCAGTTTTGATCTTTGACCTAAGGTGCTTCCTTATTTCGCTTCTACTTACAAAGAAGTAATAAGACTTTTTCTGCTAATTCTTTCTCGATTAGCATGAAGTAAATGGAAGCATAACCTTTTTAACAATAATTTATTGCAAATATGTAGAGAAATTCATGTGAATGGAACATATCAGATTTTTTGTTCTAATATGAACCTTTCTGCGCCATTTATTTCACACAGCAGGCACCTAAGTTACACTTATATAAACTACACAGGTATAAAGAAAGAGCTCTGAAAGTAATGTCAACTCTATATGAAAAACGTGTAACAGGACAAACAGATCACAGAATAATGACCATTTTATGCTTATAATATAAACTCCATATCAAAAGGAAGATGGAGAGATAAGATTCTTTGGGTCAGCCGCCAAGACAAAATCTGCAATGAAGAGCTAAGGAAGATGACAGTCATTAGAGGCCAACAGCAGCCACCTATACCAAATGTAAATGGGCGGGCCACGTCAAGAGAATGGATCACCGGAGATAGGCACATAAAAAAACCGCGTGCAACCACCCACAGGGACGTAGAGCGTCAGAAAAGAAAATGTGCCGACGGTCTAAAAACTTCTTTTGGACCAAAATGGACAATAGCAAAAAATCGAACGCGAGTGGTTTGTCAGCAGCAGAAGAATGAATTCTTTCCCAAAATGGCTAGACGGGATTGCTAGGTTCACTTGTTTCTACAGTGTAATTCTAATAATTCCAGTATAAACTTAGATCTAATATTGGAAATGGCTAGACGGGATTGCTAGATTCACTTGTTTCTACAGTGTAATTCTAATAATTCCAGTATAAACTTAGATCTAATATTGGAAATGGCTAGACGGGATTGCTAGATTCACTTGTTTCTACAGTGTAATTCTAATAATTCCAGTATAAACTTAGATCTAATATTGGATTTGTTATATCTTTCCCAAAGTAAAACCAATAATTTGCTACTTAAGAGGTTGCTAACAGCTGGACTCCAAGCCCATATATAATGCAAGGGAAAACGTTTTAGATATTATTGTTTCTGAAATCGGAACGGATTTCACGCAGTGAGAAGGGTTTAGAGCAAGAAGTTACAAGATCGTAAAATTATACAATGGCAGGTACACACAAAGCATAGTATTAATATTTATAAAATTTGTTTTGAGGACATTTTCAAGATTTAAGGGAAGTGTAAATTTATCAACTAGTACGAAAAATGAAAATAAAATCCCAACAATAGGATCATTCAAGGAACCAAATAGCGAAGGTGAACTCATGGCTTGTGCTGAACAGAGAAGCGTTTAGAAAATCAATCGTCTCTGCGAAGACGCTGATAGCTTCGTTCCCTAAATCAAAGAAGCATTGACCAGTGGTACTTCCATAATCTATTTACGAAATTAGTAAATTCGAAACAGAGCAGTAAGGTATTGTGTATCAAAATAAAGAAACGCTATTTGCCAGGAACTCATAAACATAGCCTCACCTATCATTAAAATTTAATTTGTTGCACTTTTTGAAAATATTCCAGTGATTTCTGGTCCATTATCTACACATGGTAAGTCAACAGTTGCTGAGGCTGTCAAATGGCGATATAGTCATGTGATGAGAATCGCTCTCTGATTGTTTAGTCTCTTATGTTTGACCTTGAGTAATCTTAAAAGCATGGATGTTTTACGATTCTAATTTTACGTTTATTTTTACCTTCTCTATACCACTATGTACATAGTGTATAGAGAATGTATTGCACTCCACCAAAAAATTCGGTACCGAGATTTCACCGGAAATATATATTTTAGGGTCCCCTAAGCCGTATTTTAAGAATAAGATCCGCGCGAGCGCGCGCGCGCGCGTGTGTGTGTATGTGTGAACACGATAACTCAAAAACGAAAAGTCGGTAAAATAACAAACTTGGTATTTAAGTTTAGTATCTTCCGAGGATATGACACGAAGATTTTTAGACTCCCCCGCACTCCAAACTACCCTTTACAGGGAACTTTTTTTAGAAAATGTTGATTTTCTAAAAAATGGCAAACGATTTTGATTAAAATATAGTATATTAAAAATATTTACCAGACAAATAAAATGTATATTTTGAATTTTCTGGCAATAGCCTCTGAAGACTACTTTATTCTGAGTGAATTTTACGGAATTTTGCATAACTGCTAAACCGTAAGAGAGAGACAAAAACTTACCACACAAAAAAGGTATAGTACATTAAAACACACAATTTATGTTGTATACATTTTTTACGTGGAGTTGATTGTTTTTGAGATAATCCTTGCTTTTGGTTTAAGCTATGAAAACATATTTTTCTCATACAGGGCTTTGTGAACTCGTGTCCATGCAAACAAAGGAACTTCAGTCTCATAGCAACCATCTTTTGACTATCACTTTAACCTATGGTACTCCCTTATTTCGCTTCTACTTACAAGGAAGCAAAAAATAAGACTATTTCTACTATTTTTTCCTGATTAGCAGGAAGTAAATAGAAGCATAAGCTTTTTAAAAATAATTTATTGCAGAGATATAGAGAAAGTCATGTGAATGGAACACATCAGATTTTTGTTTATGTGGTTCAATGTGAAAGATTATATTACAATACATAGCATCCAGCTTCTAATTTTACTTAGTGTTGATATTCATTGTAAATGGAACTTAATGGACGTATCGTGAACAAATTATTTACGCGATGGGAATAATTAACCGCCGACAAAGAGAACAAACTGTAAAGAGGTGGGGCCAACAAACGTTGTTACATATTCAACTGCATAACAGTTTTTATTTAAAAAAAAAATCTGATGTGTACCATTCACATGACTTTCTCTATATCTCTGCAACAAATTATTCTTAAAAAGCTTATGCTTTATTTATTTCACGCTAATCTAGAAAAATTAGCAGAAATAGTCTTATTACCTTCTTCCTTGTAAGTACAAAGGAAATAAGGGAGTAGCATAGGTTAAAGCGATAGTCAAAAGCTGGTTACTATGTGACTGAAGTTCCTTTGTTTGTATGGACATGAGTTGACAAATTCCTGTATGAGAAAAGTTAAGATTTTCGACCCTGAAAACAAAAACAAGGAATATCTAAAAAAAGATCAACTCCAAGAAAAAAATGTATACAGCATAAATTGTGTGCTTTAATGTGCTCTACATTTTTTGTGTGGTAAGTTTTTGTCTATCTCTTACGGTTTAGCAGTTATCCAAATTTCGGAAAATTCACTCAGAATAAAGTAGTCTTCAGAGGCTATTCCCAGAAAATTCAAAATATACATTTCATTTGTCGGGTAAATATCATGAATATACGATACTTTAATCAAAATCGTTAGCCATTTTTTAGAAAATCAAAATTTTCCACAAAAGTTCCATGTAAAGGGTAGTTTGGGGTGGGGGGATTTTTCTCAAAATCTTCGTGTCGCATCCCTGGAAGATTCTAAACTTAAATACTAAGTTTGGTATTTTACCGACTTTTCGTTTTTGAGTTATCGTGTTCACAGACACACGGACTCACACCTTTTTCTAAAAATGTTTTTTTAGATAAAGGGGACCTTAAAACATATATTTCTGGTGAAATCTCGGTATCGAATTTTTTGGTGGAGTGCAATACCTTCTCTATACACTATGTATATAGTTCGTATAGAGAACGTAACAAACTCGCACAACAAAAGGGCCCACATAATCTATGCCTGAGAAATAGCGAACATTAGGCGAAGCCAAACATGAAAACCCCGTACAAAATTGGTCCGGAGTAAACGATAGGCACAAGAACAAAACTACAGTTACAGAAGAGTCCGGTAATTTGAGCTACTTGGGGCTGAGGCTACCTGGAATTACAAAAAGCTCGGGACTATACAGAAACCTAATTAAATCAAAGGGTAAATCATGAATAAATGTTTAATGAGCACAGTAGTTGTTAAAATAAGCAAGAAACAATATGGTACATACCTGTGTTAAGATGGACTCACTACGGTACAGTATATACAGGTACATACCATCTGCAACAACGGTCAGTTTGTTATTACAGTAATTCCTGTTCTGTGGTAGTGGTCATTAAAATACACTTAAGCAAAAATACACATTTTATTGTAGTAACTGTATAACAATAATGTATATGTACAGTAATCCCTAGTCGTCGATAGGAGTATTTTAATGACCAATATCACTGAGTAGAAATTAGTGTACCAATACATTATTTTTATCTTAAAACTGATTGACGCCCGATCCCAATAATGCTACATTCACAATGAAACGCAAGCGCAGACGCAATGCAAGCGCAACAGGTTGAATCCATATTATTTAATGCAAGTATTCACATAGAAACACGCAAGACGCAGCGCAACGCAACGGTTTGCAATCTCCAAACTTTATCCTTGCGTTGCATGCAAAGAGGAAGAATTCTGCTTCTTTTCTCTATGCATTGCCTATGAATTGAATAACAAACGATCGCCTGCTGTACATGCATGCTGTTCTACTTGGCCGTGCCGCGCCATCTCTAATCTCCCTCAAGAGGTTATGTCAGTCTCCTTGCGAATCCTTCTTTGATTTAATGGATGTAACTATCATCTGTGTATAGATTTTTTAGTTCTCTTAAATCGAAGACGCAGAGATAATTCTTAGTTCATTAAATGTGTAGCTTTATCACTTTCTGTAGCCTTTATGCTTGTACTATTTTCAATAATTTTTTAATGAGAAATGATTGTGACGTGACTGCCGCGAGCGTCAGATGTTAGTATGTAATGTATTTGTTTTGTAAACGATTGAGTGTATTTTCTTATGTGGTATTGTTGGTTATGCTATTTAGTTTGTAACTTGCGGAAGGCTTGGAAGATATTCGCAGTAACTTGCGGATCTAGAAACTTCTTGCGTTGCGCTTACGACTGCATTGTGAATGGCGTTTCCTTGCGTCAGCGCTTATTTTACGTTACTCTGCGCTTGCACGTCATTGTGAATGCAACATTAGTGAAGAGTCGACAAAGAAAGAGGAAGCGCACTCTTCCACCTCCAACTTGTCCATCTGTATTGACAATGTTGAAATGCATTGGCATGATGTAAACTTTATTTAATTCGGTTGATTAAAAGATAAAGGAAACTAAAAACATAATCAAGTCAATATTATTATTTCAGATTGCATCGAATTGCGTGACAAACAATTTCAATGCAAATGAAAACTTTTAACTTTAAGTTTAATTCTTACCATTTATTACTTATGATTATTAACCATACTTGCATATTCTAAACTGTTCTGAGCCTATCACTCGGAGGTCGTGTTCGATTCCCGGCTGGGGCGGGGAATTTTTCTTTAGCCAGAATTATTCCCTATCCCCCACAGTATGTATATGAGAGAATGTGTGTACGTTTGAGGAAAATGATATAAACCTACAGACAACGAGTTGTTTCAAGTGCAAAGCCCCCAATATGACCTTAAATGTTAAAGTGGGCCCTATAAATGAAACAATAAAAAAAAGTTCATGATTATTTATATGTATTATGAACGACTATAACCTGTATTGTACATGGAAAATTGAAAGAAAGTTCAAAATGTAACATTCGGAAGTGCGTAAAACGTACACGCGAACACCTTATAAAAACGCCATTTTAATAAGACAGCTTCTGCTTAGCATGAAGTAAATAGCAGAATAAGTATTCTAACAAAAAAAAATCTGATGTGTTCCATTCTCATGACTTACTCTACATCTCTGTAATAAAGAATTGTTAAAAATCTTATGCTTCCATTTACTTCATGCTAATCGAGAAAAAAAAAAAAAAAAATAGCAGAAATAGTCTTATTACTTGCTTCCTTGTAAGTAGAAGCGAAATAAGGGAGTACCATAGGTTAAAGTGATATTCAAAAGCTGTTTGCTATATGTCTGAAGTTCCCTTGTATGAACAGGACTTGACAAATTCCTGTATGAGAAAGGTATAAGTTTTTTAAAGCTGAAACCAAAAACAAGGAATATGTAAAAACGATCAAATCCACGAAACAAATGTATATAACATAAATTATGTATTTTAATGTGGTCTACTTTTTTTTGTAAGGTACGTTTTTGTCCATCTCTTACGGTTTAGCAGTTATGCAAAAGTCCGTAAAATTCATCCAGAATAAAATAGAAGCTGTTCCCGAAAAATTCAAGATATACATTTTATTAGGAAGTATCTTAAATATAAGAGAATTTAAATATAATTCTTAGAGCCAGTTTTAAGAAAATAAAAAGTGTCGCATCCTTGGAAGATATTAAACTTAAATAACAAATTTAGTTTTTAACGCTATGCTGCTCACAAACATACACACACACATACACAGACACACACACGGACATTTTGGTAAAAATGCTTTTTTTGGATTCAGGGTATCTCAAAACACATATTTTCGGTGAAATCTCGGTATCAAATTTTGGGGTGCAATACAACACCTTCTCTATACACTATGTACATAGTACGTATAGGGAAAGTAATAACTTGTTACAGAGATGTAGAGAAAGTCATGTGAATCGAACACAAGTTTTTATGTAGCATGTTGATGTTGTCTCCCTTAACAGGAAATACTTTTATGACTGGCGATTGTTTAAACTTATTATTTAGCTTACGTAGTTATTTGCCTATTGTCCTCTGATTGCTATTGCTTTTGATACTAGGTAGTATGTTGAAAAAAATTGTCAAGCTGGAGCTGCAATATGATTTTTATTGGTAGTTGGAGATCGTGATTTTCCTTTTGCATTTTTCTCGGTATGCGGTTTGTAAAACGGAACCAAATTGAGGCTCATATACAACCAAATTTAAAGCTTTTTAACCGCTACTTTATTTTTATTTATCCCGAAGAAACAATACGCTATATTAGCCACGAAGGCAACCGGTAAATTAGTGAGGAAACGTGCCTCATTCACCTCACGTTCTGCTGTCGAGGGGTGAGGAATAACACACTTGTTTTGCTACAAATCAGGTGCAGTGGTAGATTTTTCGTCTCGCTATGCGTATTAATAATAATTTGCTCACTGAAATTTAAATGATTTAGTTTATAGTAAGCATGTTTTTACATAGTAATTATTTTTACAGCATCTACTGTGTTTATGCATATCATAATCTTTACTCAACTTTTTGTGTTAAATTTCGGATACTTAATAAAATAATAAGAACAATAACTAAAGCTTAAAATAGTGGAACGATATCCTGCCGCTATAAATTATTTTAAAATATTAAGTAAATACCTTTTAAAATTCTGTAAGCTCATAAAAAGTTTCGTTATCCGTTCGATACTGGCGCTTGGTATAGAATCGGTTTATAATTATAATTTGAATAGTACATATTTAACAGCAGTTTTCGTGTTTATGTAAGTCATATATAAATATTAGTAGGTGTCCCAATTCGAAGTTAATACCTACTACTGAACGAGGTGTGCCTGAAGCACAGGGCAAGGAGAATGAGGGGAAATGGACATTGGGAGCGAGCTAAAGACACTGTGGTTGCACTTGTGAGCTCTTTTTACTCCTGTCTGTGCTATATGCAAAGGGTGTAATTATGAATTGTGCATATAGGATGCTAAACCATTTTCCTAATTAACAAAACAAATCTAGTACTTTAAAAGTGTTAGGCATATCAATAATAGTACACAATTCAATTAACTACCTACATGCACAATTAAATTTAACATATGTATATTATAAACAATAGTTCCCAATTTAACTGTATATTTATATATGTTTTTCTTCTGACTATGATTTAAACAAAGGGCTAGAAACCATAACTAGTAGAACAACAGGTCTACACATGTATAACATGTGTGCGCATTAATGCTCTTTGAAAACATTTCTAGCTTAATTAGAATTACAAGAAAATTATATGAATTGGTGTTACATTCAGGTGAATATTTCCCATTATAGGTATTTTTATTTTCTTTGATTTTACTAAAACTCTTGAATCAAGTATACGTTTAAAAATTAAAAAAAAAATCATAAAATATATTTCATAATAGTAGAATGTTGACGGTGGTAAAGTGTGTGCATTTTATGCAAAATGAAATGTTAATACAAAGGAATTAAACAACCTCTTAAATGTGTTAATATATGTTATGCAGAAAATCTTACCTCCTACTGAACATACATGCATGATTCATAATCTTTTTGACAGGTCATTTTTCTGTTTATTTATCACACAGGAGCAAAACATCATTTAAAGGGAATATTTTTTTTGGAGGTACTGCCAAAGAGTTATTTCAAAATATTCCTTCTACACGAGAAATGATGGCCAAAGGAATTCGGCACTGAAGGTTTCTGAACTGTTTAAACTATGTTACTCAACATCTGGCCTCCAGGATCTTATAATACGTAGGGAATTCGAAGAAATGTAGTTTTATATTGACAAATACTTCCTCAGATATTGATTTTATTTAGAAAAAAACATTCAAAGAGTAGTAACGATATGTATAATGTTTAAAATCAAAGTAAAGAAATAGCATCTTTCTTGTATTTAACCATAAATAATGTGTGGTTATTAGTTTATATATGATGCATTTTATTTTAAGAACATTTTCTTTTATGTTCACAATTTTTCAGTCAGCGTTTCTTAATTTCCTAAGAGTATTTTTTTTTTGCTAAATATGTAGCATTTAGCAATTTATAATGTCGTTACACTCAATATGAATAATATAAAAAAGATCTGATGTGTTCCATTCACATGACTTTCTCTAAATCTCTGAAACAGAAAAGCTTATGCTTCTATTTACTTCATGCTGATCGAGAAAAAAATAGCAGAAATAGTCTTATTATTTACTTCCTTGTAAGCAGAAGCGAAATAAGCGAGTACCATTGAATAAAGCGATACTCAAAAGCTGGTTACTATGTGACCAAAGTTCCTTTGTTTGTATGGACAGGAGTTGACAAATGCCTGTATGAGAACAGTATAAGTTTCTCAAAGCTGAATCCAAAAACGAGAAATATCTCAAAAACGATTAACTCCACGAAAAAAAAATATATAACATAAATTGTGTGCTTTAACATGCTCTACATTTTTTGTCCATCACTTACGGTTTATACAAAATTCCGTAAAATTGATCCAGAATAAAGTAGTCTTCAGAGGCTATTCCCAGAAAATTCAAGATATACATTTTATTTGTCAGGTAAATATCTTTAATATACGATATTTTAATCAAAATCGTTAAGAGCCATTTCTAAGAACATCAACATTTTTGAAAAAAGTTCCATGTAAAGGGTAGTTGGGGGTGGGGGTATTTTCTTGAAAATCTTCGTGTCGCATCCTTGGAACATACCAATCTTAAATACCAAGTTTGGTATTTAGCGGTCTTTTCGTTTCTGAGCTATGCTGGCCACGGACACACACACACACGCGCACACACACACACACACACACACACACGGACCTTTTTCTTAAAATGCTTTTTTTTTATCTATTCAGGAGATCTCAAAACGTGCATTTCCTGTGTAATATCGTTATCGAATTTTTTGGTGTAATACAATACCTTCTCTATACCTTATGTACATAGTACATATAGGAAAAGTAAAAATTGAATTGCTTAATTTTCATATATGCGAGTTAAGAATTTTTCAAACTATATAGGCTAGTTAAACTAAGATATATAATTTTCAACTCAAAAAAATGTTCACAAATAGGGAAGCACTTTCCTAATCGATTCATTGTTTAATTTTTAAACTATTTATTCTGACCATTTCATGCTTTAATAGTTAAAGTGCCATAAGTTTAACTCACACTATGCAATACTGAAGTTCGTGAGAAGACGATAAAAGTATCGGAATATCGATGCGTGGGTATATTGCGCACGAAATACAGCTTTTAAGCTGCAATATAATATATTTTAACCTTAACTTTCGTTTGGCACTTATTAAATCATTCTCAAGAACAAGCAGCCATACTGTGAATTTTTCTATTATTACAGTCAAGTATATCTGAAAAAGAAATTATACATATACTACAAAAGTATAATGAGCCGCAAACGATATGACTTAAGTATCTAGGCATTACAGAAATATACAATTTAATTGGGCCAACATTTATGACTGTTACAAATATATACCTACCCCGCCCTTTAACATTACCTCCTGAATCCAAATAAAAACATAGGTAGAAAAATGTCCGCGTGTGCGTCTGTCTGTTAGTGTGTGTGTGGGAGGGGGCAGCTTAGCTCAAGAACGAAAAGTCCGTTAAATACCAAACTTGGTATTTAAGTTCAGCATCTTCCAGGGATACGACACGGGAATTTTCAAGAAAATCCCACCACACCCAACTACCCTTTACATGGAAACTTTTTCGAAAATTTTGATTTTCTCAAAAATAGCTGTAATGAGTTCTATTCAAATACCATATATTAATTATATTTATATGGAAAACCCTTGAAATTTATGGATTATAAAATATTATAGCTTTAATTCTTACAATAGAACTTAGCAAATTGTACTTATTAAAAATATTCACAAAACAATGATAAGATTATCCCATAAAACGACAAATAAAAATATTAAAACTCAGCCCCATTTGCCATCTGGCTTACCATTGTATTCGTCTTCAAATCTATCCATCACTTCTATCTATTTATCACTTCTACGTTTCCACTCAAATTCATAGCTCCTACCATAAATCTCACTATTGAAATGAAAGAACCCTCGCAGCACAAAAACCGCAAACTAATTACAATTTGGAAATATAATCTCGTTTATATTTCAAAATGAGTGCTCACCTTGCATGAATACAAAATTCAGTTAAACCAAACCAGGGTCCTGGGTTCCGATACACACACTGTACATAGCGACTTCCTTGTCTACTCCCAAGAGACAACTAACTATCTTTCGGCCTTGCCTTTTGCAACTCAATAGCCCAAACAAAGCACTGACCCAGGACCAATCAGAACCCAGCAAAGGCTCACGTAAAGAAAGCGAACAACCCACGGGCAAAGTTAACGTCTAAACCAAATTATCCTCGAAAGAAAAGAAGGTCAAGAAACAATAAAAACAATGAACTATTTTCAGTCCTAATTGACAATATTTACAATAACTTGCTGTTAAGTGTGTATATGTTTTATTTAATATTACGTGTTAAAGACACATCCTTCTTTCACCCCAAAGAAGGATTTATATATTTCACTCAAAAGGGATTCGTATATTTTTGATAATCCTTAGTATTGTTGCCTTTTTTGTCTTTATCAGTTCCGTGATTCCATCTTCAAGGTCACTAACATTAAATTTACTCACAATATGGTATTAACGGCGTGAGGATACCAGGCTATTTTCTCAGTAATTTCCTTTCATACATTATCCTTCATTATGGAATATATGTTGGAAGAATACACAGATATCTAAAGACTCTTTAGCGTGGTTTCGTAAGTCTATGAACCTCTTAATATCATTTAACCACTGTGAGGTACTCGGTAGCGCACCAGATCTAGACATATGAAAAACTTAATGAGAGCTAGGAAGCGAGTTGTACTTTCAGATAAGCAGTTCACCAGTCGATTCATGTATGCTGGAAGAGTGCCTGTCACAGTCAATGTCAAATATCTGTCACCTGTACTATACGGCGCTACACTGATAAACATGTGTTTTCATATGCATATTCATATCTACAAAATATTTATACAAATGGCCTACTATATTAACAATGTCACTCGTCTGCTTCCAATTCTTCCACACATGACCGTCATTCATCTTCGCTCACGTCATTGTCATCTTCAACGTTATGCCTACTTTCTGCACCATTATCCTGGATAAGAATTCTTTTTGTTTTTCTACAATTCTTTCTAATGATTTTCAATGTTCTCAACATGTCGACATACATTTTCCCATTCTGGCCTGCCAATTTTTGCAATTCGCTGGCGACACAACTGTTCCACATCCTTTTCTTTCTTTCTTATCTTTGAGAACCCTGGAGATGGAGCTCAGTGAAATATCAGTTGCCTTGGCTACTCTTTCACCCACTTTCTACAGGTTTTTGAAGAACTGGGGAACATACATTTTCTTCCTTCATCTCTACCTCTTGTTTCATGAAGTCAAGGACCTTTGCAACTATTTCTCTGCTCTAAGTAATACCTTGCTACTTAACATTGAAAACGTAGGATTCATGGTTAAAACGATAAAATAAATAAAATGAACACTATTTACCGCGCACTTGAATATAGACATATGCGGAACACTTTCGATAGAGACTGTACAAAGTTTGCTCTCTGTGACTTTAAGCAAGTGTCATATCACAAAGTCCGATAAATTAGGCTCGGTAGCTCGGTTGGTGGACTGGGTCACGATTCCAGAAGTTTTGCGCTGGCAATACGAAAACGCGACTCGGCTCTTCCCAACTTGTATGCGTTACCTCCGACAGCGTAGGCCAAGATTGTGGCTTTGTTCCTGAATAACAGTCTAATCGACGCCGACCGATAGGTATTTTGTTAATGTACCTTTATTGGCATTGAAAGCTACATTTTGATATCCCATAGAATCTGAATAGCAACGTCCACGTCTTGATTCGGTGTCGTTATAAACACTCTCTATGGCAATAAGATTGAAAAGACATTATCAACAGCTATTATAGCTGCAAGAGCAAAAAATATAACTTACTTCAATAAAAAGCAATTCATTTAACGTCTAGACATGGGATGTAGCCTACATACATATAACAAAAAATATTTATGAAATTATAATGATCTATTCTCAGAACGTTAGTTGACTTCTCTATAATAACCATTGTCATTTTTATTAATTGCTTATCAATTTAAATTTAAAGAGTGCCAATACTCGATTATTCCATGTATGTCCATGTTCTGGAAATCTATTTGACACTTTCCTAAGGCCAAATCTTTCGAGTAGGAAATCAATCACGACGTTGGCAGTGTGGGGGCGTGCTTCATCCTCTGCAATGGAAGACATGTGGCCCTGAGTTGAGGAAGGTACTGATTTCGCAACATGTCTAGAAAGCGTTGACCGCTGCTGTAACATCGAAGAACGGACTGATGATTCCATGGCTTGACATCGCGACCCGCATGCACTCTTTCTCCCCGTAGGTGTTTTTCATGTGGATTATTCGCTGAACGTTCTGCTTGTTCACAACACTGTTCACGTAAAAATAAGCTTCGGCAGAAAACGATGTGTTGTGTCTTGCTCGATTGCAAACTGTAGTATCCGCTCCTTATCTCTCGCAGTAAACTTACAGTCTTCTTGTATGGATACAAGCGAAGCTCGAATTGAATAATTCTTTGTACAGATCGGGTGAAATTCTCAACTCGGTACTCGCTCTTCTTGTTGATTTACTGGGACTACAAGTCAAAGTCACTCGAACTGTTTCAATGTTTTGCGGCGAACGTACATGTGACCAATTACTCTCAAAAACGGATCCAGTACTGCAAATGTGTGATGTAATCTGCGGAATGTCTATGGACTAGGAGCACGAAACCTTCTCAGTGTCAAGGTAACAGTGTTCGTCGCCGCGAAGAGTAACACAATCTTCGTCTTTTGTGACGGTCAACCGTCCTTTGTCCGTCATCGCGATGAACTCATAGCAACATCTGAAGTAATTTCCATTAACCGCACGAAGCTGAGCCCACAATTTGACAGCTATAGTATACTTGTAGGATCAAAATTCAATCGGGTGACTTATCGTGCGCCACCCTGTGGTTACATTGGCTTTCAAGTTTTAACAACGCAATTCTCATAGATAGTTAACGGAGCCCTCAGTAGTGGATAGATAAAGTCAGTGAGGCGCACCTGGACTTAATTATATAAAGATAACTTAAAGAGAAAAGGGTTATAAGTAAAATACGTGTGAATTGTCGATAAAGAAAGCTCCTAGTAAATAATTGACTTAGCAGGTTGTAAAGCAAAGTGCTTCCCTTATGTCTTCTAGTGACAAATTCAAGGAAATTTGTCTAAGCAATTTGATAAGACCACTCCCCAAGCTACCCTCATTGCTTCCACCCCGGGAGAGTCAAACCAGCATGCAGGCTGAGTCTAGCTGAGGCACCTCATCGGTAGTAGATCTGCACAACATCAAAGGTACGTAGATCTATTCATCTGCTAGTGGAGTGAATCTTAAGCACCTATAACTCTACATAATTGGCTCTGTAACGTCGTGCACATTAATAACGCCACAATTCAACTTCACAGTTCCTAATGTTGCAAGAAAAATAGAGATATAGTTTTTAATTGTATCTAACTCCTGTTCCTTTCCTTAGGTGCACAGTGGACACTAAGGACACACGAAATGACATATTTGGGGAAAGAATTTTCTTAGTGAATGTGCAAGCTTAAAGTTTAACGTTTCTCCGCGGCGTTCTTCATTTATGAAGACTAAGAAAGACCTAGAAAAACCCCAACCAAGAAAGACCATCCTTGCGGGATTTGAACCGCAAATCGATTGTTTTTCGAACCGCGGATTGATTGGCAGGCATATAATACCTATGCCTGATGTTAGAAAGACAGAATCAGACAGTGAATTCATTGTTATAGCCGGGATTTTCAGCCACGGTCTTCAGTTTGTCATTCCTTTAGAAAGCTGTTCTATCATGCCGACACCGATATAATATTAAATGTCCAAAACGACTTGCATTTTCCATGTAAATCACAAAGCGTTGTTCATGTCGAGATTTCATGCCCCAATAACGAGATATAATATCATAAGTAATTTAGACGGTCTAGGTGGATTATTTGTTTAGGCGCTAGTCTTATGAGGGTCCAAACCTGGCAGAGACTGATACTTTTTAAGCACAATTAAAAACCCCATAACAGTAGATTTACCGTCATTTAAAGGAACTCGTGAGGGAGGAAATTCTGATACACCAGAGGAGATGATGTCATCCTGTCAATCGACAGCGTCGTTAACAAAAACAAAACAAAAAAATTAACGTATGTACTTTAATCCCAAGCTTCATAGTTAATCGATTTTCCTCCTTAGTTGAAAAGGTAGAACAAGACTGAACAAACAATGAATGCTGTAGCTGGGATTTGAACAATAGATCTTTGCTTTTTGTGCCACGCTCTCACTAAATAGTTACCGGTTTATTTTACAGCTATTTTTCAAATAGTTCTGATTTCTATAGATAAATTATAAGGCATTTTCAAAATCAGTATAAGATAACATTGTTTTTTAACAGTACGTGTAGAACAAATATAAGTAATATTACCTAAGTCACCGAGTCGTGAATCAAAACATTTTCGTATCAAAATTAAGAGCTTGTCTAAAAATCTGTTGTGTTGCAAACAGGTAGCTTTCTCTACATATTGTTGTTACAGGATTATTCTTTTAACTACATAGAGGTATTCTAAATATGTATCTTATTACTTGATACCATGTAAGTGGAAGGAAAATAAGAGGCTAGGCTCAAGCGACAGTCAAGTCTTTTAATAGATCGTTGCTATGTGAAACAAAATGTCGTCTTCTTCTGCATGCCCGAAAGAAAAGCAAACTATATATGAAGCGGAAAATTACTTCTTGATAAAAGTTGAAGTAGTTCAAAATTGAAACCATTAACAAAGATATAATAACTCTACAAAAAATATACTTGATACAAATTGTGTTTTAAAGAAATATTTATATTTTCGTGTAGTAAGACTTTGTCTATATCATACAGTTTACGAGTTTTGCAAAAGGTCATCAAGAATAAACAGGTCTTTAGAGAATATTTCTGAATTTTGGAAACCATCGACAATGAAGCCCACATGGCTTCGAAACCGGTTCCGGGAAACTATACGTAAGTGATACTTAAGTGATACAAACCCTACTCAGAAATATTCTATTCATACGTATCATTGTTCCAAAACATCCTTTCATTATTATTGTTGTTAGGTCTTTAGAGGCTATTACTAGAAAATACATTGTTATGAAAATATCTTAAAAATACGGTGTTTCGATCAAAGTCGTTACAGCCATTTTTCAGAGTAGTATTAAGTGGTGGAACTGGAGAGCATTAAAAGGAATAATTCTTATTAAGGGGCATAAAGATCCTATATCAAATCAACTTTTCGAAAAATGTTCCATATTAAAAGCGCGCGCGCGTGTGTGTATGTATGTGTGTGTGTGTGTGTGTGTGTGTGTGTGTGTGTGTGTGTGTGTGTGTGTGACTCGTAAAACCGAAAACCGGGAAAATCCTCGAAAACATCCAGGGTCAGAGAGTTCGGCCACGTAGAACGCAACTTAACACCTCCCAAATACCAGTCCCAGATGAAGGGCATGAGCCTCCTGGCTCGGTCCATATAAAAGGTATTTTGGGAGGGAAGATTTTCCTAAAAATCTTCGTGTTGCATCTTTGGAAGTTATTGAACTTAAATACCTAGTTTGATATTTACCTGAGTTCTTGTTTTTCAGTTATTCTATCCATAGACACAGACACACATACACGATTATGTTCCTAAAAATCTGATGTGTTCCATTCACATGACTTTCTCTATATCTCGGCAACAAATTGTTAAAAAGCTTATGCTTCTATTTACTCCATGCTATTCAACAAACAATTAGAAGATATAGTATTATTACTTGCTTCTTTTTAAGTAGAAGGGAAGTAAGGGAGTACCATAGGCTAAAGTAATAGTCGAAAACTGGTTGCTATGTGACTGAAGTTCCATTGTTTTTATGGACGGGAAAAGTAGAAGTAAAAGATTTTAAAGCTGAAACAAAAAACAAGGGATATCTCAAAACGATAACTCCACGAAAAAAATGTATATAACATAAATTGGATGTTTTAATGTGCTCTACATTTTTTGTGATGTAAGTTTTCGTCCATTTGTTACAGCTTAGCAGTTATACAAAATTCCGTAAAATTCATCCAGAATAAAGTAGTCTTCAGAGGCTATTCCCAGAAAATTCAAGATATACACTTTTTGTCGGTAAATATCTTAAATATACGATATTTTAATCAAACTTTTTAGAGTAATTTTTGAAAAAAAATTTCGAAGGAAGTTCCATGTAAACGATAGTTTGGGGTGGGGGGGATTTTTCTCAAAATCTTCGTGTCGCAACTCGGAAGATACTAATCTTAAATAGCAAGTTTGGTATTTTACCGACTTTTAGTTTTTGAGTTATCGTGCTCACAGACACACACACACACACACACACACAGATCTTTTTCCGAAAGTGTTTTCTTTTCTTTTTTAGATAAAGGGGACCCTAAAACATATATTTCCGGTGAAATCTTAGTATCGAATTTTTTGATGGAGTGCAATACCTTCTATATACATTATGTACATAGTATGTATAGAGGAAGTAAAAATGCCTTTTATTCAAAAGGCCTTAAAACACGTATTTTTGGTGAAATCTTTCTATTGGATATTCTGATGGAGTAAAATACCTTCTCCACTTACTATGTACATTGTAAATAAGTGCTAGAAAAGGTAAAACAGGGCCGACATTTGCACCCCATGGTCAATAGAACCCTGCTCCTACAGCCCACAATGCGAACCCGAGGTTATGAGTTTCGCTGAAGCGTAGAAAGAAGCGAGAAGTAATTACTCCAGTACAATGAATGACCAGAGCGAGAGGCAAAACCAGCAGACCCTGAACGGTGCTAAGTTCAAGATGCGCACGCAACTCCAATTTGCTAAACCGGGCCTCTTTAAACTAAAGACGATGGCAAAGCCTGGACACTTCTATCAAATAAATTACTTTACTACTGCCTCTTCGACACTTTGCATTCTGGGATTATTTCTTTAGGATTCTCATTTAAAGAGGTACATCTGCGAAATTTGGAAAATTTATAGTATGTAAGATATATCATTGAAGTTTATACCAATTATTTTGCACCATAATGGAGATGCAGTTGCCAAGTGTAAAAATTATAGCTTACATTATTACACTATTATTTAAATAAAGTAGTTGATTGTCTAAATTCATTATTGTAAAAAAATGAGCCAGGTCATACATTTTTACTTTCTCTATACGCACTATGTAAAGCGAAGGTATTGCACTCCACCAAAAATTCCTTACCGAGATTTCATCGAAAATATATTTTTTAGGCTCCCCTGTATCCAAAAAGAGTATTTTCAGAAAACGGTCTGTGTGTGAGTCCGTAAAATACCCAACGAAGAGTCCGTAAAATACCCAACTTGGTATTTAAGTTTAGTATCTTCCAGGGATGCGACATGAAGATTTTGAGACAAAATCCACCCAAACCAAACTACCCTTTATATGGAACATTTTTTGAAAATTTTTATTTTCTCAAAAATGGCTCCACCAATTTTGATTAAAATATCGTATATTAAAGATATTTACCTGAAAAATAAAATGTTTATCTTGAATTTTCTGGGAATAGACTCTGAAGACTACTTTATTCTGGATCAATACGGAATTTTGTATAACTGCTAAACCGTAAGAGATGGACGAAAAGCTACCACACAAAAAATGTAGAGCAGTTTGAGATACACAATTTATGTTATATACATTTTTTTTTTCATGGAGTTGATCGTTTTTGAGATATTCCTTGTTTTTGGTTTCAGCTTAAAAAACGTCTACGTTTCTATACAAAGGAAGTTCAGTCACATAGCAACCAGCTTCTGACTATCACTTTAACCCATGGTACTCCCTTATTTCACTTCTACTTACAAGAAAGCAAGTAATATGACTATTTCTGCTAATTTTTTTCAATTGGCATGAAGTAAATAGAAGCATAAGTTTTTTTAACAATAATTTGTTGCAGAGAAGTAGTGAAGGTCATGTGAATGGAACATCATATTTTTTTGTGTGGTACACTCTTTCATTTGTAGTAAGTATTTCAATTATAGAAGCAACTGGAATCATGTATGCTAACGTTGTTCTCGCTCTGTGAGCTCGAGTATATTCCGGCAATTTATCAAAGACTTCCGCTTCACGTACATCTGACGCAGGAAGTTAATTATATGAATGTAGCCAGGAACTGAAATTCCAGCTCTAATGCAGGTAATCACTCCTAGAGCCATCTGTTGCAGCAATTTGATAACACTGCATTATAAAAAAATCAGTGTTGCATTCATATGACTCTCTCTACGTGTCTACAACAAATTATTGTTAATATGCTTAGGCTTCTATTTACTTCATGCTAATCGAGAAGAAATAAGCAGAAATAGCCTTATTACTTGCTTCCTTATATGTAGAAGCGAAATTTGACAGTATCATAGGTTAAAGTGAAGACAAAAGCTAGTTACTAGGTGACTGAAGTTCCTTTGTATGGGCACGAGTTGACAAATTCCTGTATGAGAAAAGTACAAGTTTTTCATAGCTGAAACCAAAAAGAAAGAATATCTCAAAAACGGTGAACTACTAGAAAAAATGTATATGACATAAATTTTGTATTCTAATGTGCTCTACATTTTATGTGTGGTAAGTTTTTCCATTTCTTACGGTTTAGTGTTATGCTAAATTCAGTAAAATTCATCCAGAATAAAGTGGTCTTCAGAGGCTCTTCCCAGAAAATTCAAGATATACATTTTATTTGTCGTGTAAATATCTCTAATATATATTTTAATCAAAATGGTTAGAGCCATTTTTGAGAAAATCTAAATTTTCCATGTAAAGAGTAGTTGGAGTGGGGGGATTTTCTTGAAAATCTTCTTATCGCTTCCTTGGAAGATTCCAAACCTAAATACCAAGTTTGGTTTTTAACGGTCTTTTCATTTTTGAGCTATGCTGCCCACAGACACACACACACACATACACACAGACGTCAATGTTCTAAAAATACTTTTTTTGGATTCAGGGGGTCTCAAAACATGCATTTCCCGTGAAATCTCGGTATCGAATTTTTAGGTGTATTACAATACCTTCTCTATACACTATGTACATAGTACGTGTAGAGGAAGTAAAAAACCTGTCTACGGTTATAAAATCCCTTGGAAATATGTTGTTTTCCAAACTTACTTCATTAATTTGAATCCTGGGCCCACAAATCCCGTAACCCAATTTTGAATATCAATTCTTTGTTTTTCCAAACCATGGTTTTGTATGCTTCTGACTTCTTGAATTACATAATTCGTAATTGCTTTCTTGTTTCTGCAATGCTAACATTCAGAAGCCGGTACCTGAAATTTCTCGCGAAAGTATCGGCTCTGGATCATAGCTGACAACAAATGCAACACTACTACCCCTACCCCTACCCCTACCACTACCCCTACCCCTACCCCTACTACTACTAATAATAATAATAGTGTTAATTTAATTATTTTTTCACACAAACCGTGTGAAGGACAGGAGTTGGATAGTTTTGAGTTAGACTGAAAAATTCAACGTATCGGTATACTGTTATGGTAGCTTAGTGGTTAGAACATCCCACTGGAGACCGGAAGATCTGTGGTGAAAATGGTGGTAATAGCATTGAATTTTTCAGTCTGACTCTTATCTTCCAACAGCAATAATAATAATAATAATAATAATAATAACAACAACAATAATGATAATCACTCGAGCGCTACTCTGGGCTTCATCAGTTCTAACTTCAGCAGGCGGCTGGTATGCACTAGCTTCAATAGTGGCTCGATGCAAACAAATATAAAGTTGCCGGAGAGGGTTACAGGAGAGGGTTATTTGCAACAGTGTATTCTTTTTCTCTCTATTAGTTGTTGATAAGTTGAATTCTGTTTCTAAATGTCTGAATGAACTGCTGACTAACAAAAAGACTAGGGCAAATTGTTGAAGCTGTTATATACATTATTGTGATCACTAAACTGCGATAAAATGTAGATTCTGTCCAAACAGTGTAATATACTGTTTATTATATTATATTGATGTAATTAATAATACATGTTTTGATTAACTTTATGGTTGTTTCCTTGTATGTATTGAGGTACAATTTTTTAAAGATTTATACAATTACATTTAACAGTAGTTCTTTCCTGGTTAAACCATGTAAATGATGATATATCTTCAAGTCAGTGGGACGTGTGGAAAGCTGAAATGTTGTCGTTAACTGTATTCATTTAAAAATTAGATTTCAGGGGTTAGTTGGTCATAGAATAATTAGAATTACACTATCTATCAAGAAGGTCTTTTTTAATATGTTGATAGTGCAAAACATGTAATATCGGTTCATACTTTTGGTCAGCAAGCTTCTAAAGTAAGGTGGATAAAAAAATTATAAAATTGCACTTGCTTGTTCACAGATATTCCAATTTTTCAGAATATATGAAGTATTAAGTTTTTAATAAAATAAGTGCAAAATTTTTTTGATCTAATGAAATATAAGCTATAACAAGTTTGGAAATAGAAAAACATCTTAAAATACATATTTTAAAATTTTAATACTTAAATATATTGCAGCTAGGAATGTCTTTCTACTCAATTTATTAAACTTAATGATTTGTAATACCACCAAAACATTAGACCACTAACTTAAATAACTTCTGAGAAAATTGTACCTAAATCTGTCAAATATAAACTTTGGGAAAATTGCAAATAAATAAAGTAATGTAATTTTTGGCTAACTAACCAAAATTTAAAATCTTCTTTCACCATAATCTACTTGTCCCAAAAGTTCTTGATCTTCACTCTTTCTCTTCAAGCTCTCTGTCTCTCTGTGTCTCTCTGTCTCTCTTTTTTTTTTTTTTTTTTTTTTTTTTTATTCTGGCCTCTCTGGTCAATTGTTGAGCAAATGTTTCCCATTGATGAATCGACTGCGATCAATCCTGTATAAACCAGATGTAGTATGCAGTCCACTTTAATGCCCAGCTTCTCTAACACTTTCATCCTCTCTACACAACCATCAATAAAACACACCGCTGCATCTAGAACAACCACTTTTAGAGTATTTAGTCCTGCAAAAACTGTCTTTGGAATGCAATGGTGGAAACTTTCATTTGGGTTTTGGGGGTTTTCATGCAAACACTTTGACAAATCTGGATTAGCAAGTTTCCTATAGTTTTACTGCTTCCATTACTGTCAATGGAAGAGAATTTTTATGGGTGTGGTTTCCATTATTTGCCAAAGCTTTATTATATTCACACCAGCAGGACATAGTCCAATAGTGGGTTGTCAGTAAGTAGAACACTTGTGGACGAAAGTGGATCATACTGCTTTCCTCATTTCCACATCTTTACCAACAGTCCTTCTTAAAGCTAAACCATAGCCCTTAGTGATACTGTAGTAGAACATACCATATGCTCACAAACCATATAAAAAGAGATATTGTATATAAAATTATAAGCTTATAGGAAGAAATGTAAAATAGTTCTGAATATTTAAGGGTAGAAATATGTATAAATGCAAGTTTTTGTAAATTAGATAATTAAGGCAAGGCGAACTATCTGAATTTCAGGTAACAGTTCACCAACCACCACTTGCTAATGAGCTCAGGGTTTAGGCTAAAGAATGCAAGATAGAAAAGAACAGGCATAGAAAGAAGTGAGACAGGAATAGTGACTTGTCTTCCAAGTAGCACAGGGAATTGGAGAATCAGACAAAGCAAGCATAAAGTTAAAGTGAGATGGAACCACTGGGTTTTTCCAAACGCATCATTTGTACGTTATGAACGTCAAAACTTGGCAAAATTTATTCTCATAACTTGTGAGGTGATGCTAACTAAGAACCAATAAGAGATACTGTTACATTTTATGGCACGAAAGTTGGTGTCACCCAGGATCAGTATTTAAGACACGGCAGATCTCTTATGTGGTTACTCTCGTGAGCTTGAGTTAACATCACATTGTGTTGCGCACACGTCCACGTGCTTAAGTGGTGGGGGAGCGATGTGCAGATGATTAGATCAGGCTCCTGATTAATAATGTAAGTGGTGGGATGGTATTTATTTATAAAACATTTGTAAGGAAACAAGCTAGCCGCCCGTTAAAGTGTGTAAAACAATAAATTCAAGTCATAAGGGAAAATGCAGCGTTTTTAATATTAACCTCACACACAAGCCCCTGAGATAATTTTAATTAGAAGACTAGGAGTGGAAGCTAGATCAACGACGCAGCCGAGTACACTGCTGGAGCGAGACACCGACTTCCCCCGACAGTACTTGGATGTCATTGAAGCATTTGATATCCTACATGCTGAGCATGCTATAGCTAGTCTAGAGGCAAGTCCTTTTCTAATATTTAAATTTTCTATTACTGTGACACAATCAACACTACCATAGTACTTGCACATTAAAGTTTTATGCACCAAGTTAGATAATAATGTCAAATCAACAATAATAAAGCGCTTTTGAGTTTCACAGACATCAAATCTACAGTTGTCCCATTCTTTCTATGTGAGACAGTTTTGTTTTCTCAGAAGCTGAAGGTTTACTGCAACTAGGAAGGCTAGGACAACTGTTAGCTTCTCTGTTTTTCTGATTTTGCCACAAAACACTCCTTTTCTTTTTCCAAAAGCCCTTATTCTATCCATTTTGACACAAATCTTATAATAATACTTAAAAAATAACGTATTTGCTACTGATATATGTAAGCATACAGCCAAAATATTACATGTGCTTCAAACATAAACAATCCACCATTTTGTGGGAGCCTTCAGCAATAGTCATGCAGCCACATCTGCAGAAGAGGCGCCAACAACAAGCCTGAAAGTTACCGTGTCTCAATACAGCTAAGTGTACAAAAGTTATAGCAAATTGAATATGATAGGATACTCTTATTTAAAATGGAGCGTAACACTGCTAACGCCATATTTGAATCTCAGTTTAAAGGGCTTAAATATTAAAAATAACCATAATGTAATACATAATTTCTTCCGTAAAACCTCATACAATTTTATAAGAGACAAAACAAAAAATACTGATATGTACCATACACATGACTTTCTCTATATCCCTGCAACAAATTATTCTTAAAAAGCTTATACTTCTATTTACTTTATGCTAATCAGAAAAAAATAGCAGAAATAGTCTTATTACTTGCTTCCTTGTAAGTAGAAGCGAAATAAGGGACTACCATAGGTTAAAATGATAGCCAAAAGCTAGTTTCTATGTCAATGAAGTTCCTTTGTTTATATGGATAGGAGTTGACAAGTCCCTGTATGAGAAAAGTATAAGTTTTTCATAGGAGAAACCAAAAATAAGGAATGTCTCAAAAACGACGAGCTCCACGAAAAAAATATATATCACATAAATTGTGTGTTTTAACGGGCTCTACATTTTTTGTGTAGTAAGCTTTTGTCCATCTCTTACGGTTTAGCAGTTATTCAAAATTCAGTAAAATTCATCCAGAATAAACTACTCTTCAGAGGCTATTCCCAAAAAATTCAAGATATACATTTTATTTGCCAGGTAAATATCTTTAATATACGAAATTTTAATCAAAATCATTAGAGCCATTTTTGAGAAAATCAAATATTTCGAAAAAAGTTCCATGTAAAGGATATTTGGTGGTGGGGGGATTTTTCTCAAAATCTTCGCGTCGCATCCCTGGAAGATACTAAACTTAAATACCAAGTTTGGTATTTTACCGACTTTCGTTTTTCAGTTATCGTATTCACAGACACACGGACACACACCACGGACTTTTTGTGAAAATGCTTTTTTTGGATATTGGGAACCCTAAAGCACATATTTGCGTTGAAATCTCGGTATCGAATTTTTGGGTGGCGTACAATACCTTCTCTATACACTATGTACATAGTGCGTATAGATAAAGTAAAAATTGATTTTTTGAGCCTTTCACACATCCCACTACCAACTAAGACAAAAATGTGAATTCTTAATAACGATTTAACTTATTGGTATACATTAATAAACATTATAATTTTGATTAAGAATAATAATACCCTCATTGTGCATTATTATAATGAAATTTGTCATTTGCATATTTTGTTTTGATATTTCAAGTCGGTTAAGTCTTCTAAAATTATTAAATGACGACAATGTAGATTTATGCTGCATTGTTTCAAACAAATCTGCGTGTATGCCTTTATAGATAAACTTGCCTGCAAACGTTCACTGATTATATCTACCATTTCATTGAAGCTTCAATATATATATATATATCTCAACCCAGGAACTTTCGACCCCAGGAACCACATAGTTGACATCGAGTCACCATCCCTGTGACTATGCATTAGTACGTGCAGTATTCAAATTTCAGACGGGAAATCAAGATGGCGCAACGTGTGCCTTGCTACTTATACAACCATCAACGTTTAGATGAGGGTATAACTTAGAATGTCCGAATCCGGACAAATACATGCTCGAATGTATATTAGCTATCTACTGTATTTATGGTCGTCTCTTTTGCGCGGTGGTAGCGTTGCTGCTTGCTAAGCAAGAGACCTGGATTCAATTTCCAGTACCGGCGTGGGGATTTTTCCCCCGCTGGGAGACCTGGGCCGGGGTGCACTCAGCCTCGTGAGGTCGCTGGGGGGCCAATTGAGGAGCTACTTGATGTAGAAATAGCGGCTCCAGATCGTGAAGACCGCATTAACTGGCCAGGGAGGGGCTCGACGTCCGTAATGGACCGAGATGGGGAACGCAGCTCCGAGTGGTAGACCAAGGCTATTAGAGTCATTATGTTTATGTTTACATCTTTACATGTGCAATAGTAAATGTACATTATACAAAACAACTTTAATGGATCGATATTATTATTATTATTGTTGTTGTTGATGTTAGCCGCCTGTGTGGTTTGTGGTTCCAAATACAACAGCTCCATTTTCGATTTTTGGCTGTAGAAGGAAGACTTTTCTTTAACCAGGATTATTTTCCATCCTCGTCAGAGTCTGGAAGCAGGTATGAGAGAATAAATGTGAGTGAAAATATAATATGAAACACTGGGAGCTAATTGGTACATGACCACTAAAGGAAAACAAAAATTAAATATATTATTCAACCCCCTTACATTTAATTGAATGCACAGCTGCATATAAGTGAGTGTACCATTTACTGATATTCAAAATATGTCAGAATTGTATAGCACAATCTCGACATCTTCAGCAATTCTTGGTATTTTTTGGCGTGTCAGGGAGTCAGTGTAATGATATTTTGTAATACGGTTTTATTTCTTGTTGCAATTGAAAAAACCACAAAGAGCCTGAAGTTACACTATGAGCCTATGCTTTATATGAAATTCCCGGACGATAAAGGCCAATGGTTTTTGTTTTTTTGGAGGGGCAATTCACCACTCACCAACCAAACCCATTCACTCCTCACCAACCAAACTGCAGGTCCTGCTGATGATGAAGGCGGAAATATAATCCTACAAGTTTTACTATATACTCCCCAATAACATTTAAATTTGGAATCTTTATACGCCTAACATTTTTTTTAATTTATGGAAGAATAGTTACAGTTTTTATATTATTATACTTTATGTTACTTCTTCAGTAATATCAAGGTATAACTTTAAGCGGATTGGAACAGGCGATTTCATCTGTGGTTCACTTTCTAGAGGTCGCGGGTTCGATCTCCTGGCCGGCCAACTGGACCTAAGGAGATTTTCATTAGGTCACCAGGGGAATGCTGGGTTGGTTCAATACATTCCTCCAATTTTCCCGTCCTTTAATTTCCTGTTCCCATCATGTCCTAACTCTCTCTAGCAGGGTTGAAGGACAAGGCGACGGTATGTGACTAGATGGTGGCTTGAGCACTATAAAGGCTTATCTTGACGTCACCGTTGGTACCGTTCGATCGGATCCACCTTTGGTCTGGAGCTGCTCCTAGAGGACCACCGGAGGTTCAGGTCTCGCGGGCAGGCATTCGGTGGTGTCGAAAGCATACCATGTGTAACCACCCGCATCTTCGTCCTGTAGGACTCTCCTCTCATCCTTCCCTACCAAGTGGGAGTACAATATTTGTGTCACACAGTCGCATGGGTCGGGTGACCGTGCATGCTGTCTAAAAATACTTGAATTTAGAATATTAGCTACATATCTATTTTATATATCTTAACAACATTAGAAATATGCACACAAACACATACATATGCTTGTGTGCTAGGACAACAGAACCATAGAACAATAGAAGAAAGAACACTCTGTTATCACACACACACACACACACACACTTACACTCACAACTACACCACGTATTCATGCATATAGATTACTCAAACACAAATAAGTGTATACAATATTTACACAAATATTTTATGTCTTAGTGCACGTACTTCCATGAGTATGTGCCCAGGTTTGGCCAGTTCTGGATGTTTAGAATCAAATCCCAAAATGCTGTCCTTTGTCTGTTTGAAGCTAAAAATACATCCGGCAGTAATTTTTTCCTAGCATCCTCCATCTGCACGCAATCTGCCAAAATATGCATCCAGTCTTTCTGATACCCGCATAATGGACAAATCCGCCTACCTTACTGGTTTTGCACCCTCCCAAACTCAGCCACGCTATTCCCGACCTCTGTTTAATACCTAATTTTAACATATATGTTTCTTTACCCCACCCAATTTTTATTTCGTTTTGTAACTACAATGACGATGTTTTTCTACATTCATATTCTATTTCCTGCCTGTTTATACCGCATAGTCGTCTTTTTACTTTATTCACGACTTTATAACTATTTTAGTTCCCCTTTGCCAAATATCGTTTAAGCCAATCTTTGATAATCCCCGTTATAGCCCCGCCGCCCAGGTGTTAAAGGGGCAAGAGGCCGTCAGGGCTTATATCCAGTGTTCTGAACCAGAGTCTGTGGACTCCGTCCCCGCGGAACCCTAAACCTAAATGTTATTTAAGAATGGATACCACGAATGCTGTGGTGCATGGCAACATTATATTATTTTAAAGCACCAATACATTATACTCTGCTGTTATATCGACGCGATCGCTGTCCTCATTTAGTTCCAAACTTCTCCTCGAAACGCGATATGCACCGACTTTGAAAACAGTAAATGTCTGGTGCGAGATGTTTCCTTCAAAACGGTTCTGAAAGCTACATTCGCTAAATTCTCCCGTGGCAGCTGAGAAAGCTAATTATAATCAGGATCAATTTCAGTCAACAGCGAAAGAGAATGACTGAGCAGTTCTTTGTTCTTTAATGTAATTGGATTATTTCTATTCAAAATAGCAGTGATGGACAAGATCAGATCAGATAATGAGCAGTGATGGCCAAGATTAGGTTACATGAGAAGATAACAGCCTGCCAACGTATCTTCGTTGACGACGCTCAGATGTCTACGAGAGAAGGGTGACGCGAAAAGTCAGATGTGTTACATTCACATGACTTTCTCTACATCTCTGCAACAAATTATTATTAAAAGGCTTATGCTTCTATTTAATTCATCCTAATCGAGAATCATAAACAGAAATAATCTTATTACTTGCTTCCTTGTCAGTAGAAGCGAAATAAGGGAGTACTATTAGTTAAAGTGATAGTCAAAAGCTGATTGCTATGCGACTGAAGTTCCTTTGTTTGTATGGACAGCAGTTGACAAATTCCTGTATGAGAAAGGTATTTTTTTTTTAAAGCTGAAACCAAAAACAATGAATACCTCAAAACGAGCAACTCCACGAAAAAAAGTATATAACACAAATTGAGTGTTTTAATGTGCTCTACATTTTTTTTTGCAAGTTTTTGTCCATCTCTTACGATTTAGGATTTATGCAAAATTTCGTAAAATTCATCCAGACCAAAGTAGCCTTCAGAGGCTATTCCCACAAAATTCAAGATATACATATTATTTTTCAGGTAAAATATCTTTAATATATGATATTTTAATCAAAATCGTTAGAGCCATTTTTGAGAAAATCAAAATGTTCGAAAAAAGTTACATGTAAAGGGTAGATATATTTCTCAAAATCTTCGTGTCGCATCTCTGGAAGATACCAAACTTAAATACCAAGTTTGGTATCTTACCAACTTTTCGTTTTGAGTTATCGTGTTCACAGTTTCTAAAAATGTTCTTTACGGTGAAATCTCGATATCGAATTTCTCTATACACCATGTGCATAGTACGTGTAGAGAAAGTAAAAATCAGATGGACTTCCTATACCTGTCCTGCAACAAACTATGCTACGAAAGATTATTCTTCTATACTTCGTGCTAATTGAGATAAACATTAGCAGAAATGCTCTTTTTACCTTCTCTACACCTAGATACTATGCACATAGTGTATAGAGAAGGTATTGCACTCCACCCAAAAATTCGATACCGAAGTTTCACCAGAAATATATGTTTTAGGGTCCCCTGAATCCAAAAATAGCATTTACAGAAGAAGGTCCGAGTGTTTGTGTGTGGTGTGTGTGTGTGTGTGTGTGTGCGCGTGCGTGCCTGTGAACACGATAACTCAAAAAAGGAAAAGGCGGTAAAATATCAAAATGGTATTTAAATTTGGTATCTTCCAGGAACGTGACACAAATATTATGAGAAAAATCCCCCCACCCTAAACTACCCTTTACATGGAACTTTTTCGAAAATTTTGATTTTGTAAAAAGTGACTAACGATTTTGATTAAAATATCATATATTAAAGATATTTACCTGACAAATAAAGTTTATATTTTGAAATTTCTGGGAATAGCTTCTGAAGACTACTTTATTCTGAGTAAATTTTACGGAATTTTGCATAACTGGATCCTATTTTATATCAACACCTATTTTGATTTTTTGGACACCCTGAAGTCTACATTTTAATCCTTCCAGGATTTGGAATAATTTCCCATGTAATCTCTCATGAAAGAGGAAAAAAAGAAGCATTTGGAAATTACGGAATAATTTGAACCGATGAACAAAAACTTACTACAAAACAAATGTAGAGCACTTTAAAACACATAATTTATGTTATATACATTTTTTTTTCGTGGGGTTGATTGTTTTTGAGACATTCCTTGTTTTCGGTTTCAGCTATAAAAACACTTTTCTTATACAGGACTTTGTGAACTCGTGTCCATACAAACAAAGGAACTTCAGTCACATAGCAACCAGCTTTTGACTATTACTTTAACTTATAGTATTCCCTTATTTCGCTTCTACTTACAAGGAAGCAAGTAATAAGACTATTTCTGCTAATGTTTCTCGATTAGCATGAACTAAATAGAGGCATAAGCTTTTTAACAATAATTTGTTGCTGAGATGTAGAACAAGTCATGTGAATGGAAAACTTAAGATTTTTTAAGTTATTCCTTGTTATTGTTTAAGCTTTAAGAAGTTATACTTTTCTTATATAGGAATTTGTCAACTATCCACATAAACAAAGGAACATCAGGCACATAGCAATCACTTTAATCTATGATACTCCCTTATTTTGCTCCTACTTACAAGGAAGCAAGAAATAAGACTATTTCTGCTAATTTTTTCTAGAATAGCAGGAAGTAAATAGATGTTTAGGCTTTTTAACAATAATTATTTTCAGAGGTGTAGAGAAAGTCATGTGCGGGGACACATTAGATTTTTTTTTTTTTCTTTCTAGCTGTAAACGAAGCGTCATGGTGAACGGAAAAGTAATATTTTCTCTAATTGTTGCGCAAAACCAGCTAACGGCGTATTTGTGGAAGAGAGAATCTGTGACTTGAAGCATCATAATCCATATAGTGAAGAGTCGCTGTATCTTTAGTTACAAAAAATGTAGAGTTATTTTTGTGCCAAGCATCCAGAATTTAATAAAGCAGATACAATAAAATGCATAAAACCAAGAAAATATGTAGAGAAAGCGGAATTCTTAATCTGCTGCGCAACCTTTCTACCTCATTCTCTTTCCTCCGCTGGCAATGGTTGCGTGTTTTGATGTGAATGAGCAAGTTCTATGCACGCTGCCAACATTTGAAGCTCGCTGCGAATATTATCGATTGTTGCCCACCTCCCTCTTCTCTCCATCATTGTTAATGTTTCTGGGCTAACTTAGTAGAAGAGTTGCTTTACTCCACTTTGAAATCCTTAGATCGCACACTTCCAGTGTTTATATTTTATTTATTTGTCATTTTGCTTAGAATTTCAGAACGATGAAATGGGTTTATAAAAAAAAAAAATAAACAAAATAATTTGCCGGCCTGATAGTGTGGTGATAGCATGTCTGTTTCACATTCAAAAGGTCGTAGTTCGAATCTCATTTAGGGTGAGTTGCAAGGTTTTTTCCTGAGAAGACGAATGTTGAGTAACTTTATGTTCCATGGACCCCGAGATCATTTGAGCATCATTACACCAATTTCATTGATAGTCCGATATGACCAACCAGGTTAAAGGACGTTAAGCTACATAAAAAAAAAAAAATTATAATAGTTGCATTCTCTTATTTCCTTACATGAATAGTAAAATTAAAAAGTGCTTCCGGCAATACGTGACTAGCCAGGTGGCAATATTAAAGCCACAAGCCACCAGATATAAGGTTTTTTATTTTCTAATTTTATTATTAACTTGAAATGTATTAGGCTAAATAGCTTAAAACATATATTTAACTGATAATTTTTGTGTGAATTGTTATTGCTGAATTGTTTTACTTGTGTAATATATTTGGAAGACGTTGTATTCATTCTAATACAAAAAGTTTAAGTAAAGGAGCTTATAATGTGTTGGCTGCCCAACGATCGCGACAATGATAGAAAGAGACGGAAAGAGACGCATTGCTAAAACATGCATACGTTACACGACCTTGGAATGAACGCACGGCAATACAAATATTTCTGTTTATAATTGCTGTAAAGAAAAAGGAAGATCGTTTTGACTTGACAACGAAACAAAGTGTAAACATGTATTCTAGTGAAAAAAAAAAATCTGATATGTACCATTCACATGACTTTCTCTATATCTCTGCAACAAATTATTGTTAAAAAGCTTATGCCTCTATTTAATTCATGCTACTCGAGAACAAATTAACAGAAATAGTCTTATTACTAGTTTCTTTGTAAGTAGTACCGAAATAAGGGAGTACCATAGGTTAAAGTGATAATCAAAAGCTGGTTGCTATGTGACTGAAGTTCCTTTGGTTGGATGGACAGGAGTTGACAAATTCCTATATGAGAAAAGTAAGTTTTTCGTAGCTGAAAACAAAGTCAATGAATATTCAATAACGAAATTTTTTTGGCAATACATGTTTTGGGTCCCTCTGAATCCAAAAAAAAAAAAACATTTTTGGAAAAAAGTTGTGTCTGTGCGTGTGTGTATGTATGTGTATGTGTGCCTGAGGACAGGACAGTACAGCTCTAAAACGAAAAGATCGTTGAATACCAAACTTGGTATTTAAGTTTAGTATCTTCCAGTGATGTGACACGAAGATTTTGAGAAAAATCCCCCCATCCCAAACTACCATTTACATGGAAACTTTTTTTGAAAATTTTGATTTTTTCAAAAATAATTAACGATTTTGATCAAAATATGGTATATTAAAGATCAAGAGTAAAGACCTGACAAATAAAATGTATATCTTGAATTTTCTGGGAATAGTCTGCAGATTCTGGATCAATTTTACGGAATTTTGCAATACTGTTAAACCGTAAGAGATGGGCAAAATCTTAAAACACAAAAATGTAGAGCATATTAAAACACACAATTTATGTTATATATTTTTTTTCGTGGAGTTGATCGTTTTTTTAGATGTTTTTGGTTTCAGCTTTGAAAAATTTTTATTTTCTTCAACATGAATTTGTCAATTCCTGCCCATATAAACACGGGAACTTCAACCAGCTTTTGACTATCACTTTAACTATGGTACTTGTTTATTTCACTTCTACGTACAAGGAAGCAAGTAATAACACTATTTTTGCTAATTTTTTCTCTATTAGCATGAAGTAAATAGAAGCATAAGCTTTTTAACAATGCTTTGTTACAGAGATGTAGAGAAAGTCATGTGAATGGCATACATCAGACTTCTTGTTGTGTGTGATGTTAGACAACATGCACAAACATGCATAAACATCTGGTAGTTAATGCGCTCACTGAGGTTCTTCAGATCCCTTGTCACGTCCGTAAATCCCTCATCCATGTCAATGATTTTAGCTTTTATGCCACATAGCTGTTCTTTTATGTCTTTTATGTTCGTTCATCTTCTTCATCACACAGACTGCCTCTTTATTTTAACACTGAGCTTTTCATTCATCTTTACCATCTTTCTTTTCGTCTCCTCTATATTCATTTCGCCAACCCGTTCATTAATTTTCGTCATCTCGTGCAGTGTCTCCTTGTTCATCTGATCTCTTCTATCATCTTCTACTTCAAATACTGCTTCATCTTCTCTACCCTCAAAAACCTAGAGAGTATGTTTTGATATTTATGTGGCTCTTGGACAGCAAACGCGATTAATAAATAAAACCAAAATATTTTGAGAACTTTAGTACAAGACAGTAAAAAAAGTGATGTGTGCAGTTGGATCTGTCTGAAAATTCCTAGTTGCGTCCGGCTTATGGTTTTGACCTTTAAAAGTTCAGATTTGTAAGGAAATTCTAAGCTATGCTGTAGTAAATAAACTACCTACTTTTTTGATCTTTGGTGACAAAATAAGTCAACTCCATCCTTAATATGAAAAATCTGATTAGTTCCATTCACATAACTTTCTCTACATCTCTGCAACAAAATGTTCAAAAGCTTATGCTTCTATTTACTTCATGCTAATCGAGAAAAACATAGCAGAAATAGTCTTATTACTTGCTTCCTTGCAAGTAGAAGGGAAAAAGGGATTACCATAGGTTCAAGTGATAGTCCAAGCTGGTTTCCATGTGACAAACTCCTTTATTTGTATGGATAGGAGTTGATAAATTCCTGTGTGAGAAAAGTATGTTTTCTAAAGGTTAAATAAGAAAGCAGCAATAACTCAAAAACGATCAATTCCACGAGAAAAATGTACGTATGTAACATAAATTGTGCTTTAACGTGCTCTACATTTTTTGTGTGGTGAGTCTTTGTCCATCTCTTACGGTTTAGCAGTTATGCAAAATTCCGTAAAATTCCTCCAGAATAAAGTAGGCTTCAGAGGCTATTCCCAGAAAATTTAAGATATACATTTTATTTGTCAGGTAAATAGCTTTAATGTACGATATTTTAATCAAATCGTTAGAGCCATTTATGAAAAAATCAAGAAGTTCCATATGTTTTTCTCAAAGTCTTCGTGTCGCTTCCCTGGAAGATACTAAACTTAAATACCAACCTTTATATTTTACCGACTTTTCGTTTTTGAGTTATCGTGTTCACACACACACACGGACCTTTTTCTGTAAATGTTTTCTTTGGATACAGGGGATACTAAAACATATATTGCAATACTTTTTCTATACACTATGTATAGAACGTGTAGAGAAAGTAGAAAGTAGCATTATGAATTTGGGATTTTAAACTGTCAGGCATATATGTCCTTAAGTAACAATTCTGGGTTGGATTGTAATTGGAGGACAAGTAGACCATCGCCTCTCGTGAATGTTTGATCTCAGGCGACCGCATGTTGGATTTGTTCTACGGGTTCTTCGGTTTCCCCCTCCTCCAGTGCCATATTTAGTAAAATCTGGTGTTAAACACTATTAAAAGAAAGAAAAATCTGATGTGTTCCATTCACATGACTTTCTCTACATCCCAGCTACAAATTATTGTTAAACTCTTATGCTTGAATTTATTTCATGCTAATCGAGAAAAAATTAGCAGAAACTGACAGTCTTATTAATTGATTTCTTGTAAGTAGAGGTGAAATGAAGGAGTACCATAGGTTAAAGTGATAGTCAAAAGCTGGTGACAAGTTTCTATGTTCGTGTCGACAGGAGTTAACAAAAACTAGGAATATCTAAAAAACGATCAGCTCCACGAAAAAACTATATATAACATAAATTGTGTGTTTTAACGTGCTCTACACTTTTTGTATTGTAAGTTTTTGTCCATCTGTTACGGTTTGGCAGTTATGCAAAATTCCGTAAAAAGCATTAAGATTAAAGTAGTCTTCAGAGGCTATTCCCACAAAATTGAAGATATACATTTTACTTATCAATTAAATACCTTAAAAATACCACATTTTAATCAAATTCGTTAGAGCCATTTTTGAGAAAATAAAAATTTTCGAAAAAAGTTCTATGTAAAGGGTAGTTTGGTGTAGGGATCTTTCTCAAAATCTTCGTGTCGCATCCCTGGAAGATACTGAACTTAAAAACCAAGTTTGGTATTTTCGATTTTTCGTTTTTTAGTTATCGTGTTCACAGGCACAGGGACACACAACACACACTAGACCTTTTTCTGAAAATTCTTTTTATGGACACATATTTTTTGGTGGAGTGCAATACCTTCTCTATACACTATGTACATAGTAAGTGTAGAGAAAGTAAATAGGAGGACAAGTTATTGAGCAGGTAATACTAGAGATCAATGATGTCAGTAAATGATTGAAGGGCAGAAATGGAAGGAAACATCAAAAGTTATAAAATAATCAATGGGTGTATAGAAATTAATTTCGGTAGAAACAGCAGAAATTAATACGCATGTAAGACATGGGTCATAAAAACAAACAAAAAATCAAGTTTGGAGGTTTCTCAAATGAAATATATAACGTTGTCAGAGGTATAACTATAAAATATAAACCTCCAAAATGTAGATATGAGTAAAATTAGCGGAAGAAAACATTTTGAAAGAAATTGATGGGTATCAGAGCAAGTGAAAAGATCGTCCTCGGGATTATCATGGCAAGTACTGCTTTACAAACCTTTGGGATGAAGGGACCGTAATTACCCTCGGAACAGCTCTAAATCCATCTTAATGAAGAAATAATGAAGACTATTCACGCTACCATATTCAGGAATCACAAAGGTGTAATGGGATGAACGAAATCTTCCAATGGCTATGAAGAGACTGAAAATTGCCACTCACTTACAAACGTTTATACAGAGTGTTAATGAACTACACCGAAATAATTTGCGAGATTGTGCACGTGACTGATTTAAGTAATTTGAGATCGGCGATGCATGGTCCCCGGATAAACATAACGCAACTACATAGCGTTAAACGAGTGGGTATCAGGTGCTGATAAGTCGGTGTTAAACCAAATCAGGTTGAAAAAATGGCTTAGAATGTCTTTAAAACTGCTGCCCGAGTATGGAAATATCGATTTTTAGCAGCTCGTTACTAGCGTTCTCAAGATTTAATGTCTCAAAAATCTGGAACTAATCACTTGACAGTGCGACACTGATCATACATTAACTACGTTCTTGAGTTATATAGCATACTCTTGAGGCGTGTTTTAAACCACTCTGGTGGCTTAATGCGTAATGCGGGAAGTTGCTATTCCAAAGGTCATGAGTTCGATTCCTGTCATAGATTGAATGTTTGTTATTATCAATTTTTTCATTCCAGACGAAGTGCCGCGATACGTGGCGTACTGGCACTTTAGAAACTTATAGCTGTTACTTCGAAATTTCAATAAACAGACCATAAGTCTCGTATCTCATATTACTTATTTAAGTAATCTACAGATTCTGTGAACATATTTCGGTATACTTCATTAATATCCTGTATGTAAATTAAGTGGGAAATGAACAGAATACAGACTAGATATTGTAAAAGCCAGAAAATATTCACTCTATTGGTTACTCTATTTACAAAATTCTCTGGTTATGCATAACTAATCGACACCGATTTGCTTCGTTGCTGGCTTATTTTGACATGAGTGCTTCTAAGAATCTCTTTGACGAACACTATAAATGCGTTAACAATTAAACTTGAATAGCATCTAATTACCGGGATATTATATTATTTTAGAAAAAAAACATATATAGAACACATACAGAACAGCTGAACATCATTACACTGATAGAAAATGAAATATTATACTCTTTCACTGATTTAAGCTCGAAAATGTAAGTGTAGCGTAGGTGTACCGGAGAGGATTCTACACTTTAGTCATTGATTGGCTTTCTCCAGAATGAGAGGAGAGTAATTACAGTGGGCAGCCGAAACCGGACGGCGGGAAGGAGTCAACATGGAGCTCCCCTAACATTTTTCAAACAGTTCTTCATCTCATACTTTTGCAGGCTATCACGGCCGCAGTCCATTGGGGTTACTTTGGCTTCCGGTGAAGGCCACGTCATTTCTGAGGCTGCTCTCTGCCGACGTTTCGCTGCAACATACGTTGAGCTTCTTCAGTGACCCAAGGCAGAAGCTCAGTACAAATTGCAGCGAAACGTCGGCAGAGAGCCGCCTAAGAAATACACCGGAAGCCAAAGTACCACAGTTCTTCATCTCGGTCACTGCATGACTAGAGTTCGAAGCTCAGGTCTGACCAAACGCCCCTGAGTTTACAGATAACTTCATCCCGGTGAGAGATGAATTTTCAAAGCGCAGTGACCCCCAGGAGAATGCGCCACCACCATCACTTACAGTTCTGAAAGAGACCGGTTAGATGAAATGAAGGGACAGAAAGTATGGGGGAATGAAGAAACCACCTCAGCATTCGCCTAGTGACCCGACAATGCCCCCGAAAAAAAACTTATGGATGCAGGCAACTGATCCCACGACCTCCCAAATGCCAGTACCAGACAAAACGCCTGAGCCATCTGGCTCGGTAAAACACAAGTAGGTACCTACTGTCCTACTGTTCTGATTTAAGTAGTGAATCTGTGAAATGTAATAAAAAGTGCAAAAAAAATTATTTACGTAATTAAATAATATAATACTTGTAGGTCAATTTCCTGTTATTTTTATTACCATGCGGCGCTTTAAACCGTATCACGTGACGATTTAAATGGATGACTGTAAGTGCTTTAACCTTTTCACTATGGTGAAAAATTGGTAAAAATCCGAAATTTGGTTTTGACCAATAACATTTAGCCTTAAATGTGCATTTAAAATTGAAAATACAATACTAAAAATAGTACAAAAGAAAATTGACGAGATGATTTTTACTTTCTCTAGCCCCGTATGTACAATGTATTTAGGGATAGAGAGGTATTGCATTCCACCCAAAAATTCGATACCGAGATTTCACCGGAAATATATGTTTTAGGGTCCCCTGTATCGAAAAAAAGCATTTTCTCGTAAAAGGTCCGTGTGTGTGTCCGTGAGTCCGTGTGTCTGTAAAAACGATAACTCAAAAATGAAAAGTTGGTAAAGCACCAAACTTCGTATTTAAGTTTAGTATCTTCCAGGGATGCGACACGAAGATTTTGAAAAAAATTCCTCCCCTCCAAACTACCCTTTACATGGAACTTTTTCCAAAATTTTGATTTTCTTAAAAATGGCTCTAACGATTTTCATTAAAATATCGTATATTAAACATATTTAGCTGACAAATAATATGTATATCTTGAATTTTCTGGGAATAGCTTCTAAAAACCTGTTTATTCTGGATGAATTTTGCTTAATTTGGCATAACTATTAAACCCTAAGAGATAGACAAAAACTTACTATACAAAAAATGTAGATGTCATACACATTTTTATCGTGGAGCTTACAGGTATTCATTGTTATTAGTTTCAGCTGTGAAGTACTTATACTTTTCTCAGGCGGGAGTGTGCAGTTTTCTTTTGTTCTACTCCCGGCCAAGAAAAGAAGGGATTTGTAATGACAATCGCATAACGACAGTTTTTAAAACATTTGACTATAGCTTTAGCCTAGTGCATTCCCTTAGATTTTACTATTTATAAGTAACTAAGTAATAAGAATATTCTGCTAATGAGAACCTCGATTAACAAGATGCAGAAAGAAGAATAATCTTATGTAAGGAGTTTGTAGAACAACTAGAGAAAGTCATGCGAGTGTGACACATCAGATTTTTTTTCTAATATCACCAGTGCTTGTGTAATTAAATAATAAAATTCATATTTCAATAGAACAAATAAAAATTATAAAATGACAAAGCTGTTTCTCCTAACCTAAAATTGAAGAAAACTGCAGAAGGGTTCAACTTATGTGTCTGAAGGGTTTTAGACTGTTTGAAGGTATGCAATTTAGAGGGAAAATGTTTCGTACTTTAAAACTTGATTTACTCGTTTACAGTTTTTCAACATTTCTTGTCATTCAAAATATTCCACACGATGTAGGTTTTATTCAAGCTCTCTTAAATTTTTAGAATAGCTTCTAAACAGGCAAAAAAGTGTTACATATGAATGTTTAAAATGCCTAATATTGTTTTAGATATTGATTTTAAAGTCAACTGTATGATAATTTTTTTTTAATTTTTGTCGGTTTCCTGCTTTAATATTTTTACCTATAGAACTAATTGTGGTACAATAAATTCAAATGGTAGTTCTGTTCCTACTACTTAAATGCATATTTTGAAAAATAAAAAAATAATACTTTTAACCATTTTCATCGTGTGGCGTGATTTGAATTTGGCACCAGATTTTTAATTTAAAAATCTGATGTCACCCATTCACATCACTTTCTGTACATCTGTACAACAAATTTTTGCTAAGAAGCTTATGTTTCTATTAACATCATGCTAATCGAGAAAAAAATTAGCAGAAATAATCTTATTAATTGCTTCCTTGTAAGTAGAAGCGAAATAAGGGAGTACCATAAGTTAAGATGATAGTCACTTTAACCTATGGTACTCGCTTATTTCCCTGGTTGCTATGTAACTGATGTTCCTTTGTCTGTATAAACAGGAGTTACCAAATTCCTGTATGTGAAAAGTACGTTTTTAGAGCTCAACCAAAAACAAGGAATATCTAAAAAACGATGAACTCCACGAAAAAATATATATAACCTAAATTATGTATTTTAACGTGCTCTACAGTTTTGAGTGGTAAGTTTTTTTTCCATCTCTTACGGTTTAGCAGTTATGTAAAATTTCGCAAAATTCATCCAGAATAAATAAATCTTTAGAGGCTAGGTCCAGATAATTCAAGATATACATTTTATTTGTCAGGTAAAGATCTTTAATGTATGAAATTTTAATCATTTTTAAGAAAATCGAAATTTTCGAAAAAAGTTCCACGTAAAGGGAAGTTTAGCGTGGGGGATTTTTCTCAAAATCCTCGTGTCACATCCTTGGAGGGTACTAAACTTAAATAACTTAATTTGGTATTTTACCAGCTTTTCGTTTTTGAGTTATCATGTTGACAGACACATGGACACGGACCTTTTTCTGAAAATGCTTTTTTTTTTTGATACAGGGGTCCCTAAAACGTATATTTTCGGTGAAATCTCGGAATTGAATTTTTGGGTGGAGTGTAATACCTTCTCTATACACTATTTACATAGTACGTGTAGAGAAAGTAAAAATTAGTAACTCAAAAACTAATTATGATGCATAAAACAAATTTTAAAGCATGTAAACTACTGTACAACATAAAAACATGTTCAAACTGTCAGCCTGATTAGTTGAAAACTGTTGGCTTTACGAATTCCACAGATGTATTACCTTAACGTAGTCAGTTCAGCTTTATCGAGAGTGGGTATCATCAGAACATGGCAGCGCGTGCGCAGTACTCACTTGCCAGTGAAATTTGTGTTTTAAATTGTATTTATTTTACAGGTATAAAATTAGGGGAATAGTTTTATATGAATAAAATGTTCGTTACCCTTTGGTAGATCCATATATACAAGTTTATCTGTTTATTTGTTTTCGTCACTGTCTCTTTCACTTAATAAACTATGTAATTTTTAATACGTAGCGGCATGTCTTTTCATTATAAACAATCTGAAATGGATCCTTTATGCTTCTTTCTATCTTCTAAATTGATTTTCAATTTTTTTTCTTTTTTTTTTTTTTAACGTTTTATACCACTGAAATTATATTCGATTTTCTATTCTCGAACATAGATCACTACGTGGTTGATATTTTTAATTATTATAATTCCTTGCTTTACTTGTTACAACTATGAATTTACTCTTTGTTTAGTAGAAGATTATAGAATTTTGCTTGATTTATACAAGCTATTAGGGCTTTAAGTGCAGATGTTTATAATGTTGAGTGGAACAGGAATAAAGAGCAACGTTACTTTAGTACTTGCTTCATTTACCCACCAAAAATTTTAATTATTAAGAGTAGAATGTTTTCAGGTTAATTAGTACCTCCAAGCACGAGTGACACACACATCTATACTCACAGATGTTGTTCATTTCGTGGCGCAGTTAAGACTATGCAAAGCATTGTAAAAAAAATCTAATGTGATCCATTCACCTGACTTTCTCTACATCCTTGCAAAATATATTATTAAAAAGCTTATGCTTCTATTTACTTCATGCTAATCGTAAAAGAATTAGCGGAAATAGTCTTATTATTTGCTTCCTTGTAAGTAGAAGTGAAATAAGGGAGTACCATAGGTTAAAGTGATAGTCAAAGGCTGGTTACAATGTAACTGAAGTTACTTTGTTTGTATGAGTTGACAACTTCCTGTATGAGAAAAGTATAAAGATAAACATTTTATTTGGCAGGTATATATCTTTAATATATGCTACTTTAATCAAAATCGTTACAGCCATTTTGAGCGAGTAAAATTTTTCGAAAAAGTTCCATGTAAATGGTAGTTGGGGGTGGGGGGATTTTTCTCAAAATTTTCGTGTCGTATCCCTGGAAGATATTAAACTTAAATACCAAGTTTGGTATTTTACCGACTTTTCGTTTTTGAGTTATCGAGTTCACAGACACACACATACACAGACAGACTTTTTTTCCCGAAAACGCTTTTTTTAGATAAAGGGGACCCTAAAACGTATATTTCCAGCGAAATCTCAGTATCAAAATTTTTGGTGGAGTGCAATACCTTCTCTATACACTATGTACATAGTAGGTATAGAGAAAGTAAGAAGTTAACACACCGAAGTGTATACACAACACGACAGCATTTGTCAAAATAAATATGTATATCCGTAACACTCTATATGTAGTGTAATTTCACCTACACCACACATACTATTTAATTTGTTAATAATTGAATGTCACCATTAACTTCTAGACCATTCTCGGTTTAATTTCAAACGAGCAAATATATTTTTAAGGTCTTTGAAAATAATGCTAGTGTGCATATGTCTTGAAATTTGGAATATATTTGTGTCAAATATAACAGTTATCCTTTATGCGACCATTTTAAGCATTCACCTTGAGAGGGAGTTGCTCATTCGAAAGGAGTATTTAAGATGTTTGCAGATCACGAGAGATACGAAGCAATCACAGTGAAGAACGAGTTCTACGTAAAATAGGAGTATATCATCAAGTGGCATAGAACACATTACTATAAGTGAATAAGAACTTTTGCCACAGTTGTGCCATGTTCTTGTATTTTCAGCTTTAACTTGTCTCTGACGAGTCTGAGTTTACGTGCGACAGTATCTTAAATGCTCATAATAAGAGTGTTTCCAAAAGCCCGCCGTTTTGAATAACTTGGTAAATTTTCGTTTGTCGGGTGTTGACATAGTTTTGCATAGACATTCCGATTGTTGCCTTAGTTGGAATTTCTCGCACTTCTTCATTCCGTGATTACCATTGCGCAACATGTGCTATTTGTGGAAACCTTTAACTACCACAAAAACTATCGGGCGACTTCGCCCAAATCTAGGGTCTAATGAACCGAATGAATCAACAGCTTCAGGCTTATGAAAGTTAAATGAAGCAGGTTAAACAGTGGACATTCACGTCCCGGGCGTCCTAGGCGATCTAAGCGGTGATTCGTGACAGTGTGGCTCCAATCAAATCAGTTCTTCGTCGTTCCAAGAATTGGTCATAGGATGTTCATAAGCGGAGAATTCTCTGGTGTGATCTCATTTACCATCCTTGCAAAATTCAGTTAACAATGCAGTGGCCGACCACGAGAAAAGGCGAAATTTTGTTGATTGATTATTGAGAAGTCGAGGGCGAAGGCCGTGCGATGGTAAGAGAAAGTAACTGGTCCTATAAAAACTCGCATGAAGCACAACAATACAGCCGTCAACACAGCCAACGTTTGTGGTGGCTCATTCTGGATTGCCTTATGGTCCCTATTTCTTTCTTGCGCGCTTGAATGCAGAGATTTATCCACACCTTCTCAGAAATTAGTTGGATCGTTTAATTAACTAAAGAAATGGTTTTACACGCAGGTGCGGCAGATCATTTATGATACATTTTCACACAGATGGATTGGTCTAAAGGGATTCAATGCACGGCCTTCTCGATTTTCTGATATGAAGTCAATGCATTTCTTCATCTGGGAACATTTAAGGCTCACACTTGATTTGACAAATAATAAACACTCCAGGGATTGCAACTGATACGCAATAGTATGGAACGAAAGTTTACGTGAAGATCACTTCCCGAAGTTTCTATAACCTTTAATTTTTATCTTGTAATCTAGCAATAAATTATTTTCAAACCCATGTTCACATTCTTTTATGTTGTTTTTTGTTTACTGTTCAGATGTTATGATGCGAACTATTTGAAACAAATAGACTAAAGTCGCGTTAAGAGAATTGCTGCAAGAAGTGGTATAATACTATTTTAGGGCACTGATGACAGCTTCCCGAGAGAGAGAGAGAGAGAGAGAGAGACGGAGAGAGTGTGTGTGAGGGAGGGAAGGGAGAGAGAGAGAGAGAGAGAGAGAGAGAGAGAGAGAGAGAGAGAGAGAGAGAGAGGGGTTGTATATTCAACGATACTGTTATTAAATTGTCGCGGGACAAACATTAACGATCAAATGTTTAAGTGCGTTCATTTGCTAAGTGTTTTTGGGAATTGCTTTTGTGTATTGCAGTGTTAACTGCTGCGGCACGACGCTAATGGTCCATGTTGAATCTCAAAGGTACATATTTACTTTCCAACTAAGTACTGGCGCTCGGGGAATTGTTGCTGTCACTAGCAGGTTCACCTCTCTCTAACTATAATTGCAAAATGAAAACTTCAGAGAACTAAGTTTGTTATGGTTAGAGTTCTTTGTAAAAGAAAAACGTGTTAAAAGAAAACGCAAAGAGACGTCCCATAGCTTGTACTGTCCCGTTTCTTACCTTGAACATTACTGGACTAACAAGTGGAGGAAATGCCTTTGAGACTTGTTTCGTGAATAATAATTAAACATCTTTCACTCATATCAATTACCTCTTAAATAGCGATAAATATAGACAGACAGAGATGGGTAGGTGGGTGGGCAGGCAGGCAGGCAGGTAGGTAGGTAGGTATTTACTTTTATTAATATCATCTGCGTACCCCATTAAACTGTAATCCTACACGAATTATAGTACATTCATCCTAAATTACCATAAGGCATCATCATTTTACAAATAACATTTTAGCAAATGTAGTGCTTGTATATTTAAAAATCTGATGTGTACAATTCACATGACTTTCTCCATATCCCTGCAACAAATAATTCTTAAAAAGCTTATAATTCTATTTACTTTATGCTAATCAGATAAAAAAAATTAGCAGAAAGTCTCATTTCTCGCATCCTTGTAAGTAGAAGCGAAATAAGGGACAACCGTAGGTTAAAGTGATAGTCAAAAGCTGGTTGCTATGTCAATGAAATTCCTTTGTTTATATGGATAGGAGTTGACAAGTTCCAGTATGAGAAAAGTATACGTTTTTCATAGCAGAAACCAAAAATAAGGAATGTCACAAAAACGACGAACTCCACGAAAAAAATGTATATAACATAAATTGTGTGTTTTAATCTGCTCTACATTTTTTGTGTAGTAAGTTTTTGTCCATCTCTTACAGTTTAGCAGGTATACAAAATTTAGTAAAATTCATCCAGAATAAACTACTCTTCAGAGGCTATTCCCAGAAAATTCAAAATATACATTTCATTTGTCAGGTAAATGTGTTTCATAGCCGAAATTTTAATCAAAATCGTTAGAGCCATTTTTGAGAAAATAAAAATTTTCGAAAAAAGTTTCACGTAAAGGGTAGTTGGGGGTGAGGGGATTTTTCTCAAAATCCTCGTGTCACATCCCTGGAAGATATTAAACTTAAATACAAAGTTTGGTATCTTACCGACTTTTCGTTTTTGAGTTATCGTGTTCACAGACACACGGACACAACGACGCACACGGACCTTTTTGTGAAAATGCTGTTTTTGGATATTGGGGACCCTAAAACATATTTCCGGTGAAATTTCGGTATCGAATTTTTGGTGGAGTGCAATACTTTCTCTATACACTATGTACATAGTGCGTATGGAGAGAGTAAAAAAATCAGTATTTATTAATCTATTGCTTTATAAAGTTATAAGTTTTTCATCTTTGAACATCACTGCTGCAACTCCAAACTTCTGTCCTGTTTTACTCCCATCCATGTAGATTATGTAGACGTGCTCAAGTCATCCTTATCTATGTATTTATGTATACATGCCTGCATTTATGTATTATGTATATACAGAGTCGCAGCTCCTAATTAAAATGTGCACCTCAGCAAAATGCAATCTACATAACTGGCGGGTCGGGCGCAACTACAAGATAGCACTTCAATAAGGAGATTCCTTAAATTCTTGAATCGGGATAACATCTGTATAAAGTTAAAGTTCTTTACAAATTTTTACTTTCTCTATGCGTACTATGTACATAGTGTATAGAGAAGGTAATGCACTCCACCCAAAATTTCGATACCGAGATTTCACTGGAAATATATATTTTAGGGTCTCTTGTATCCAAAAAGAGTATTTTCAGAGAAAGGTCCGTGTGTCTGTTTACACGATAACTCAAAAACTAAAAGTTGGTAAAATGCAAAACTTGGTATTTAAGTTTGGTATCTTTCAAAAATGCGACACAAAGATTTTCACGAAAATTGATTTTCTTAAAAATAAATCTAACGATTTGGATTAAAATCCCTTATATTTAAGATATTTATTTGCCAAATATAGTGTATGTCTTGAATTTTCTGGGAAGAACCTGTAAAGACATCTTTATTCCGGATGATTTTTATGGAATTTTGTATAATTGGTAAACCGTAAAAGATAGACAAAAACTCACTAAACAAAAAATGTAGATCAGGATAAAATACACAATTTATGTCATTTATATTTTTTTCGTGGATCGTATGTTTTTTATTTATTTATTTATTTATTTATTTATTATTATTTTTTTTTTTTAGATATTCCTGTTTTTTGGCTTCAGCTTTGAAAAATTTATATTTTTCTCATACAGAAATTTGACAACTCCTCTCTATACAAACAAAGGAACTTCAGTCACATAACAACCAGCTTTTGACTATGACTTTAACCTATGGTGCTTCCTTATTTGGCTTCTATTTACAAGGAAACAAGTAATGAGACTATTTCTGCTAATTTGTTATCGATTAGCAGTAAATAGAAGCTTAAGCTTCCTAACAAAAAGGTATTGCACATATGTAGAGAAAGTGATGTGAATGGAAAACATCGATTTTTTATGAGATCGTAATTATGTATATCGCCTAATGCCTTGCGATTTAAGATTCCTTAAACTTTTCGACATGGAAAACAAACAATATCAGCGTTTACAATCCATTGACTCTCTCTCTCTCTCTCTCTCTCTCTCTCTCTCTCTCTCTCTCTCTCTAACTTTTCTGGTATCTGTCAGTTTTGTATCCCTTTTACTTTCTTTATGCGAACAATATACATAGTGTATAGAAGTATTGCACTGCACCAAAAAATTTGATACCGAGATTTGACCGGAAATATATGTTTTAGGGTCCCCTTTATCTAAAAAAAGTATTTTCAGAAAAACATCCGAGTGTGTCCGTGTATCTGTGTATCAGTGTGTCTGTGAACACGATAACTCAAAAACGAAAAGTCGGTAAGATACCAAATTTGGTATTTAAGTTTAGAATCCTCCAGGGATGCAACACGAACATTTTGAGAAAAATTCCCCACCCCAAACTACCCTTACATGGAACTTTTTTCGAAAATTTTGATTTTCTAAAAAATGGCTTTAACAATTTTGATTAAAATATCGTATATAAAGATATTTACCCGACATATAAAATGTATATTTTGAATTTTCTGGGAATAGCCTCTGAAGACTACTTTATTCTGAGTGAATTTTCTGGAATTTTTCTAAACTGTAAGAGATATACAAAAACTTACCACACAAAAAATGTAGCGCACATTAAAACACACAATTTATGTTGTATACATTTTTTTCTTGGAGTTGAACGTTTTTGAGATATTCCTTGTTTTTGTTTTCAGGGTCAAAAATCTTAACTTTTCTCATACAGGAATTTGTCAACTCATGTCCATACAAACAAAGGAACTTCAATCACATAGTAACCAGCTTTAACCTAGGCTACTCCCTTATTTCCTTTCTACTTACAAGGAAGAAGGTAATAAGACTATTTCTGCTAATTTTTCTAGATTAGCATGAAGTAAATAGAAGCATAAGCTTTTTAAGAATAATTTGTTGCAGGGATATAGAGAAAGTCATGTGAATGGTACACATCAGCTTTTTTTCTGTCATAAACATATGTACAGTTAACCTGTTATAGTTTGTATACGAACTTAGAATATGTACAAGAGGAATTTCCATTATTACGTTTATAATTAGCTGAGATTTCAAACTTTGACCACACGATGGTGAATCTTCTCCAGTCCAGTAGCACGACCGCGGGAAGGACACAAATGCTGGTAGCAGCATAGTTCCACTCCAATATCCAATAACATGCAGCTAATATAACACAGGTACAACTATTGCGTGGTTGGTCGGGAATTTGTAGCTAGCAGAACTCGAAAAGTTTTACATTTCTCTCTCTCCTAATTGTCTTCCGATGCATCACCCAACGTAACGATTCTTGAAATAAAACAATCGGTGTTAGTGATCAAAAGACGAGTGCATAAAAACTCTCACGGCCAAAGTTTGTTGTTTTGTTATTAAAATAACGGAGAATTCCCAGGTCAGCTGTAGTAATGGAAAATTATACACGAGTCATTTGCTTAATCATCAGTACTTATTTTTAATTTCTCTATACGTACTATATGCAAAGTGTATACAGAAGGTATTGCACTCCACCCACAAATTCGATACCGAGATTTCACCGGAAATATATGTTTTAGGGTCACCTGTATCCAAAAAAGCATTTTTACAAAAAGATTCATGTGTGTATGTGTGCGTGTGTCCGTTTGTCTGTAAACACGATAACTCAAAAAGGAAAAGTCGGTAAAATGGTATAAACTTAAATGGTATTTAAGTTTAGTATCTTCCAGGGATGCAACACGAAAATTTTGGGAAAAATTCCTTCACCCCAAACTACCTTTTATATGGAACTTTTTTAGAAAATTTGATTTTCCCAAAAATGGCTAACGATTTTGATTAAAATGTCATATATTAAAGATATTTACCTGACGAATAAATTGTACATCTTGAATTTTCTGGGAAAAGCCCCCTGAAAACTACTTTATTCTGGAAGAATTTTACGGAATTTTACGTAACTGCCCAAACCGTAAGAGATGGGGAAATACTTACCTCATAGAATATGTAGAGCACTTTAAAACACACACTTTATATTACATGCATTTTTTTCGTGAAGTTGATCGTTTTTTAGATATTCTTTGTTTTAAGTTTCAGCTTTAAAAAACTTATACTTTTCTCATACATTACTTTTTGAACTCCTGTCCATACAAAGGAACTTCAGTCATATAGCCAACAGGATTTGAATATCACTTTAACCTATGGTACTCCCTTATTTCGCTTCTACTTAAAGGAAGCAACCAATAAGACTATTTCTGCTAATTTTTTTCTCGATTAGCATGAGGTAAATAGAAGCATAAGCTTTTCAATAATATTTTTTTTTTTTGCAGATATGTAGAGAAAGTCATGTCAATGGAACACATCAGGTTTTTTTTTTAACTGCTGGCAAAGCAGTTTCACTAACTTTGCTGATCAAAAGAAATATAAAGTAACTTCATGACGGCTATTAGCCCTCCGCTTATGTACTATTATCTCCATCGCAAAAGAGCAAGATATAATACTAAATCGCAAATGACATTACCATAAACGATTATGCAGTGCTACTAACAAACTAACCGATAAAACCAATATTCGATATAGAGTATGCAGGGTGTTTCAGAAACGACACTAAACGAAGATGTGGACCTCGTTGGTCATACCGTACTTGATACGTGAATATAATTTTAAGTTCTAAATTCGGCACATACAAAAACTGTCATAAAATCTCCATGGATTAGGCTGTCGTACACAGCCAAATGTCACTCCAAGAGAGATGCCGGTTGGTAGCGAAGGTGGCGTATGACAACCGTTGTTCCTGCGCTGCCTAATATCAAAACTGTGCGATTTTTAAACATACATAAAACTTTAAACAGAAGAGTTTGAAAGTTGCGACATCAAGTTTTGGACAAGTCGAAGTGTAGGCTAATTGACTGCTTTCTTCGCTTGGTGTCGTTTTGAAACATCCTGTATATCAGGAATATCCAAATCTTTGAGTATACATGTGTCTCTTAAGTGCCAAAGTCTGCAAATCTAGAGCCTAAAAAAAGGATTGAATTAGCAATTCCGCCCCATCGTAGCAAAATAGGTCACATTTAGCAATAAGAGGAGTATAGTTCAAATCGGTTTCCAATATTACATTAGAACTGTATTTAATTAACCGGGGTTATCCAGGTTAGGAAGACAAATGCACATATACAGCGACGAGATCTCAAGCAACCACCAATCTTTAATCTGAACTACAGGACACAAAATATTGCTTCTATTCCAGTACATGCAAGTTCACTTACTGTATTTATAAAGAAAAGAACAAACTATTGACGATATCAATTGGCCCCCCTTGTGCTGGAATTCCGTCCCGCAGGAGTTCTTTTATTTGCTAGTAACTACTGAATTGGGGTTGTGGATTTTAAGTTCACTTAAAAACCATAGTCTGGACTTGGTTTGAACCAGTGATCTTGGGATCAGAAAGCCAGTACAAAACCAGCTGTGCCACTGACCGGTGTAAAGAAGGACAGTTAACCAAACACAGCAAACAAAATCAAGAATCAGCAAATGATTCTAAGGAATAAACTTGGTATAATTTCTGGATCCAATCCCAAAATCTATTCAACGGGATATCTCACACAAGCTACATCTTTGGCGCATATTTCAACTCTAAATCCTCCCGACGCTGTTTCTATTTATGTATATGACCTAAATTGTGTGTTTTAATGTGCTCAACATTTATTGTGTGGTAAGATTTTGTCCATTTCTCATGGTCAGCAGATGTGCAAAATTCCGTAAAATTCATCCAGAATAAAGTAGTCTTCGGAGGCTATTCCCAGAAAATTGAAGATATACATTTTATTTGTCAGGTAAATATCTTTAATATACAATATTTTAATCAAAATCGTTAGAGCAATTTTTGAGAAAATCAAAATTTTCTAAAAAAGTTTCAGGTAAAGGGTAGTTGAGGTGGGGGGATTTTCTTGAAAATCTTCGTGTAGCATCCTTGGAAGACACCGAACTTAAATACAGTTTGGGATATAACGGTCTTTTCGTTTTTGAGTTATGCTGTGCACACACACACACACACACACACACACACACACACACACACACACACACCTCTTTCTGAAAATACTTTTTGGATTATGAGGGACCCAAAACATGTATTTTTATTGAAATCTCGGAATCGAACTTTTGGGTGGAATGCAAAAGCTTCTCTAAACACTATGTGCATAGTACTTATAGAGAAAATAATTCTAATCTAGACAGATTGCCACTGGATCAAAGGGGCCCTTTCTGGGGAGTGTGATATTTATCATCAAACACAGTTCTAAGAAAAAACATATAGTGAGAAGGCATGGAGAACAGAGATTAGTTGAACATTAATTTCCAGCTAGTAAAAAGTTTAATTGAGAATGAATTAGGCACTACCGATATAATCGTTGTTTCTCTCCAACATACAGAGCAGATATGCCGCAGTGGGGAAACTTGTTTATTCCACTCCCTTATTCTGGTGTTCAACGTTGTCTATTATCCAAAGAGTTGGTATTCTGTTAGCATTGCGCCGCCGTAAAATCCGACCACACGCAAGGCGCAAAGTCAGAGGCCGAAAAGAGGGGAATGACACTGTGTGATGAATGAATAAGTGTTTTATTGACATAACAATATCATACATTGAATTTCAACAATCACACGGGTCCACAGACCGTACATGCTTTTGTAATACACACTAAGGAGCAATATTAAAACAACAACAAATAATTAAAAGAGTAAATATGAAAATAAAAAAAATCTTATGTGTACCATTCACATGACTTTTTCTACATCTCTGCAACAAATTATTCTTAAAAAGCTTATACTTTTATGTACTTCATGGTAATCAAAAAAATTAGCAGAAATAGTCTTCTTACTTGCTTCCTTGTAAGTAGAGGCGAAATATGGGAGTACCATAATTTAAAGTGATAGTCAAAAGATAGTTGCTATGCCACTGAAGTTTCTTTGTTTGTATGGATAGCAGTTGACAAATTCCTGTATGAGAAAAGTATAATTTTTTCATGGCTGAAAACAAAAACAAGGAATGTCTCAAAAACGATGAACTCCACGAAAAAATGTATATAGCATAAATTTTGTGTTTTAACGTGCTCTACATTTTTTGTGTAGTAAGTTTTTGTCTATCTCTTATGATTTAGCAGTTATTCAAAATTCCGTAACATTCATCCAGAATAAACTACTCTTCAGAAGCTATTCCCAGAAAATTCAAAATATACATTTTATTTGTCAGATAAATGTCTTTAATATACGATATTGTAATCAAAATCGTTTGAGCCATTTTTGAGAAAATCGAAACTTTCGAAAAAAGTTCTATGTAAAGGGTAGTTTGGGGTGGGGGGATTTTTCTCAAAATCTTCGTATCGCATCCCTGGAAGATACTAAACTTAAATACTAAGTTTGGTATTTTACCGACTTTTCGTTTTTGATTTATCGTGTTTCAGACACACGGGCACACTGATACACGGACACACTGACGCACGGACCTTTTTGTGAAAATGCAATTTAAATTTACAGCACAGAGTACACCTTCATAAATGTGCCCTCTTATAACAGATAAATACACTTAAAAGAAATATATACACATATATTGAAAACCATAACACAACAGTGACCTAAGTATGACATAAAATAGCATATGTAAAACATTGTAGTCACTTAACGGCATACCTGACCAAGACGCTTTCCTAGATATGCTAAAGCAGCTTTACTCACACTATGCCGACCATATAATGACAGTAAGAGATGCCAGGGTCCAGAAAAATTACTCACCATCTTAGATAAATGACAACAAAATCAGTTTCCCCACAAAATACTTCTGTAGATTAACCAATATAAATAGAATATGACAGTGAACCTTTGGTTATGTAACATTGTTTTCTCACACAGATATAATATATAATATTGGTACAGTCAGACTGAAAAATGCAGTGGCATAACCGGGATTTAAACCACGGATCTCCCAATCTCTAGCCGGTTGCTCTACCACTGAGCTAACATGGCAATATGCCGGCATTGAATTGAATCCTGGGACTTAAGTACTTACAACACTGCAAGTCGCCATTGGGGTTGTCATCTCAAAATAATTTGAGATCACCCTGTGGTTTACCGGGAAACATGCGAGTCAGTTGAGAAATTCAATGCTATGCTGGTATGTTGCCATGGTAGCTCAGTGGCAGAGCAACCGGCTAGAGATCGGGAGATCCGTGGTTCAAATCCCGGCTATGGCATTGACTTTTTTCAGTCTGACTCTACCTATCCAACTCTGCGTCACCATAAGCTGTATCCCTTTGTCTTGGAGAAACACATTCAGTCACGAATCCGTTGCTCCAATCAGAGGCTGTACTAACACAAGTTTTGATTGCCATACTGTACTCTCAACAATTAAATCACATTGTATGTAACATGTATCTACCTAACAGCAAACCAGTATAGCCTTCCAGAATTTAATGATCTGTAAACAGACTCCGCCGACCCTTCATTATCCTTAGAGCTTTAAACAGTCAGAGCTTGGCTTCCCAAACAGATATTATAATTTGAAGTACGGTATACACAGTTTCATCGACTTAAAAATACGCCCATCAGACATGCAGACTTTTTTTCAGTCAACAACACTCCTCAAGATCATTTTCCATAAGATCAGATCTTCACAGTTCTTCAGGAACTCAAAACCTATTTCCAAAGTGGAACATTAAAAACAGCAAATTGGAGGACATACAAAATATATGGAATATAAAATAAAACATCTTCACTCCAAATCAAGATCTTAACTTGCATGAATTTAATAAATTAATACTGGACTTCATCATATCAGTTGCCACATCCACAAAACTAGCGCCTCTAGAATGAAAAAGCTGATGTGCTCCATTAACATGACTTTCTCCACATCTCTGCAAGAAATTACTGTTAGAAAGCTTAAGCTTCTATTTATTTCATGCTAATCGATAAAAAAAATAGCAGAAATAGTCTTATTACTTGTTTCCTTGTAAGTAGAAGCGAAATAAGGGAGCACCAAGGTTAAAGTGATAGTCAAAAGCTGGTTGCTATGCGACTGAAGTTCATTTGGTTGTATAGACAGGAGTTGTCAAAGTCCTGTATGAGAATTATATAAGTTCTTAAAGCTGAAACCGAAAACAAGAAATATCTCAAAAACGATCAACTCCACGAGGAAAGTGTACATAGTATACATTGTGTGTTTTAACGTTTTCTACACTTTTTGTTTGGTAAGTTTTTGTCTATCTCTTACGGTTTAGCAGTTATGCAACATTTCGTAAAATTCATCCAGAATAAATTAGTCTTCAGAGGCTATTCCCAGAAAATTCAAGACATACATTTTAATTCTCGGGTAAATATTTTTAATATACGATATTTTAATCAAAATCATTAGCCATTTTTGGAAAAATCAAAATTTTCGAAAAAAGTTCTATGTAAAGGGTAGTTAGGGTGGGGGAATTTTTCTCAAAATCTTCGTGTCGCATCCCTGGAAGATACTAAACGTAAATACCAAGTTTGGTAGTTTACCTACTTTTCCTTTCTGAGTTATCGTGTTCTATGTAAAGGGTAGTTAGGGTGGGGGGATTTTTCTCAAAATCTTCGTGTCGCATCCCTGGAAGATACTAAACGTAAATACCAAGTTTGGTAGTTTACCTACTTTTCCTTTCTGAGTTATCGTGTTCATAGATTCACGGACACACACACCCGTGTTTTTTTTTTCTTTCTTTTTTTGGATACAGGGGGCCCTAAAACATATATTTCCGGTGAAATCTCGGTATCGAATTTTTGGGTGGAGTGCAATACCTTCTCTATGCACTATGTACATAGTAGTGTAGAGAAAGTAAAAATTAATTAGAACAAGGTTTAATACCGATATAAAAGACACCCAGTTATGACCACTAAGTTAACATTTCAAAAATATTGTTCCATTGCTCGGAGAACGATCAAGCAAAATCAACCCACTGCGCTCTAAAACTCCTTAACTTGGCATCTGTTAGTTTGGGATAATGTCAGGAAAATTATAGAATTCTCTTGAGCCTGTTGTTTCTTAACACTGCAACACTTTAGACCGGATACCTAAACAACTGACATCGAAACGGTTTAGCGGTTCTTTCTTTCATTTCTAGCTACGATAGAAATGTCCTAGAAAAGAATATAATATATTAAGTTGAAGTTTATTTGAAGCTGTTGAACAGAGACTTTCGAATAGAGAAGTTACGCTACATTGTGCAGGCGAAATAGATATAAATATCTTTCTTTATTGAGTGCTAAACTCAAAAACTTTCTTTTATATTCTTTACAAAATATGCTCCATATGTGCGTCTTTTGCCATGTTTACATGTTAGTCCATTTCTTTCCATGCAGGAATTTTTGTTATGAAACGATAAAACGCCAATTCTGTTTCCTTTATAAAATCATCCATTCCTTCAAAATGACCATCCTAAGGGTGGAAGTTTTGCGAATTCATGCCTAACTTGCATTGCACGATGAAAGTGAACTGAAATCGATACTATTGGGTAGTATATTACATTATGCGTTTACATATGATTGCAAACGCTGATACTTTGTCGCTGTCCTTCCTGGTCTACCTTGGAGTCGGCCTGGATTAGCAACATTGAAATACTTTATAAACAGACATGTACACACCTCTTGAAAGTTCTTTGATGCACCGGCTTTGCTCATCCATGTAGAACACAAGTTTGACTCTCACTGAGGGGGAGAAAGAATGACTGGGGTATGTGACACGGGGTAGACTCAAAAATAGAAGTACTTCACTTTAGATTCCACTGAACAAATGTTTTTATTCAGCTTGGTTACTCGTTGAGGCACTAATCCTACGAACAACTCCCGACATAGTAATTCTTGAATACGTAGAAATGTTAATAACTAGTGCTATTTTCTTCTGCTTACTAAGTTCTTGTTTCGACGGTCATCGGTAGTTACTACGTACTTCCCTATTACGCAACAACTCAACTCGTGCGATAACTACAATGTCTCGCGTAATAATATCACATACTTGGCAATCACGTGCGTGCCACGTACAGCCTAAAGCGTACCGCGTACAACATACGTATAACACGAAACTCAACAAGAAAAAGCAACAACCCAATTTCTTATAAGCGCATCCTTATATACTTAAAATCTCCAATCATCGAGCTTATTCCCGATTGGTTGAAAAGAAGCGCAAAGATAACATTGTCACGGGATTAATTTTGTAAGTTCTTTATGTTAGGCTCACGAGACCGCTCTTTATAATGGAAAAGTCCCGAGCTGCTATCTTTTACGGGAGAGACCTTTCTCTAAACAATACTCTGTTACAATGTCTCTAATGCGATAAAGATCTTGCTCTATAAAGGCAATTGTGTTACTAACATTAACAAAGAAAGTAACCTTGGCGTGCACAATAACAACTTCTCACCCTAAGGTTTTTTGTACTGCAATCTGCTCAGTCTTGGTTACTAAAGCACATATATTTCTTATATTAAACCTGTGTAAATCATTAATTACACTAATAAAATATAAAGCGTCCTAATACACTGTTGCAACTTAAGGAATAGTACGAAGTAGGTATCAAATAGAGAATAGCTCAAGAGTTTCTCATCTCTTTCGTGCAGTGTGGTGGTTGTACGGATATGAGAAATAATTACAAAAATTTAGGGGTACTAATGCCAAAAGTTTATCCCAGACTGGTTCCTCTTATTTGGAATTACTATTGTGCTAATATTAATCTACATATATCGATGGAATATTACAAAAACCCCAAATCCCATACAACCAACGCCACACGAAATGTGTTGAGTAAGTTTGGATGGGAGGTCTTCGAACATCCATCCTTGAGCCCCAACCTCGCTCCAAGTGACTTTCATCTCTTCCATTTCATGAAGCGTTGGCAGGAAAACGTTCTCACAGTGACGCTCAGGTGCAGAATGAGCGACTTCGTGGCTGCGGACATCGGCAGGCAGAATCCTATGACTTGGGCATACAATTAATGGTGCACCGTTACGATAAATGCCTCAACAATGGTGGCGACAATCTTGAAAAGTAGCCAGTGAATCTATGTAATTGTACGAATAAATATTTCTTTCTTAGTGATGTTTTTGTTCTCTTTATCGGGAACTTTCTGGATCCACCTCGAATTACACAGTAATTAACAACTTCAGATTATTCTTTTAGTTTATCGGCCCTATAACAGTGGTAGAAGAAGATATACTGTGTTAGGTATCGAGGTTTATCAAACATTTAAGCTTTTAGACATTGAACTCCCTCAAAGAGCTTGTTAAAATATTTTACATTTTAATTCTTTTGCCCTGCAATAGTTGTTTGAACATTAGGCACTATACCCTGACTCGCACACAAACGAAGAATACATTTTAAGCTATGGTCTCATAGCTGGTTTCTGTCAGGTGGTTTAGAAGTCTTCAATAGTGAAAACAACTGCTCACATAAATATGAAGATGGGAGCATGCTAAGATACCGGGAAGCAAAATGATAAGTCTGCAAACTGCAATCGAGGGTAATTGTTGAAGAAGCCACACCCTTTCTATTCTTTCTATTCTGGAATTTGTCTCCGAGTTCAGTCATTCTGAAAATCTATCAATTGCAACAGAGAAAGGTGTACCAAATAATTGTATATTAGGTTTCAGATCTATCATTTCTTTAAATCTTAAGCCATTTCTCGAATTAGGCACCTCCAAACATGAACCGCCACTGAATGAATGACTGCACCTGGTTATCGCCACTACCTGCCGATAGGTACACAGAGCACAAATAGTAATAGACATCGAATTTCTGATTCTCTGAAGAGGCATTTATAGGGCGTGTCTTCTAACATTCGCTGGCCCCTCCATCACTTTAATTGGGGAAGGAGGAGAGGTTGTAGTTTACCTGTTGTAGTAAATTGTAATTCCATGCTGTTTCTATTGTGCTTGGCGATAGTCAGCAATATCTTGCACAAGCGAGGTGATCCGCGGCATATTTGTGGGCATTTGGGAAGCTAGGCGCACGATAAAACAAACTGCAAATGAGTAGATCTGTTGTGCAGTATTCCAATGCGTTCCCAGGAGCCGGTGAAGATGGATTAAACACGCGTCCAAAATCGGGAAAGCCAAGAAAAACAACTGTCGAAGTCGATGCTAAGATTATAAATGCAAGCTGAGATGAGCTATTTAACCGCCGCGATCTGAAGCTATCTTGTTCCATTACTACGGTGAGCAACGGCCTTCATAAAGCTGCCATCCATCATCGAAAGGCAGCAAACAGAAAAGCACCATAACAGTCGAATGGGGTTTGCATTTGAATACTTGGTCAAGCCAGACAGGTTTTGGCAGCTAGGGATTTTCTTAGGTGACAAGATGTTTTTGCTCTTATGAGGATGGGCGAATGCATTTGTGGCGACCAGACAATACTCGCAATGTTCCAGAACACGTACTTGCCAAGATAAGAAACGACCGCATAAGTGTGGGATTTTGGTTTGGAGGTTCACGAACAATCGTGATTACTATCTACTTCACAGTTCTTTTTTCCATCAGATCAAACCCCATCCTCGACGTAGCTTTAGGCATTACCTATACCAAAAGTCAAATGTTCTACCAGACGCACATAAAACAATTGTGCAAACTTCAAACATCTCGAGCACCTGCTTATTCATGTAAATTTCGAAACAGGCATTTTCTCTGTAGTCCCGATTAAGCATTCGAAAGATCGCCAAAAAACGGCCTCCACCATTTTGAAAGGAGACACGTTACCTAATCTCACTCCCAATTGAGTAACGTGGCTATACCTATTAGCGAATGAGGTATGCTCTATTGGTTCGATACAGAACACTCACCTGAAAGGTGACAGTATCAGCCAATAAAATGAAAACAGGACGTAATAAAGTACCCTACAAACAGTAAGAAATGCGGTGCACGGAACAAGACTGCTGATTTCTTTTTCTGCCTTCTGTATCAGCTTCCTCTCTGCCCTGTCCGTGTTGCCCGCACAGTCAGCGCATGCACTAACGTCATTCCGCTTCGTTATAACGACCGCTGGGTTAGGACGCTAAAATATCTGTATACACAAAACAAAAGTACCTCTGTTTGAATCCTAGAAATAGCAGGGTATTTTTATCCTGGCACTTAAACATAGTTTAGTTTCTATATTTCAAAGCACTCATTACATAAATGTTTTCTGCAAACCTAATAGTGATATTACATTAATCTACCCAGGTTCCTTGACAGACAATTACTACGCTACCTAGAACTCATTCAGTCTAATTTGTCTTGGAGGGTTTATCGTCTTAACTTTAAAATGAAAATTAAGCGTCTTAGTGTAGTGTACATTTTAGAGAAAAAATCGATGTGTTTTCCATTCACATAACCTTTTATAACCTTTCATATAGAAACTATTCTAGTATATACAGCATGCTAATCTAGATAATCTTAGCAGAATTGGTCTTCTTACCTGCTTCTTTGTCAGCGGAAGGGAAATAAGGAATTTACGTTAGGCTAATGCGATAGTGAAATTCTCTAAAAACTGGTCCCTATATGAATCAATTGAGGGTAGGCTCGCTTTTCATGGTCACATTTGAGAAAGGTTATGTAATATAAAATTGAAACCGATAACAAGGAATGTCTCAAACTGTAAATTCTACAAAAACATGATATAAGTTACGTGTTTTAACGACAGCGACATTTTTGAGTTGTGTGTCTTTGTCTAACTCTTACGGTTTAACCGTTTTACAAAATTTTGCAAAGCTCATCCAGAATAAGCGGCCTTTAGAGGCAATTTCCAGAAAATTCAAATTATACAAATAAATAACATTTTATTTAAATTTGAATAGCTTTAATATACGGCATATTAATCAAAATTGTTAAGCCATTTATGAGAAAAACAACATTTTTAAAATATAAAGGGTAGTTTGTGGTTGGGAAATAAGGCTTTTGATAATCTTCTTTTCGAATCCTTGGAAGATACTAAACATAAATACTAAGATTGGTATTTAACGGAGCTTTCGTTTTTTGAGCTGTGCTGTCCGCAGACATACACACGGAAGTTTTTCTAAAAATGTTTTTTTGAACTCTGGAAACCTCAAAACATATTATTTCCGGTGAAACATAGACATCAAAATTTTGAATACAATGCAATAGCTTCTCAAACTACTATATACATCGTATGTACATACGTGCTAGAGAAAGTAAAACCAACACAATTAAAAATAACTAAACAATGATAACTTCAGAAACCGTGCGATCCTAGTAACGTCGGGTTCGGTGACTAGTAGTATACCGATTCACCACTGAAATCAGCCGAAGTTTTACAGTGGCGTGAACACCCTCAGAGAACAGGCAATTTTACCCGAGTTGCAGGTCCAATTATTTTAAGTATCGTATTTATTGCGCATTCCTTCGAGTGCTGGCATACATAGACATTCTGAAGGAAAATATGACACATATTTCCACGTTCTTTTTATTTAGGTCACTAATGTGCGATGCAGAAAGCGTGCCATAACTTCGAAATTTGGCAAAAGGAACATTAAGTTCCCTATCTCAAACTGTTTATCTAGAACCCCTCTATAACACTACTAATTTGTGCGGTTGAATTCTGGGACACCCTTGTACATGTACCTTGAATCTTTAAAAAATATACTGTGCAAACACAATTTAACAATATATATATCTGATATTACATATTCACACGAGTTAATCACTGATAATTATACACACACACATATATACATATATATACATATATACATATATATACAGATATACATATATATATACAGATATACATATATATACAGATATACATATATATACAGACAGACAGACAGACAGACAGACAGACAGACAGACAGACAGACAGACAGACAGACAGACAGACAGACAGACAGACATACATACATACATACATACATACATACATACATACATACATACATACATACATACATACATACATACATACATACATACATACATACATACATACATACATACATACATACATACATACATACATACATACATACATACATACATACATACATACATACATACATACATACATACATACATACATACATACATACATACATACATACATACATACATACATACATACATACATACATACATACATACATACATACATACATACATACATACATACATACATACATACATACATACATACATACATACATACATACATACATACATACATACATACATACATACATACATACATACAGGGTGTTAATGAACTACACCGAAGTAATTTGGGAGATTGTGCACGTGACTGATATAAGTAATTTGAGATGGGCGATGCATGGTCCCCGGATAAACATAACGCAACAATATAGTGTTAAAAGTGTGGGTATCAGGTGTTGATAAGTCGGTGTTAAAGCAAAGCAGATTGAAAAAATGGCTTAGAATGTCTTTAAAACTGCTGCACGAGTATAGAAATATCGATTTTAGCAGCTTGTTACTAACGTTCTCAAGATTTAATGTCGCAAAAATCTGCAATATCTGGAACTAATCGCTTGAGTGCGTCACTGAGCATTCATTAACTACGTTCTTGAGTTATGTAGCCTTCTCTGGTGTGGTGGCTAAATGTGTAGCGCGAGAAATACTATCATAAAGGTCATAAATTCGATTTCTATCATGCAGTATATGTTTTTTATTATTATATTTTTGATTCCAGACGAAGTGCCGCGATACGTGAACGAGACCCGAACTCGGAAACTATCTTTCGCTTGAAAGCCAGTATCATAACCACTACGCTAGAGAGGTACGCTGTAATATGTCCCTTCATTTTTCGTGTTATGCTCTTAAATGGTTGATAAATTAGCCAGTGGCGTACTGGTGCCTCAGAAAATTATAGCCGTTACTTCGAAATTTCAATGAACAGGCCATAAGTCTCCTATCTCAAATTACTTATTTAAGTAATCCACATATTCTGTGAAAATATTTCGGTATAGTTCATTAATATCCTGTATATGTAGGTATGTGTGTTATAAGAAGTGTTTATATAAGCATTTATATAAAACGTGAGTTTACAGCCACGAAACGGATAGCTATTTTCTTAAAGGCGATTTTAATTTGAAGTAGAATCTTTGTTACTCCATAAATATTGTAAAGGTTGCGTATAGAAAAAAAAAATATTTTTGATTCAAAAGCAACGCCATGGAAAATAAAAGTAAAAAAATCTGATGTGTTCCATTCACATGACTTTCTCTATAGCCCTGCAACAAAATATTGTTAAAAAGCTTATGCTTCTATTTACTTCATGCTAATCGAGATAAAATTAGCAGAAATAGTCTTATTACTTGCTTCTTTGTATGTAGGAGGGAAATGAGCGAGTGCCATAGGTTAAAGTGATAGTGAAAAGCTGGTTGCTATGTGATTTAAGCTCCTTTGTTTGTAAGGACGGGAGTTGACAAATTCCTGTGCGAGAAAAGCATAAGTATTTTAAAGGTGGAATCAAAAACAAGGAATAACTCAAAAACGATCAACTCCATGAGAAAAATGTATATAACATGAATTGTGTGTTTTAACGTGCTCTACATTTTGTGGAGAAAGATTTTGTCCATCTCTTATGGTTTAGCAGTTATGCAAAATTCCGTAAAATTCAACCAGAATAAAGTAGTCTTCCCAGAAAATTCAAGATATACATTTTGACAGAAAAATATCTTATATATACGACATTTTAATCAAAATGGTTACAGCCATTTTTTTAGAAAATCAAAATTTTCGAACAAAGTTCCATATAAAGGGTAGTTTAGGGTGGGGGGATTTTTCTCAAAATCTTCGTGTCGCATCCCTGGAAGATACTAAACTTAAATACCAAGTTTGGAATTTTACCGACTTTTAGTTTTTGGGTTATCGTGTTTACAGGTACACGGGCACACGGACACACACACGGACTTTTTCTGAAAATGCTTTTTTTTTTTTTTGGATACAGGGGACCCTAAAACATATATTTCCGGTGAAATCTCGGTATTGAATTTTTGGGTGGAATGCAATAATTTCTCCATACACTATGTACATAGTGCGTATAGAGAAAGTAGAAATAAAGAAAGAAATTTCCATACATATTGCTGCAACTTGATATACTTCAAAATCGAATGGCACTAGAAACGAATATTTTGTCCATATTATGCATTTTAGTGAATTCATCATTTTGATAGCGTTTTAAAAACGTATAAAGGGATTCCATGTTATAAATAGGTATACAAAACCCAAACGTACAAATTCCACTTTTCTGGTTCTACAAAGAAAACGTATTATATCAATTATATGAGTAATGCAAATATATTAAACTGCAGAGATCCGAGATAAATGGTTCACTAAATTTTAGGAATTAATTCCACAGAAAGTTGATACGTGAAACTAAACGTTGCTATATATTATATGAAAGTTTAATTATTACTTTCTCTATATATACTATGTACATGGTGTAAAGAGAAGGTATTGCACACCACCCAAAATTCGATACCGAGATTTCGCTGGAAATATATACTTTAGGGTCCCCTGTATCCAAAAAAAGCCTTTCCAGAAAATGGTCCGTGTGTGTGTGTGTGTGTGTGTGTGTGTGTGTGTGTGTGTCTTTGAACACGATAACCCAAAAACGAAAAGTCGGTAAAATACTAAACTTTGTATTTAAGTTCAGTATATTCCAGGGATGCGACACGAAGATTTTGAGTCAAATTCCCCCACACCAAACTAGTCTTTACATGGAACTGTTTTCGAAAATTTTTATTTTCTCAAAAATGGCTGTAACGATTTAGATTAAAATATCATATATTAAAGATATTTACCTGACAAATAAATTGTATATCTTGAATTTTTTGGGAATAGCCTCTGAAGACTACTTTATTCTGGATGCATTTTACGGAATTTTGCATATCTGCTAAACCGTAGGAGATGGACATTAGATTACCACACAAAAAATGTAGAGCACGTTGAAACACACATTTATTTCGCGGATTTTTTTTACATATTCCTTGTTTTTGGTTTCGGCTTTGAAGTGTCAACTCCTGCCTATACACACCAAGTAACTTCAGTCACATTGCAACCAGATTTCGACTTTCACTTTAACCTATGGTACTGCCTTATTTCACTTCTACTTACAAGGAAGCAAGTAATAAGACTGTTTCTGCTAATTTTTTCTCAATTAGCATAAAGTAAACAGAAGCTTAAGGTATTTAACAATAATTTAATGCAGAGATCTAGAGAAAGTCATATGAATGCAAAACATTATATTTTGTTTTTAATAAAAGCCTAATTTTCCTATACCCCTAAAAATAGAAATTAGAAAACACAGTTTCAAAAAGTGTACGCTTTAGTCGCTTTATTGACTAGCTTATCTGGTACGTTCAAGAGAATATTAATTATTTTACTCAAAACAATCTTCACAGAAGAAGCGATCACCGTTTTTTGTGTAGAATTTGTGACGCCATAGGGCGCACTATCAATACGGTATCCAGCATTTTTCAGTGGATCGATGTGCGGTTATTTGCCCACCGGACCCATTGTATGTGTTTGATTTATACTTTTTCGAGAAATTGTGTAGGTTTCAATCAATCACTTTTAATTGCTGCAGGCCGCTTTTCTGTCACATTATTCTTGATGTTTTTATCTGATACTATGTGTTAGAATTTTGCGCTTGTTATATTTTCATCCGTTAACAGTTGTGCAAGTTCGAATTTCGACAGCCTCTTTGGTTGAGTAGGCAGATAACTGACCAGATCCCGAGTTCGTTTCCGGCTGGGAACTTTCCTGTAACCAGAATAATTCTTAATCCCCCACAGAGTTTGGAACTGTGCATGTATTCGTCAATGGACGTGTAATTAAAACAGAAATGATTATAAAAAATCTTATATGTTCCATTCACATGACTTTCTCTACATCTCTGCAAAAAATTATTCTTAAAATGCTTATGCTTCTATTTACTTCATTCTAATCGAGAAAAAATTAGCAGAACTAGTCTTATTACTTACTTCCTTGTAGGTAGAAGCGAAATAAGGGAGTACCAAAGGTTAAAGTGATGGTCAAAAGCTGGCTCTATGTGATTGAAGTTCCTTTCTTTGTTTGGACAGGATTTGGCAAATTCCTGTATTAGAAAAGTAAGTTTTTCGAAGCTGAAACCAAAAACAAGAAATAGCTCAAAAACGATCAACCCCACGAAAAAAGGCATATAACATAAATAGGGTGCTTTTACGTGCTCTACATTTTTTCTGTGGCAAAGTTTTGTCAATCTCTTTCGGTTTAGCAGGTATGCAAAATTCCGTAAAGTTCATCCAGAATAAAGTAGTCTTCAAAGGCTATTCCCAGAAAATTCTAGATGTATATTTTAACTGTCAGGCAAATGTCTTTAATATTCTAAAATGTAATCAAAATCGTTAGAGCCATGTTTGAGAAAATCAAAGCTTTCGAAAAATGTTCCATGTAAAGGGTAGTTTGGAGTAGGGGATTTTTCAAAATCTTCGTGCCGTATCCCTGAAGATACTAAACTTAAATACCAACTTTGGTATTTTACCGACTTTTCGTTTTTGAGCTATCATATTCACAGACACACACACGGACACACACACACATATGCACCTTCTTCTGAAAATTCTTTTTTTGGATACAGGGGACCCTAAAACTTATATTACGGGTGAAGTCCTGGTATCGAATTTTTGGATAGAGTGCAACACCTTCTCTATATACTATGTACATATTACGTATAGAGAAAGTAAAAAGGAAAGAAATGACTGCAAAATGCCCACAGATTCTAATGGGGACTTTACAAATGTAAAAATCTGATGATTTTCTCCACATCTCTGAAACAAATTATTGTTAAAAAGGTTATTCTTCTATCTACTTCATGATAATCAAGACAAACATTAGCAGAAATGATGTTTGTTTTCAAGTAGAAGGGATACACTAGGCTAAAGGGATAATCAAATCTTTTAAAAAATGATTGCCTTGTGAATAAAATCCATTTCTTTGCATTGACAGTATTCACAAATTTCTATATGTGAAGAGTATAAGTATTTTAAAACTGAACAAGGAATGTCTAAAAAAATGGTCAACTCAAAAAAATGTATATGAAATAAATTGTGAGTTTCATCGAGTTCCACATATTTTGTGTATTTAGATTTTGTCTATCTCATACGGTTTACAAGCTATGCAAAATGCATCCACAATTAAGAGGTCTTCAGAGCCTATTTTCAGAAAATTCAAGATAACCGCTTTTTTGGAGTGTTAATATCTTTAATATAGGGTATTTTAGTTAAAATCGTTTGAGCCATTTTGAGAAATCAAACTTTTCTAAAGTTTTCCCATATAAACGGTAGTTTGAGTTGGGGAGATTTTTTTAAAAACCTCGTGTCGCATCCTTAGAAGATATTAAACTTACATTCCAAGTTTGGTAGTTTACCGACTTTTCGTTTTTGAATTATCGTGTTCAAAGGCACACGCAAACAAGGTCACACGGACACACACGGATGTTTTTCTAAAAACATTTTTTTTTGGATACAGTGGACCTTAAAATGTCTATTTCCGGTGAAATCTGGGTATCAAATTTTTGGGTACAATACAATACCTTCTCTATACATTATGTACATGGTACGTGTAGAGAAAGTAAAAATAATTATTCATACTTTAATACTTTTTAAAATAAAACATTCAGTTTTGATGGGTTGGGAATTCAAATACACTTGGTTTCCAAAGCTCCCAGGGGGTTACTCATTCTACCAATCGATGACATTCCAGTTTTGGGGTACAGGCGCCGAGCAGGAAGATCTGAGGGGTAATGATGAGGGTGGCATTGCAATGATTGGCCCTTGGGATACTCCACAAGAGCTAGTCAGAGTGGTGGCTTGGATAGAGCCGAATTAAAATCGCTATTTCAGAAGCGGGAATCGAACCACGAAAACCTTAGCACGAACCCTCTGACCTACACAGCGCCCTTTCAAACATAAAGAACATGAAATACAGTTATTAAAACATCCGATATGTTCCATTCACATACATTTCTCTTTATCTCTGTAACAAATTCTTGTTGAAAAGCTTATTCTTCTAGCTACTTCATACTAATCGAAATAAATATTAGCAACAATTGCCTTATTTCTTGCTTCCTATTAAGTAGATGAGAAATAGAGGAAAACACTAGTATAAAGCGGTTGTAAAATCTTTTAAAAACTGGTTGTCATGTGTTAAAATTAGTTTCTCTTTTGCAGTTTTAAGGTATTTTAAAACTGATAACAATAGCAGTAAATATATTGGAAATGATGAACTCTACGAAAAAAATGTACATGACGTAAATTGTGTCTTTTAAGGACATCGACTTTTTTGTATAATTTCTTACGGTGTTTCAGTTATACAAAATTAATCAAAATTCACCCTGAATAAAGAGGTCTTCGCGGACTATCCAAGATATACATTTTATTTGCCAGGAAAATATATTTAATATACGGCATTTAATCAAAATCGTTAGTCATTTTTTAAAAAATAAAAATTTTCTACATTTTTTCCAAATAAAGGATAGTTTGAGGTGGGGCAATTTTTCTCAAAATCTTCGTGCCGCGTCCCAAATAAACTTAAACATCAAATCAATGTGCCTACTCTTCCGTGAAAAAATAATAAATGGAAGAGCATATAAAAAACCTAAAACAGTAAAGCAGTAATTTGGAGTTGTTAATTATCATAGTCTCTAAAAATCATTCCCAATTGTTTAGTTCCAGTCATAGAAATAATTTTGAACTTCTGGAGTTTGAACATCAACGTTGTACACATTGTTCAAACATATTAGTTTAATTTCAACTTTGTATTACTTCCAAAAGAAGTTTGAAAAGCTAGTGACTTGCGGATAGTTAACTCATTTAATTGTGAGTTTTGGAGAATGTGAACTGAAACATTTATAGGTTTACATACACCGTTTATATCACCCATCTCCATCTGCTCCAAATTTAAATGAGCAGATTTCATTTCTGTGTACAAAAAACAAAAAACAAAAAACAAAACAAACAAACAAAAATCTGATGTGTTCCATTCACATGACTTTCTCTATATCTATGCAACAAATTATGGTTAAAAAGCTTATGCTTCTATTTACTTCATACTAATCGAGAAAAAATCAGCAGAAACGGTCCTATTAATTGCTTCCTTCTAAGTAGAAGCGAATTAAGGGAGCTCTATTGGTTAAATGATAGTCAAAAGTTTGTTGGTATGTAACAGAAGTTGCTTTGTTTGTATGGACTGGAATTTTTAAATTCCTGTAGAGAAAATTATGTTCCTTAAAGCTGAAACAGAAAACAAGAAGTATCTCAAAAACGACCAACTCCACGAAAAAGTGTAGATAAGATAAATTGTGTGTTTTAAGGTGTTTTACATTTTTTGTGTTGTAAGATTTCGTTTACTTCTTACGGTTTAGCAATTATACAAAATTCCGTAAAATTCATCCAGAAGAAAGTAGTCTTTAGAGGCTATTCTCAGAAAATTCAGGATATACATTTTATTTGTCGTGTAAATATAATTAATATACGAAATTTTAATCAAAATCGTTAGAACCATTTTTGAGAAAATCAAAATTTTCAAAAAAGCTCCATGTAAAGGGTATTTGGGTGTGGGGGGATTTTTCTCACACTCTTCCTGTCGCATCCCTGGAAGATATCAAACTTAAATACCAATTTTGGCATTTTACCAACTTTTCGTTCTTGAGCTATCGCGTTCACAGACACACGGACACACACACACGGACCTCTTTTCTCAAAATGCTTTTTTTGGATACAGGGGACCCTAAAACATATATTTCCGGTGAAATCTCGGTATCGAACTTTTAGGTGAAGTGTACGTAGTACGTAGAGAGAAAGTGAGAATGGAACAGCTCCCTTTCCGAACTTCAGAAATGTCGTCGATCTATTTGAACACGTACCGCAGCGGCAAATGTTACCACGCTAAGTGTTAAGCCTACCAGAAAATTAAGCATCCTATTACGCTCAGCCTAAGGTCCTCGGAGCGTTTGCCGTCGACCAAATTCTACCGTATTCCTAGTGCCTACGGTTTGGCCTAGCCTAGTCAGTTTTGCTTAGTCAAATCTTTTATAAGCCGGTTACTATAAAATCGTTCTTTTTGCTGGACCAGAATGAAAAGAAAAACGAATGCAATTCTCATTTGAGAAAATTAGAAGTATTGAGCAATTTAAATAAAAAAATTAAAGAATATCTCTAAAATGGTAAATGTATAGGATATAAATTTTATGTTTTTTAATGAGTTTACATACATCTCTTACGATTTAACAATTATTCAAAAGTCAGCTAGAATAATATATTCAATATATACAGTTTATTCGTCAAATAAATATCTTTAATATATATGGTGTTTGATCAAATTCGTTAGAGCACGTTTAGAGAAAATTGAAAAATGTTCCATCTAAAGGATAGAATGGGGTGGGGGGATTTTCTTAAAAAGTTTTGTGACATATTCCTGAAAGATAGCGTAACTCCCAACCATGGCCTATCGCCCGGCCTCTGCATCCCCATCTCGGCCCGAAGGCGTGCAGAGTGTCTCGATTCCCTCCCGGCTGGTTAATGCGGTCTTCTCGATTTGGAGCCGCTACTTCTCAATTAAGTATCTTCTCAGTTGGCCCCCCCCCCCAGGGACTTCACGAGGCTGAGTGCACCCCGGACCAGGTCTCCCAGCGGCAGAAAATTTCCCTAGCCGGTACCGGAAATCGAACTCATGTCTCCTGGTTGGCAAGCAGCCGCACTGCCACCGCGCTAAGGAGACGACTAACTCTGAAAGATACTGAACCTAAATATTAAGTTTGGTATAATAGCCTTTTCGTTTTTTAGTTATGCTATTCATAGATATTTTTAATAGTGTTTAACGCCAGATTTTACTACTTTGGCACCGTAGGCGATGACACTGGTGATAGATTGTTTAAAGATGGATCACCGGTGGAATGTGATGGGGGGGAAACCGGAGAACCCGGAGAAAACCCGCCCAGCGCCGCTTTGTCCACCACAAATCTCCCATGCGGTCGCTTGGGATCCAACCGGGCCATCTAGGTGAGAGGCGAGCAGGCTAACCACTTGGTCTGTTCATAGTTATACAGTCAATTTTCTAAAGCTGCTCTTTTGGATTCAGACTCCCTCAAAACATATATTTCCTCGGTATGGGACTTTTGACTGGAGCACAATATCTTTTCTACCTACTATGTGCATTGTATGTGGTTAAGAAAGTGAAAACGTAGTGTTACTTCAGGGGTTCGAAATTTCAACTTTTGAACTTATTACGTACGCCTTCTCTGGTATTCGGCAGTAACACGCTTTAACTCACTATTAAGGTGGCTCAGGAGTTTTGGAATTTGGGAGGTCATGGAATCGGTTCGCTGCGACTAACTTCTCTGACCCATGGGTTTTTCTGAGTTTTCGCAGTTCACTAGCGAATGCTGGGAGGATTCTATATTCTCCCAAGTTTTCTGTCCGTCCATTTCTTCTCCATTTCATCCGTCTGGTTTTCTTTCAGCAATGTAAGCGTCAGTGACGACCGCGGCAGTGATGCCCTCTCGTGGAGACTATAACGCTTTAAAAACTCAGATCTTGGCGGCAGGATGGTGCTGGGGGTCGTCAGTATACTCAGGAGCGTATTTAGACGAGCCGCGGGCTCGTAACGCTCACCGCGTCGAGATGAAGAACTGCTTGGGACTGTTAGAGAGTCTCCACGATGGCTCCCTGTCGCAGCCTGGTTTCGGCTATCCTCTGTAACTTCTCATTTCCTCTTCTCCTCTCGGATATTGTACAAAATAGCTAATCACGGGCTAAGGAGCAGAATTCTTTCCAGTACATTACCCTACATATTCCTTACCTATATGATTAAGCTTTATACTTTTTGGTTAAATCAATAACACTGAACATATATTTGTCCATTTAGTTCCCCAGGGAACCCCAGGTTGGTTTCTATCTTTAATTTTATTGAATACCTTAGTACGTGAAGACCAGATATTTGAAATATATTTTTTTTTAATTTCATAACAACCATACTATATTATTTATATAAATAGCTCAAAATAATATAAATTTCACCTCAAATTATTTTAATTGCTATATCTAAAATAATATTAGCTACTTAAAACCAATAATACTCATTTGATTTTGCTGTCTAGCCTCTGTCACAGCTTTTACACTACTTAATCGACGGCACTTTTTTTTCAATTGAAGTTGAATTTGCAATATTTTCCCGTTAATTTACAACGATTCCAAAGCTGCGAGTTGAGTGGATGGCTGCCATGCCTTCTTGCACAGTGAGGGAACTATTGGCAAACTTTTATTCTCATATCACCTATGCAGGAACACCTGAGAATCAGCTGACTGTTTGCGCGGGCAAATGAAAGATGGGTATTTACTGCTTTGAATGATAGAACATCATGTGTAGATTGGAGAGAATGTTGTGAAGGATGGGGCTTGAGAGAGAATGGAGAAGAGTGAAAATAGAGAGAAGGAGGAGTGAAAGTAATGGAAAGAGAGAGGGCGTGACAGAAGGGGAGAAGAAAGAAACGGAGCTGTAGGAACAGTGGTAAGGGAGAAATGGGAGAGAGGGGGAGAGAGAGATGTTGTACAAGGCGATCTGAGATTTCTCGTTGTGCCACAAGGGATTAGTTTATCTAAACGAGGAAATTAGACCTTTTTCGAGAGCTATTTGTTGTGCATCTACTTTATATAGCTTTGGTTATGTTTCACTATTAATAACAGTATTTAGTTAAGCATGTGTCATGAAAGTGGTTGGAAAGGTAAAAGCTTCAAAGTTGGCTACAACTCATTAAGCTCTGCTGTTTGCTTTTGTGTTTCCATGATTGAAACTTGGACGGTGACTCCTTTGACTTGAAGTTTTTCCCCTTTCTGTTACATGAACTTGCACTCTACAGCACTATATTACGTTGTTTTTATACAGAGTATGGAAAAAATAACCTTCATGTTTGTGGCGCCTTCACAAACATTCCCCCTTTTTTTTTATTTATTTATACTTTGAAAGGGGTTTAAAAATCTTCTATAAATAGCGGCATATAATCAATAAAACAAACAAAAAATCTCGTGCCTACCATTCACATAACTTTCTCTACATCTCTGCAACAAATTATTCTTAAAAAGCTTATGCTTCTATTTACTTCATGCTAATCCAGGAAAAAGTAGCAGAAATAATCTTATTACTTACTTCCTTGTAAGTAGAACAGAAGTAAGGGAGTACCATAAGTAAAAGTGAGTCAAAACCTGGTTGCTATGTGACTGAAGTTCCTTTGTTTGTGTGGACACGAGTTGACAAATTCCTGTATGAGAAAAGTATAAGTTTTTCAAAGCTGAAAGGAAAAACAGGAATGTTTTAAAAACAATCAACTGCTCGAAAAAAATGTATATAACATAAATTGTGTGTTTTAACGCGCTCTACATTTGTTGTGTGGTAAGTTTTTGTCCATCTCTTACGGTTTAGGAGTTATGCAAAATTCCGTAAAATTGATCCAGAAAAAAATTGTCTTCAGGGGCTATTCCCAGAAAATTCAAGATATACATTTTATTTGTCAGATAAGTATCTTTAATGTACCATATTTTAATCAAAATCGTTAGGGCCATTTTTAAGAAAATCAAAATTTTCGAAAAATGTTCCATATAAAGGGTAGTTGGGGGTGGGGAAATGTTCTTGAAAATCTTCGTGTCAAATCCTTGGAAGATACCAAACCAAACCTACCAAGTTTGGTTTTTATCGGAATTTTCGTTTTTGAGATATGCTGCCAACAGACACACACACGGACATTTTTCTAAATTTTTTTTTTTTTTTTTTTGGATTCATGTAATTTCAGAACGTGTATTTCCGGTGAAATCTCGGTGTCGAATTTTTGGGTGCATTACAATACCTTCTCTATACACTATGTACATAGTAAATGTAGAGAGAGTAAAAATAGAAAAAAAGTGTATCAGTGTACGAAAGTAAGACTGGAAAATAACTTACAACTCCATGCCAAACGAAACAGAATGACGGTTGTTGTATCACTCTCCACATTCCTAATAATCATCATTCAGGACAAACCAATATTACAGTAATAAACGAGGAATCACTGTGAAATAACCATGTAGAGTTATTTATCATAAGTATCCATCATTAGCATAAATTAAGGAAACTAATTACGTATCATATATGTATATAAATAATGCTGTTAACTAGAGCAGAGAATTTAAGCAGCACAATTATTCCCTGTTATAATACAAGCTGTATCATAAGTAATAGCACGAGGGCCATCTTGTCGATAGTTTACGACCAGAGCGAAGCGACGCGAGTGAATTGTCCCAAGAGATGAAAACACGGGTTGTATTTGATAAGACAATTCAGCGAAATAGACTATTAATGATTTATAATATATACGAAGGGAGATTTTACCGGGTTATGATTTTAACACTTACATTACTTCTCAAATGGTAGATGACGCATTCGATTATGTTTGTTCACGGGATGTCTTCTTTACTTTCTCTAGCCCCTATGAACAATGTACATAGTGGATAGAGAAGCATTGTATTCCACCCAAAAATTCGATACAGAGATTTCACATGTTTTAGGACTCCCTAAATGCCCCAAAAAAGCATTTTCAGAAAAAGGTTCGTGTGTGTGCCTGTCTGTCTTTCTGTATGTGTGTCTGTGGACGGCACAGCTCAAAAACGAAACTACCGTTAAATACCAAACGATTGTTAATAAAGCTTCGTATATTAAAGCTATTTATATACCAAATAAAATGTATACCTTGAATTTACTAGGAAAGCCTCTGAAGACTTTATTCTGGATGAATTTTGTCAAATTTTTCTTAACTACTAAACCGTAAGAGACAAACACTCACTACATAAAAAATGTAAATCTCGTCAGAATACACAATTTATGTCCTTTACGTTTTTGTTGCGGAGGTAAAGTTTCAGATGTATTCCTTGTTATTAGTTTCAATTGTGAAGTACTTAAACTTTTCTCAGACAGGAAGTTTTCTTTTGTTCTACTCCTGGCCAAGCAAAGATGCGATTCGCAATGATAATCGCATAACGATAGCTTTTAAAACATTTGACTGTCACTTTAGCTTAGTGCATTCCCTTATTTCCCTTCTATATTTAAGGAACTAAGTAAAAAGAACATTCTGCTAATGTTTATCTCGATTAGCTTGGTGTAGTAATATTTTGTACGAAGGTTTATAGAGCAGCTAGAGAAAGTCATGTGAGTGTAACAAATCAGATCTTTTGTCTTTCTTTCTTTGCTATCTCATGGCCAACCGTGCCTACACCTAATGTACGAGTATCGATAGCAACAACAGAAATAGGGAACAGTTATTTTATTTCCGCTTTTAATAACTAATACATGAAAAGGAAACAAACGTTATTATATTTGCGGCTATTGCACTCATCTCATACATAAAAAATACAATTAAATACATTATGAACTGGTTTAACCGCTCGCCTCTCACCATGGCGGGCTCCAATGTGACCTCATTGGGAGTTTTAGTGGACAAAACTGTGTCTAGGCAGGTAATCTCCAGGGGCTTCCACCATTCTACCATATGCTCTATAATCAGCTTTCTTTACATACAGCAGGCCAATCATTAAGTTCATTACATCTGGTTAACCTCTCTGATCGTGTCCGGCAGCTTTTCAATAAGCTTCTCCCCCCCCCCCCCAGGTGTTCGCTTATTTCTTCTGAAGGTGTACATTTCCAAGTCCTCCATACGGGATGGGTAAAAAGCGAAAAATAAGTTAAATGAACTTTGTAAGTGTTAAATAAATTAAATTTTAAGTAAATTTTGAGCTAAATATATTACAAAACAATAACTCCTCATGAAACACTGACCCATAATATAGCAAGTGCATACTTTGAAGTATTCAAGAAGTTTCTTTGTTTAGAGTAATTCTGAATCTATTAAAGAATTCATATATAATTATGTACAAATTAATTAAAAGTAATGATACAGTATTATATTTCAACATCTTTTTAAATTATTAACCTTAAAAATGCTATATTGAACATTCCCGATATTAACCGCCATAAACATTCACTCAAAATTAATATTACCGGACCATTTAATTGAAGCTTTTATGTTCAAAACAAATTCGCAAACTCAGTGAATAAAGACGAGTAAGATTAATGTTTACTTCATTACTGCCTTCATCAACCAAACTGATGAAAGCACAGCTGCGATCGATGGTATATCTAGATAGGGAATATGAATACGTTTACTACCGAAATCTATGAGCTGTAAATGAAACATATTTCAATATGTAATCTATTCGGTGCTCATAATTCACATACATTTTTGAAAAGCAGGAATGGTTAATTGACTTTACATACGAGATCTACTACTATGAAAACACGTTGAACTTGTAGCTTTTAAGAGATGTTTTAATCCTATTTGTGAATTTTTCAAAGAGATGCTTTTAAAGTCTCGTGTTTCTTTCATTCAAACTCGTATGGGGTTCAAGTGAAATTTACTCCTCTTTAGCCAACTGTTTTAGTATATAATTTATTCTTGCTTGTTTTGTCTAAAGCGTACTTTGTTGGCTTGAATTTGTATTTCTGTGCAGCACAACCTGTGAGACTTTAAAAGAATAACTTATTTTCAAGTTTTCCAACGTCACTTAGTCTAAACGTCTTCCAAATAGGCCAAATCATTCAATCTAACAATCCCTTCTATATGATTCACTGATGCATAGGCATTTTAAAATGGGTTGACATTAATAAGTAGCGATAAAGGAGATTCGGTTATTTCTTATTTTTATGGCTGTTTTATTCTTCCTCTTCTTCGCCATTCCAGGGATTACGCTTTTAGCCTGTTCCCTACCCACTCCATCATACCTATCTCTTCCTTGGGCGACCAAAATTTCTTCTAGCTTGAAGTGTAAAGTTATGTGTATTCTCTCTTCATTAATTCTCTTTATACGTTCCTTCCAGTGATTCTTAATTTCTTCAATTTTTTCATTCAATTCACATATATTTAATTATTCACCTATATTCGCATGTTTTGTTTGGTGTCCACAACATCCTCATTTCAGCGCTTTGCTTCTCACTTCTATCCCTCTGTTTTAAGATCCATAGAGTAATATGTAACCAGTATCTGAACAAGTGTTTACAGATACAATCTTAAATTTACTGCTGCCAAACTTCACTCTACGTTTCGAGCCTAGGCAGTTTATGGCTGCCCGTCATCCATGGCTCGCACATCCCTGCATGCTAACATTCTAGTCACTCACAACTGAGTACAATTCACCTCAACCGGCTTCCAATTCTTCCTCCTTTTATAGCTAGAAAATTACGTAATAGAACTGTATGGAAACTTGTGGAAACCAAAGCCTCCAGACGTTTCTCGAAGCTCGAGGAGGATCAAAGGTTCCTATTACAGTTGCGCTGCTCTCCCTGTGTTGTTTACGCATCCCAAGGTTTCAACTGCAATGACTCGTACCAAGGCGAACGTGGGAATGACGGTCACAATACTTCACTGCTATTTTATAGTAATTCAGCTTTGTTTTCTTTTGCATCTTATATTTCAAAATGTATTTATTGTTCGACAAATATATTGCAATTTATTAATTTTATATTCTATATAATTATTTCGATCTACACTTATGTCACTTTCTAAAATTTAAAATGGGTAATGTATTCCAAGTTTATATGGCTACATATCTTTGAGCAGACAAGATATTTCCCGTGGTGTACCGATATTCTTAAATTGTGCTTTTTTAGTCATAGTATGCAATTTAAACACAGATCTTCACTTCTTTATAATCACCATATCGTGTGTTTAGAATAGGTATTTAACGATTTGTATTTCCCATAACCAAATCCTCTATATAGATGTTAAAAAGTGTTGGATATAGGTTTACAATCTTGTCTCACCCCTTGATACGACTTAATTCGTCTTCGCTTTACTTAGCCATTAAATCGTAACTGAGTATATTGTGTGGAATCGGTGACAATTGTCTTATTTGGCTTTCATTTTCCGTGAAGTTCATGTCTATCTCAACAAAAATGAAAGCATGTGGGCAAGTATATTGTTTTATAACTGTGCAATGTTTGTAATCTTTATATAGGTTTGTAACTCTTTTAGTGTTTTAGTAATTTATGAATAGTAATTAGGTGTTTTATAGCATCTCAATGGTAACAAACTCATAAAAATAGTATAATGATTCTTGAAATACATAAATACACATGCTATAAATGTCATTATTTTTACTTTCTCTATGCGTACTATGTACATAGTGTACACTGAAGATATTGCACTCCACCCAAAAATTCGATACCGAGATTTCACCGGAATATATATGTTTTAGAGTCCCCTGTATCCAAAAAGAGCATTTTCAGAAAAAGGTTCATGTGTGCGTCCGTGTGTCTGTGAACAAGATTACTCAAAAACGAAAAGTCGGTAAAATACCAAACTTAGTATTTAAGTTTAGTATCTTCCTGGGATGCGACACGAAGCTTTTGAGAAAAATCACCCCATCCCAAACTACCCTTTACATGGAATTTTTTTCGAACATTTTGAATTTCTCAAAAATGACTAACGATTTTGATTAAGATATCGTATATTAAAGATATTTACTTGACAAATAAAATGTTTATCTTCAATTTTCTAGGAACAGCCTCTAAAGCTTACTTTATTCTGGATGAAATTTACGGAATTTTGCATATATTCCTTGTTTTTTTGTTTTAGCTTTAAAAATCTTAACTCCTGTCCATACAAACAAAAGAACTTCAGTCACATAGCAACCAGCTTTTGACTTTAACCTATGGTACTCCCATATTTCGCTTCTACTTGCAAGGAAGCAAGTAATAAGACTATCTCTGCTAATTTTTTCTCCATTAGCATGAAGTAAATAGAAGCATAAACTTTCTAACAATAATTTGTTGCAGAGATGTAGAGAAAGTCATGTGAATGGAGCACATCAGATTTTCAACATTACTATAAATTAAGCAAATTAAATGACATCTACTCTTCTGAAATACAACGTGACTACTGAATAATATCACTCACTCAGTCATTGCAATGGCACGAAGGATACACATTTCAAAATAAACTATTGCATTCAGCAAAAAGCAACTAAAACAAAGAGTAGTGTAAGTTATGTCCATTGTAGTGCTTCTGCTGCAACCTGCACGTGTTACTCGTACTATATAATCTATATTGCTTCAGCACAATGTTTTGGTGAACGGCATTATAAATAATACCGGCCTTTGTTTAGCATGGTTAGTGATGGAATTTGATAATATGCTACTTAGGGCATAATTTGTTGCAAGTTTCGCTATCTCTTCACGTACTATGTACATAGTGTATAGAGAAGGTATTGCACTCCACCCAAAAATAAGCATGTGTCCGTGTGTCTGTGAGTCCGTGTGTCTCTGAACACGATAACTCAAAAACGAAAATCCGTAAAATACCAAACTTGGTATTTAAGTTTATCATCTTCCAGGGATGCGACACTAAGATTTTGAGAAAAATCCTCCCACCCCAAACTACCCTTTACATGGAACTTTTTTCGAAAATGTTGATTTCCTTAAAAATGACTAACGATTTTGATTAAAATAGCGTATATTAAAGATATTTACCTGATAAATAAAATGTACATATATCTTGAATTTTCTGATAATAGCCTCTGAAGACTACTTTATTCTGGATGAATTTTACGGAATTTTGTCTAACTGCTGAACCATAAGAGATGGACAAAAACTCAAAACACAAAGACTGTAGAGCACGTTAAAACTCACAAGTATGTCATACATATTTCTTTCGTGGAGTAGATCGCTTTTTAGATATTGCTTTTTATTGGTTTCAGCTTTAAAAATCTTATACTTATCTCATACAGGAATTTGTCAACTGCTAACCATACAAACAAAGGAACTTCATTCACATAGTAACCAGCTTTGATTATTATTTTACCCTAAGGTACTCCCTTATTTCGCTTCTACTTACAAGGAACAAGTAATAAGACTGTTTCTGCTAAGACTGTTTCTCGATTAGCATCAATTAAGCATAAGCATAAACTTTTTAACAATTATTTATTGTAGAGATGTAGAGAAAGTCATGTGAGTGTAACGCATCAGATGTGTTTGTGTCTCATCGAATATGATTTTATATGCTTTTACTTCCGGTAAACTGCAGAATTTTCGATGAAGAGGGTGAATTTTGGGATTGAGAGAGCTGTATTTAAGAATAATTTCAATTTGACGTTCTCTAACCTCTTGAGATTTTTCACCGTTAGTACGGCCATATTAAATGGATGTCATATGTATCGGCTGGCATAACTTTAATAGTACACATTGCGTTTAATAAATAAATAATATTAATTACATAATTATAATAATACTTTGAAATTTTGAAATTTGATATTTCACACTGACCATTTCGAAACGTTAATTATAGCCAATTTTCATCTGACGAGTCTGAAAAGTTTATTTCAACTTATTTTAAGAGGCAGAAACACACGTTGTATATTCAATAGCAGATTCATTTTTTAGCTAATTGGAGTTAGTTAATGTATATAATTAATTGTTTGGGAGGGGGGGCTAACAAGTAAACATTGAAATAGTCGTCGATGACAGCTAATAGGAAAGTTCATTGATGGCGGTTTAATTGCTTAGGTTAATTGGAACAGGACGCCATCCGAAACGTCCAAACACTGGCCCTATTTATAGCACTTGAAGCGCCGCGGTAGCCCGTGTCGATGGAAGAAAGCTAGCTACAGTCAGTGATGTGGTGTAGGAAACTAGTTAGCAGTCTTCGGGGAGTCTCCACACGATGGAAGTCAAATTGGACGCCAGGGCTTACATGGTCAACGACCGGTCTTGGTATAGTTATAACTTTCGTGTGTACTAGCTTTCACTTATAGTATTAAATATTCCTGACTACCAGTGAAATCTCGGTATCTCTTATTCGCCAACCATATCCCCATCATTGCGTTCGTTGAGATTCTATTCCAGTTATTCTTGTGGTTATTGTATAGGGTCTAACGCCTCATATATTAGTGACATTACAATATGATGACTGAAAAAACTAACAAGTGTTTCACAAAATGTGACTTTACTATGCCTTTAATGCAAGTGTTTAAAAATCTATATAGTATTTATATATTTATTAAACCATAACAAAACTATAAAAAGGTTAATTGCAATGGTTCTATTTATAGGGGTGTATATAAACTAATGTCTTAGGGAAGCTGCAAGACGTCACACAACGATAAACGTGTTTCAAAATTCACTTGGAAGTTTATTGTTTGCTATTTGTCATTATGTAATGACTGAAAAAGAATAACTACAGAAATCATTTTACATGAACATAGTTGAAAACTTACTTAATAATGTCACTAAAGAAAATAAACTAAAACATAATATTCCTTGAGAAGAAACTCACTCAATACTTTTCACTATTTAAAACATTTAAAATATTTAACAAAGTAAGGTAGCATGTATTGCCAAAGATTTATTGAATGGAAAAATACTCGATTTAATTATCGTGCGGTACAATCGATAAAACGTTTAAAGGGAAGGTTCTAGTACCTTCACAATTAAAGTTGTATAGAACCAAGGAAACTTCGCTTGGAAATGAGAGATGAATTTATAAAGGGAGCCTGTATATAGAGAAGACAGTCGCTGAAATGCTATTTGAAGTAGAGTAGAGTAAAAAACCATACAAGAAATGAAGACACAGAGAAACAGAAACATTTAACCAAGATTATAAAATATCTGAACTACCCTTAATAGCGGATGAAAAATACTAGAGCAAAACAGAAAAACAATTATCTAACAAAATTGGTTACAGGGCGTGAGGTGTTTAGTAATTTAGGTGGATAAAAGAAATGATCGCCTAAAACTTATCCAAAAATTCCTTGAAGAAGTAGGAATAGATTAAAAGTGAAATGGAACATGCATAGAAAGAAAGATAATTGAACACAAAACTAATAAGAGACACACATAAATTGAAAAAAAATAACATATAATAAGAAAACAAAGAAAGAATCGTCACCAGAATGCAAAATACAGTAACACGAATTAGACGATAGAAATAATGAAAAAAACAACCATTACCCTTCATTAATTATAAACTGTGCAAAGCCACTAATCAGTGATGCATTTAAAAAGAGTCGCAAGGATGTGAAAACTGCAAAAGAAAATGAAATGAGGAGGACATGAAAATAATAAATACAATAAAGGCAATTGTAGAGTGCTTACTTGGAGAGGAATATAGTGTTTCTAATTTGAAAAACTCTTGCATAAACAAACATCTGTCTATTAAAGAGATAATAAATAAAGGAAAGAAAATACATTAAAGCACATATCAACACTTAGATTTTAACGCAGATCTTGATAAATAGAGCAGAAACACTAAAACCATGTACTATAGTATAAAATATCTGATGTGTTCCATTCGCATGACTTTCTCTACATCTCTGCAACAAATTATCGTTAAAAAACTTGTGCTTCTATTTACGTCATGCTAATCGAAAAAACATTAGCAGAAATGGCCTTATTACTCGCTTCCTTGAAAGTAGGAGTGAAATAAGGGAGTACCATTGATAAGGGAGTACCATTGATTAAAGTGACAGTCAAAAGCTGGTTGCTATGTGACTGAAGTTCCTTTGTTTGTATGGACAGGAGTTGACAATTTCCTGTATGAGAAAAGAATAAGTTCTTCAAGGCTGAAACCAAAAACAAGAAATATCTTAGAAACGATCAACTCCACGAAAAAAGATGTATGTAGTATAGATTGTGTGTTTTAATGTGCTATAAATTTTTGTGTGGTAAGTTTTTGTCCATATCTAACGGTTATGCAAAATTCCGTAAAATGTATCCAGAATAAAGTAGTCTCCAGAGGCTATTCCCAGAAAGCTCAAGATATACATTTTATTTGGAAGGTAAATATCTTAAATATAAGAGACTTTAATTAAAATCGTTAGAGCCATTTTTTAGAAAATCAAAATTTTCGAAAAAAGTTCCATGTAAAGGGTAGTTTGTGGTTGGGGATACTTTGAAAGTCTTCGTGTCGCATCCTTGGAAGGTATTTAACGGTATTTTGGTTTTTGAGCTATGCTGCCCACAGACACACACACACACGCACACACACACACAGATACACAGACAGACACACACACGGACATTTTTCTAAAAAATGTTTTTTAGGATTCATGTATTTCTGATGAAATCTCGGTATCGAATTTTTGGGTGCATTAGAATACCTTCCCTATGCACTATGTACATAGTACATGTAGAGAAAGTAAAAAGGGATAAGTACCAAGAGAGAACATTTAATTTTTGTAACAGGCTAATATCACAATTAATCTCATTTAAGAAAGTGAAACCAAAAGAAGCAAACATCATTTAACTAATGGGGAACTCAGATAAAGGTTCCACTCTCATCCACTACTTTAATATACATAAAAGAATGTGAAGTTTTAGCGCATATATTATCCCATAATGTGTGTATGAAGGTGTGCGCGAGTTCTCAAGTACTTGCAGTTCAACACGTAATTATTATTCAAGAAATCAGGTACAGTACTAAAGTCCGTATACAACTATAAATAGCTGATGCCAATTCCCATTTTAAAATTTTCAGTTAAGAAAGCAAAAACAATGGTTAAATAATATCGAAGATTGAAAGAGAGAACAACATTCTGGAGCAGTTATCTGATGCGGTTAACTTAGTGGTGAAATAAGAATGATAAACATCGAGCTTCAGATTAGCAGAATTCAAGGAATACTTGGGACCTTCCAAACAAGCTTTAACATATTGGAACAGGACACCATAGACGACTGTAATGGCTCAACATAGTTGCGCTGTGTTGTTGCAGTAAAGTTGCGTACTAATTCAAAATAAAACTAATAAAATTCAGACATCAGACATGACATTTCTGAGGAACATGGATGCATGTACACGAATGTACATTTATAAAGATCATAAGCAGAGTATTGAAACAGAATCATTGAGTAATAAAACAACAGATAATAGAAAAAATGTGGACTAAATATTCGATAAGATTGAAAAACTATATCACCAAAAAGAGCCTTAAATTATAACCAGAGATTGTGGGCAGCTACTAAACGCTACAGACAAATTGTCCAATTCGTGAGTGGAGAAAAGCAAAGATGGTCTGGTCAGTCACAGCAGCTAGAACGAATTCTATACCCAGACCTGGCAGCGACTGGGATAGCAGACGATGACGAAGTCAATTTCCTTACATATACACGATGATTGCTGTTTGAAATCCTTTCTTCAAGGATATCCGGGGACAGATGGGAAAATGGATATAGCTTTGCAGCACTACATTAGTATAGTATGAGCGCACTCTGGCAACTTTCTTTTCCTAGAGTGAGTTTCATAGTTTCGTACTAACTCTGAATGCAGTTACCAGAATTTGTAAATTACGGGTTCCATTTCTTTTCATGTTGCATACGTCTAAAATATTAACACAGTATAGAGTACTGCTCTAAACTTTTTTTTCAGCTTGGAAACGGAGTTTATATAAGAGTAACTTAATTATCATAACCCTACATACCTGAGAGCAACCTCTAGGGTTACGTTGCAAAGATGAATCCGAATTACAAGGCTTGGTTAACAGTTTTTTTTAATTATTTCATTTATGTAGCCCTCTTTAACATTTAAGGTCATATTGGGGGCTTTGCATTAGAAACAACTCCTTCGTTCTCAGTAGGTTCTTTTTGTTGGGTTTAAATGCTTCCCCCTCCCCCTCAAACACACATTCACTCTCACATAAATACTTCCAGACTGTGGGGGATAGTAGTAATTCCGGTTAAAGAAAACTTTCCCACCCCAGCCAGAAATCGAATCCGGGACCTCCGGGTGAGAAGTCAGTTCGCTGGCCCCTCGACCACGGAGGCACTCCGCTTTAACAGTTTTGTATCTGCTTACTTCTTGCCACGGGTGCTTTTGCACCGGGCGGCGTTTATTCCTTGCTTGTGTGGGTTTAACTTTCGAATTTCTTGCACATAATGTTAGACTATATAGTTATGACATAATTATTGCAGAAAGAATATGAGACCGCTAATTAGATTCTCTACAATAACTATTGGTAGTTTAATTATTTAGCAGTGTATAGCTAAAGAGTGCAAATACTTATTAACTCATGCATTTAGCAGTGTAAAGAGCAAAGCAGAGCAGAAAGCTGACGCCAAGCTAGAAGAGTGGTGTGAGGTTCTCATTGTTAATAGGGTTTCATTTGTCCAGGCACATATCAAGGACTCACGCCGGGACTAAACTTTAAAATTCAGAAGAGAGTAATTTTCCATTGTATAACACGTATCACGTGGATGTTATGGTGCACCCTGGGATGAGAACAGTGGATTTTGGGTAATATATACGTCAATTGCGCGGCCTTTCTGTCCAATCAGAAAGAAGCGGCCATGACAGTAATTTTAATATATAAGAAGCACAGTAAGGCACATCGGGGCTGTCTGTCTCGTGAATGCTGTCGGTTGTCATGCTGAATGTCACATAAGTTATATCTTCGCACAAAATCAAACATTGTGACTCTTAACGATATTTAGTAGTTAACAGCACTCTAAGTAAAGTATATGTAAAGTTAGTGACGTGCATTAAAATTAACTTGTGTAAAGCGGAATCATGGAAGAAGAAGTATATCTAAGTACGTGAATAATAGTCTCCAAGTTCTTAGTAAATGTTTAAGCTAGCAGAACTGTGAACCAAAGTGCATATCTCGCGTCTCCTATTTACAATAAATCAAGTAAAGTTGCGTATGTCTACGTCATTTATAAGACCCCTCCCTGAGCTACCCCCAATAACTGTATCACCCCGAAAGTGTCAACCATCGTGCAGACTGACCAACGCCGAGGCATCTCACCGGTAGTAGATTTACATCAACAGGTACGTGGGTCTACTCATTGGTAGTGGAGTGAGCCTTAGAGCACCGACAACGTCACCACAAATCTGGGCACGAAGCCAAGAATGCAGCATCTGGTGCTCCGAACGTGGTGATTAGTAGAATACGCGACAGCATAAGTCCGCCGCAAATACTTAAGTAGTCAAACTTTGTGTAGCGTGATGTTCCGATTTCATTGCACACATGGCCTTCATTAATGAATTTCCGATATTTTTCTTTTTGAAGAAACTGATTTGGAAATGATCCAGTTGAAGAATTATACCAGACAGGTGTGCTCCAATATGAGGAAGTGAAGTCAGTTAATAGGGCCTTCACGGACACTAATGTTGAGTCCACTTTCACTTATAATATTGGACAGAGGAGTAATGTTAAGCAACAACATGCATCATTTGCCGAAGGATCTCAACCCGGAATTTACTAGAAGGTAATTGATATAGTTAACTATGGATTCCTAGAGTTCCAATAACTGAGCATAAACAGCAAGCATGGCTTTCAAAAGGCGCATTCCATCCTATATAGATCTTGCTGGTATTAAAAGGCTATGTAAGCTAAGAGCTACAATCCATTACATTTGCACTGTGTGACGGCTCGAGGAATTTAGCTACTACGTGTCCCCAATGGTGGGTTATCACTCAGACTTCTCGCTCGGCAGACCTGCCCATGTGATCTCAGCACAAGAAAAATTCGTGCGAGACGAGTACTGGTAAATGTGGGAAGGGAAACAGTCTTCGGGGAGGTGATGAATAATACTGGGTAGCCGGTCACTATGTCTACATCTTCGGAGAGGGCTGCGTGACAAATGTGAATCAGATTGGCATTTCGTTGCGAAACCGGAAGTGTCTTTGCCTTGTCCTATAACCACTGAGGATATGGGTACGATTTCATCCTATTCAACATTTCAATGGAAGAGGGACTCTCTGAAAGGGAATGTGTCGCTTAAATTTACGCACCGAATGTGGTTGCACTAGCTCAGTTCAGCACCGATATGGAAATTTTGGCAGCTACAACTTGTAACGTGTCTGATAATAGTCGTGATCTCCTTGTGAAAATGAAGACTCCGATAGAAAAATGAAATGGAAATGGCGAGATATTTATGGACGCTCTTTGACTGCTGTGGTTCTCAGCATCCCATTATAAATTGGGAGTGAAAGACCGCTTAATTTTGCTCAGAGTCCTCGAGGTTCTTTTACGTGCCGTAAATCTACGACACGGACCAACGACTCTACTTCCTTCCGAAGGAAGCGATGCTAAGGATTTCTACACCCGAAAATATCCATCGTCCTCCGCCGGGTTTGAACCCACAACCTTGGGTATATGAAGTTAGCATGGTAACCATTACACCACGGTCGGCGACTCTCCCGATAGAAGAGTCTACTATCACATCTGATAGTAGAAGGAGTCAGTCAGCTGAACATACTTCGCTGTCATGATACTCTTTCCTTTTCCAGTTCTGTACCGTCTTCTTCCTTTTTGTTTCTTATGCCCGAAAATATGCTGCCATTACTGATAACTGTGAATGCAGTGCTGCTAAATAACAGCCCATGAAACTTTATATTTTCACACATAACGTAAATTTATTGTTTTTACAACAAGTAAACTATTAACGGAATGGGTAGTGCTGTTAAATAACAACCCTTGAATCGTTGTATTTACAACTGTGATGTTTTGTAAAAAGTAAAATTGAAAATTTCAATTTATTTGGTCGTCAGTATAACTATATTTGTATCGTGATTAACGGCATATATATTGTAATTCAGAGCTTTATTTAACATAATTTGTCATGAGACGCATTCTAGTGGACTCATTGTATAGTTCTTCAGCAGCAATACATTACTTGTTAATGTTTACTTGCTGTCCAGCTCAATTTGAGCATTTGAACTCTCTTCTTCCTGATCATATGCCCTACTTTTTCGGCAACAGATGTAAGTATTTGGCGACTTTAAATGAGTGTTGGCTGCTAAGGACCAACCAGGAACATTTATTTCCTCTCCTGCCCTACAATGGCTCTGTACTTATTGTAGTTGATGATGCGAGTTAATTTTTGCATGGTAACGCAGTTTGCGCTTTTATTATTATCAGAATTCCGCATTATGACTTGATAGATTGTATATCAGTGCAGTGATACAAATCATATTCGGTTGCTGCTTGTGCCTGTCGAAATCAATGACCACCATACTTTGATTGTTAAGGTGGCAGCCCTTACCCATCCTTGGTGGAATCTACTGGATATTAAATTCGACAGTTCCAAAATATATAAGTTCCTGACGCTTCTCCGATAAAGATTTAAAATTACTTGTATACTTCACCCTGCACTGCCAACATTGGTTGGTCCTGACCAAACCTGTGCAATTCCTGACAGGAAATTAATCCATAACTTGGTGAGGGTATTTAAAGTTAGTGCCTACATATAAATTAAGATAAAAAGGATGAATAATAATGGAATGCAGCTACGCAATGCACTTGTATATATTGAAAATAATCCTGAGGAAGCGGCTACTTTTCTGTCATTGGACCTTGCGGGAGCATTTGATAATATTGATTATGATTATTTATCTGGTCTCTTACAGCACACAAATATTCCTGATCACATAACCTCGCTTCAATTAAATTATCATACATCATTCCCTGCTCCAGGTTTCACATAAATGGGTATTTTATTAGGTCCATTCTCACTTGGGCGGTAGTTCCCAAAGGTGTCCCTTGTCCATGTTGTTGTTTGCACCACTGGATTGCTTGATGAAGAAACTAAATCTTTTCAATGCCATCAGGATTATTCGCTATAAATATTTATGCTGATAATATGTGACTGTTGCTACGTTACTGCCATCGTATGTCGGCTAAGTGCATACAATTCACAGGGATAGCTTACAACACCATATAATGGGGTATCTAAGTTATACGTAGCAGAATTCCGCTCCCAGACCACCACACCCACCTCAAAAGGAATAAAAACTGTGTTGATTTACGGAAAACCGGACTCGAACTCGTATAGTATTGCTTAGGTTTAATATAGGAAATATCTGCTTCAGTAGTCAAGACTGAACAGAGTGTAGAACACAGAACCTTAGGGCGTAGAAGCTTTTATTATGCTCGCCAAGGTTATTTGCTTTGTTAATGCCAGTGACACAATTGCCTTTGTAGAGAAAACTTTTTAGAGCATCAGAGACACAAGAAACAGGCTGAAAGTTAGAGAAAGGTTATTTTCCAAAAGGCTAGGAACTCGGGACTTTTTCATTATAAAGAGCCGTCACATAGGTTGAATACAAAGAACTTACCAACGCTATTTTTCGCGCTTCTTTTTAGCCAATCAGGAAGGAGTGAGTGCAATACTGGAGGTACTAGGTATTTAAGTGATGCGTGTACAAGAAATCAGGTTATCTCTGACTGCGAAGCTTAATGTTACTGTTACTGCGACTGCGAATGTTACTCTTAGTGGTACTTCGAATGTTATTCTTACTGCAATTCTGAAGTTGATAGTGAGTAGGAATGTTGTAGCAATAATTCTGCTTGATATGACCGTCGAAAATAAGAACTCAGCAATCGCAGAAATTAGCACGAAGTATTACTATGTCAACGTTTTCAAGAATTTTTATGTCGGGAGTCGCTTGTAGGGTTAGTGCCTCAACCAGCAACAGCGAAGAATAAAAAGTATTCATTTAGTGAAATTAAGTGAAGTACCTCTATTTTTCTTGAGTCTACCCGGTGTTATATACCTTAATTATTCTCCCCCCCCCCCTGAGGCGAGTCAACTGATCTTCTACAGAGACAAGCATAGCCGGCGCTGCAAAGGACTTTCAGAGGCATGTACACGTTTACTTATAGAGTATTTCACGATGCTAATCCTCGACCAACTCCGAGGTAGACCAACACGCCAGCGATATATTGGCGCAAACAAGCTAACAGCGAGAACTTATTCTTTGTAACAGTTTTATCCGCAACTTACCAATTTGGGTCATTTTTGAATCTCTAAATCAACTTGAATATCGTACGTAATACATATAAATACAAAAGAAAATTGCTAAGTCATATCAGCACTGGAGGCTCTAACAATGGAATCGTTGACTTCCCATGCCCATGCTCTACTAAAAACTAGACGTATAAAATGTTCACAACTGAAGCGAAGTAGTTGGACGAGTCTTCGATACTAACTCATATTCGGATCACAACTAAAGCTCACGCACTACTACAATCACCTGCAATTTCTGGGCGTTTGATTTTACTGCTTTGCGAGTAAATTTATTGATTGGATTATATATGCATCCTTTTTTTTTTTAGAATAGTTCGTGGCTCTTTGGAGCTTCAACGTGTTGGAGCTGAGATGAATTATCAAATTTAAACAAAGTGACAATAAGCTAAAAGTGTACAATAATTTGGAAAAAAATGATATGAGCTTAATTTACTGTCTTATGAAGCCTAAAGATGACAAAAAATGTGCCATTAAAGATATGATTTCCGAAGTTTAGAGAAAAAAATATAAACCTTTACTACAGAATTCCAATGTTACCAACGATTCACCACTAAAAAGCGAAAGCCGTTACCTACTTCAGCAGTTCATTTTAATAATATCGCTATAAAAACAAGTCACGGTGAGATGGGACGAAGTAACACCAAAAAAGGTTATTTGCTAGCACCACATTGTGAAATATCGTGCAAACAATTCGTTAGCAGTAAAAGTAGACTTTACTCGCCACAAATTCTATGATTAGTATTTGATTAATGTGCTTCAACGGTTCTAAAAGTAGTGCAAAAATAACATGAAACATGAAGCTTTAAAGTGAAAAATAATAAGTTTTTATAAAGTAAATGTAGGAATTCAAATAGTTGTATGCTACCTATTTCAATAGTAAGTAAATCAATAAATAAATATAAATACATATTCATGCATTTATGTGCCACGAGTTTGCTGTGAATAAAGAGATCTGGAATAAACGACTAAAAAAGAAACAAGAGTGAATGGTATTTGAGGCGTTAGGTGTAAAATCTGTCAATTATTGGATTGAAAGCAAGTGCCTCCTCATGGTTCAGTTCAGTTCAATCGACCTTGGCTGGTGCATCCATAAACATAATGCTTCTGTTCCGTATAGTTGAGTAATTCCTCCAGTATCCGTTAAGTGGCAGTTGCCATTTCTAGCAAAGTTGGTTGAAGGAAAAAGGTACTTCAGGGTGAGAACTGCTTTTTTATCTGTGAATGCACTCATTGAATAACTGCTGATTGAAGTAATAAATCTATAACATTGAAAATTATCACAACCTGACAAGAAAAATCAGATTTGTTCCATTCACATGACTTTCTCTACATCTCTGCAACAAATTATTGTTAAAAAGCTTCATGCTAATTCAGAAACATTAGCAGAAAATCTCTTATTAGTTGCTTCCTTGTAAGTAAAAGAGAAATAAGGTTAAAGTGATAGTCAAAAACTGTTTGCTATGTGACTAAGTTCCTTTGTTTGTACGGACAGGAGTTGACAAATTCCTGTACGAGAAAAGTATGAGTATTTTATTGCTGAAACCAATAACAAGGAATATGTCAAAAACGTACAACTCTACGAAAAAAATGTATTTAACGTAAACTGTGGTCTTAGCGAGTTCTACATTTTCTATTCAGTAAGTTTTTTTATCTCTTACAGTTTACAAGTTATGCAAATTTCCACAAAATCTATCCAGAATAAAGGTGTCTTCAGAGATTATTGCCAGGAAAGTCAACATATACATTTTATTTGCCATGTAAATATCCTTAATATATGAAATTTTAATCAAAATCGTTGGATCCATTTTTGAGGAAATCAAAACTTTCGAAAATGTTTCCATGTAAAGGGTAGTTCGGGGTCGGGAGATTTTGTTGAAAATCTTCGTCTTGCATCCTTGGAAGATACTGAACTTAAATACCAAGTTTGGTATTTTAACGACTTTTCGTTTTTGAGTTATCGTGTTCACAGACATACGGACACACACACGCGCGCGCACACACACACACACACACACACATGGACTTTTTTGTGAAAATGCATTTTTATACAGGGGACCATAAAACATACATTTCCGGTGAATTCTCGGTTTCGAATTTTTGGATGGAATGCAGTACCTTCTCTATACACTATGTACATAGTACGTATAGGGAAAGTAAAAAGTGCACAGAAGATAAAACAAAAGCAATAATGTGACCCTCAATATGTACTGAAGATGTAATAATGGCGAGAAACATTTTCTCGATATATGTCACAGCAAATTTTCTTCAATGCGGTTGAAACATTTACGATGTTTCTAGCATCGGCCATCGATTCTTTAAAGCATCCAGCGAGAAAGTACAATGCTACACGAAAACTCTGATGTGTACCATTCACATGACTTTCTCTACATCCCTGCAACAAATTGTAGCTAAAAAGCATATGCTTTTATTTACTCCATGCTAATTGAGAAACATTAGCAGAAATAATCTTATTTGCTTCCTTGTAAGTAGAAGCGAAATGAGAGAGTACCATAGGTTAAAATGATAGCCAAAAGCTGCTTGCTATGTAACCGAAGTTCCTTTGTATGGGCAGGAGTTAACAAATTCCTGTATGAGAAAAGTATGTTTTTCAAAGCAGAAACGAAAAAATCAGAATATATTAAAAATAATCAACTCCTCGAAAAAAAGGTATATGACATAAATTGTGTGGTTTAACCTGCTCTACATTTCTATGTAGTAAGTTTTTGTCCATTTCTTACGGTTTAGCAGTTATGCAAAATTTCGTAAAATTTATCCAGAATAAAGTAGTTTTCACAGGCCATTCCCAGAGAATTCAAGATATACATTTTATTTGTTAGGTAAATATCTTGAAGAAAGGATATTTTAATCTAAATCGTTACAGCCATTTTTAAGAAAATCAAAATTTTCGAAATTTTTGTCATGTAAAGGGTAGTTTGGGGTGGGGAGATTTTTCTGAAAAGCTTCGTGTCGAATCCCTGGAAGATGCTAAACTTGAATACTAAGTTTCGTATTTTACCGACTTTTCGTTTTTGAGTTATCGTGTTCACAGACACACGAACACGCTGACACACGGACACACACACACGGACCTTTTTCATAAAATGCTTTTTTTGGATACAGGGGACCCTAAAACATATATTTTCGGTGAAATCTCGGTATCGAATTTTTGCGCGGAGTGCAATACCTTCTCTATCCCTATGTACATTGTACATACGGGGCTAGAGAAAGTAAAAAGTGATACATGTTAAATACTCAAAGAACGGATAGAGAAAGTAGTAATCCACAAAGGTCAACAAAAAGAAATGGAGAAAAAAGGAAAAACAATTATTATATCAGCTAACTCAATATCGGTTTTACAACCAAACGCAAAAAGCAGTTTGAAGAGTATTAACTTCTAGAGATTGAAGATACATCTCAAGATATATTTCAATACTACACTGGCATTCTAGAACTCACTAACTCATATCACACCCATACGGGCTGTTAATGAACTATACCCAAATATTTTCACAGAATATGTAAATTACTTAAATAAGTAATGTGAGATGGAGACTTGTGGCCTGTTTATTGAAATTTCGAGGTAACGACTATACGTTTCTGAAGTGCCAGTACGCCACGTATCGCGGCGCTTCGTCTGGAATGAAAAAAATAATAATAAAAACCATTTACTCTATGACAGGAAAAAAACTCATGACCCTTGGGATAGCTGCTTCCCGTGCTACGCATTAAGTCATTAGAGCAGTTCAAAAAATGCCTCCACATAACTCAAGAACATAATTAATGAATTCTCAGTGTCGCACTGGCAAGTAGTTGGTTCGAGATTTTACAGATTTTTACGACATTAAATCTTGAGAACGCTAGTAACGACCTGCTAAAAATCGATATTCCTATACTCGGGCAGCGGTTTTAAAGGAGTTCTAAGCTATTTTTTCAACCTGCTTTGCTTTAACACAGACTTATCAGCACCTGATACCCACACGTTTAACGCTATGTAGTTGTGTTATGTTTATCCGGGGACCATACATCGCCGATCTCAAATTACTTATATCAGTCACGTGCACAATCTCGCAAATTATTTTTGTGTAGTTCATCAACAGCCTGTATATATACACACATATATCCTGCAAAGTTAATAGAAGAGAAAGAAGTATTTTCAAATAACGCATTTCCCCCTACTATAACTAAAGAAGAAATTGTTGTTGCGACTCAACGCATAACCATGGTTACATCTACAGGACCTGACCATATACTTGCCAGTGTAATTGCTTCAGAGATAATAGCAGGAACAATATCACTAAGTTATCGACCGAAGAAATACCACCTTATCTTAAAAAAGCAGGAACTGTTTTATCTTCAAAGGTAGCAACCTGGCTAATTGACGCCCAATAACTAATGCGACGAATGTTTGAACGAGTTCTTGATAAGCGCCTCCGTGAATAAATAGGATTTAATCGCAATCAAAGAGGTTTTACATCATCTATAAGCTCTCATACCAACACTTCGATTCTGGATTCTAGGGTTAAAATTGTCCAATGTATCAGTATTCTTTCTGGATCTACGAAAAGCATTTGATAGTATTGGTCATTGAGAGCATTTGGAAAAAAACGCTTCTAACTTCAGGCACTCCTAAGTTTTTTTCGGGTTTAATTCTAAAATTACAAATATGAAATACAACACACATTGAAACAAAACTAGGAAGATCAAGGTATATATCAATCAAGAAAGGAGTTACACAAGGATCCCCTCTCTCATCCTCTTTATTCAATTTGGCAATAGACCACGTTTTAGACGAGTTGACAGAAATTAGCTTAGTCAATCAATTTGGATTGAACTCATGTTGGAACTACTTACAGACCTTAATTATTTTAGGATTCTCAGATGATATAGTAATCATTGGAAAAGAAAGGCTATCGGCAATTGAACTAGCAAAAATTGCAATAAACAGCTTTTAAGAAATAGGTCTTACAATTAATCCCGAGAAATCATTCGCCATAAACATGGAAAAAGGTTCTCTCGTACAACAATCTTTAGATTTTACATCACATAAAATGCTTACAATAAATATAGGAGAGAGTATTCGCTGTTTGGGTGTGAATATTTGTAATAAGATAACTTTCATGCCTGCAGCCACACTTCTGCATCTCAGGAATAAATAAATAAATTTGAACAATTAATAAACTCACGACTGCTATAACACTATTCGTTCTAAATAGCTCGATAAGTCTTAGGCTAATATATCCATTTCAAACCATCCAACCGAATATAATCTCAAAGCTGTTCCCGAGTGACACTGATATTATGTTAAGAAGTACAGTAAAGGGTATTCTGCAGCTTCCTTCTAATATTCCAAGTTTAATGCTGTACACCGATAAAAATATAAAGGCCTTGGAATATTCAATGCCAATTGGGAATCTTTCTTGAAAGGCATCAACATCTGTAAAGCATTTTGTTTATCAGGAAATAACTACATTCTTTCAACACGTGACTTAGAATACGAAACAACTGGCTCATTATTGTCTCTTGATATTGCTCTATCTGATAATTTCACACACCCAAGATTAGGAACTGTTGAAGGTACAAGGTACGCCAAGAACTGAGGGAACGTTCTTTCTCAGAATGGAGCAAACTTCAACATAAGTGTAAAGCAGTATCTCTCTTCAGAGAGTATACGCCAGCAAGCGCAACAGTCTGGACTCATATTATTTAATGTAAGCTTTCACATAGAAACACGCAAGTAGTATTACATACGACCTAGCAAGGTCAAGTAACGATAATTCTGCCACCAGGGGGAGTTTAAGCGCTAGTGTCGCGTTAATCCGCCGCCATTTTCTCTTAATGCGGTGGATTAACGCGACACTAGCGCTTAAACCCTGGTCGCAGGATTATGGATAACTCTACTTGCCAAGCCGTATGCAAAAACCTAATAAACAACAAGTTCTTATCGCAGATATACCTATTACATATTCTCATGCAATACAATATTGAATACATGTAAAAAACTGATTTTAATTTGTTTTTTTAAGAAACCACATGCACAATTGTTTATATATATATGCCTTTAGCTTGTTTTGAATATCACACGCTCACTGGTCATAGCACAGGATAAAAAATAATGTTTATGAAAGTTTAAGAGATAATCCGCCATTTTCTCTTAATGCGGTGGATTGTACACTAGCCATGCTGAATACTGAATGCCAATGCTGCAATTATATGTAGCAGAGAAAGGCAAGAAGGCGAGGGGTGGGGGGAGCTGTTCACACGTGACAGAAAGCAATGTCAGCACTCCGACCGGTGATGGTGTAAGATTGCGCAAGCCAGAAAAACTCCACCGGATGTGAACCAGACACCCACTTGGTGTGTGAGAGTAAATGAAATCGGGCCGTGAAGGTAATGTGAGCGTAAAAGAAGAACTGGCCGAGAAGGCTATGTGAGCGTAAAAGAAAAACGAACCGGGAAGGTGATGTGAGAGTAAATGAAAACGGGCCGTAAAGGTAATGTGAGCGTAAAAGAACGGCCGGAAAGGCTACGTGAGCGTAAAAGAAAACCGGGACGAGAAGGTGATGTGAGTGTAAAAGAAGAACGTGCAGGGAAAGTGATGTGAATGTTAAAGAAGAGTGGGCCGAGAAGGTGATATGACCGTAAAAGAACGGGCCGGGAAGGTGGTGTGAGAGTAAAGGAAAACGGGCCGTGAAGGTAATGTGAGCGTAAAAGAAGAACGGCCGGGAAGGCTATGTGAGCGTAAAAGAAAACCGGGACGAGAAGGTTATGTGAGTGTAAAAGAAGAAGAACGTGCAGGGAAAGCGATGTGAATGTTAAAGAAGAACTGGCCGAGAAGACTATGTGAACGTGCCGAGAGTGTGATGTGAGTGTAAAGGTAGAACGGGCCGAGAAGGCGATACGATTTGAGTGTAAAAGAAGAGCGTGCAGGGAAAGCGTTGTGAATGGTAAAAAAGAACGGGCCGAGAAGATGATGTGAGTGTAGAGATGAACGTGCCGAGAGTGTGATGTGAGTGTAAAGGAAGAACGGGCAGAGAAAGACAGGAAGTGTCCAGACCAAGCAAAGAAGTGATTTACAATGACAATCGCATAAAGATAGCAATTAAAACATTTGACAATGCTGGCTATCGTTCCCTTCTAGTTGAATAAGAAGATTCTGCTAATGTTTATCTCTATTAGCATGGTGTTGAAAAGGCAAGAAGGCAATGGGTGGGGGGAACTGTTCACACGGAACAGAATGTGGAGTCAGCACTCCGACGCTGCAACATTGCACAAGACAGACAACCACTTGGTAGGTTGTGCAATAAACTGAGCTAATGACGTCCGGTTACAGCGGTGAAAATGAACAAATCTCTGTGAGAAAGAAATAATTGCCCAGTACAAGTATGGTATTCGTTCTTTAGAGAATACATTGTTTGTACAACGAATATAATATAACATATTGAGAGAAAAACACACATTCTTTCCAAATAGTATTTGAGCCTGAAAAGGTAACATACACAAACACATATACACTATACACATTACTGGGTTGTTAAAACATACATTAAACATGGGTAATACTAGCACAATGGTGGCGCAGGCGGATAGCCAGGAGATAGAACTGACAGCGGCTAGATTCGTAATTACTTCAGTTTTGGGGAATAAATTATTAAATTCGGAAAAATCTAGAGTTCTGGAGAGTACGAAATGTAATTGTTGTTTTACAGTAATTAGGGTGAATATAAAAATCATAGATCCATTGTTACTTTCTCTATACACACTATGTACATAGTGAATAGAGAAATTATTGCACTCCACCAAAAAAGTCGATACCGAGATATCACCGGAAATATATGTTTTAGGACACAACAAAATATCCATATTAAAATACATATTAGCTGATATAAATGTCTGCAAAATGTCTTATATACTGTGAATTTATAACGTTTAAGGGAGAGATAATTTATTTTTCTTGATGACAACTTTTTACTTTCTCTATACGCACCATGTACATAGTGTATAGAGAAGGTATTGCACTTCAACAAAAAAATTCGATACCGAGATTTCACCGGAAATATATGTTTTAGGATCCCCTGTATCCAAAAAAAGTACTTTCAGAAAAAGGTCCGTGTGTGTGTGTCTGTGAACACGATAACTCAAGAACGAAAAGTCGGTAAAATACCAAACTTGGTATTTAAGTTTAGTATCTTCCATGGATGCGACACGAAGATTTTGAGAAAAATCCCCCCAGCACCCCAAACTACCCTTTACATGGAACATGTTTCGAAAATTATAATTGCCGGGAATCGAACCCGGGACCTCCGACGGCCTTATTAAAATACATATTAGCTGATATAAATTTCTGCAAGATGTCTTATACAGCGTGTTTCAAAACCCGGGGCATAATTTCAGGTATGTATTTCCCACATGAAGACAATCAAAATAGTTCATTATAACATGTGTCCGGGAATGCTTCATTTCCGAGTTATGGGCCTTTACAACATTGAAAGTCCCACGTAGACAATCAAAATAGTTCATGTCCGGAAATGCTTCATTTCCGAGTTATGGCCTTCACAACATTGGAATTCACTGGAATGTTTTTCTTTCCGCAGGTCTTTGCCGTCAAAGGAGACATTAGGAGGGCGCTCTGGTAGTTCATTCTGAGTAAGGTTACATTCAGTGTTCTTTAGGCGTTAAGACTGTGCGACATGTACTCAAATCAAGAGCTGGCAGAGATACATTTCATTTACGGTAAGGCGGTTGGCAATGCTGCGCTGGCTCGTCGTTTGTACCAGGAGAGGTACCCACAGCGACAATGTCCAGATCGAAAGACATTTGTATGTCTCCATTCCCGTCTGTGCGAGTATGGAACATTCACCTCTCCTGGTTTGGGAAGGGGACGACCAAGATCTACAACTCCAGAAGTGCAGGAGGAGATTCCGGAGGCTGTGGACAGGACCCCTTCTATCAGCACACGACGGTTAGCGTTACAAGTCAATGTTCCTCATACGACTGTCTGGAGACTGTTGAACGAGTATCAATTGTATCCTTATCATTTGCAACGTGTACAGGCCCTGTCACCAGCAGATTACCCTGAACGAGTTAGGCTCTGTCAGTGGCTCTTGCAGCAGTGTGATGTAAATCCGAACTTTTCTGCTGTCGTATTATTTACAGATGAAGCACAGTTCACAAGAGATGGCATAACAAATTTCCACAATCAGCATGTATGATCGCAGGAAAACCCACGTGCAACTGTTGTATCTCATCACCAGTGCGGTTTTCCCTCAACATGTAGACCGGTATCATTGGTTATCGATTAGATGGACCCCATGTACTTGTAAACAGACTTACGGGGCAGGCGTACGCAAAATTCCTGGAAAACACCATACCTGACGTGTTCGAAGACACTCCACTGATCAATCATCAACACATTCACTTCTTGCATGATGGCGCTCCTTCACACTTTAGTCTCACGGCTCGCCGGTACTTGGATCGAAGGTTTCCTGATCGACAGATAGGTAGAGGTGGCCCAATTGCTTGGCCTCCACGCTCACCTGATCCGAACCCTCTCGATTTCTACTTGTGGGGCCATTTCAAATCATTGGTTTATGCGTCTCCGGTGCCGGATTTGGAATCCCTTCGGAATCGAATTGTGGCAAGTTGTGAGGACACTCGCAATACTCCTGGAGTTTGGGATCGTGTTCGCAGGTCAATGAGACATCGATGTGAGGTATGTATTCATGCAGGAGGTGGACATTTTGAACATCTTCTGTAATGACAACAACCTGCGGAAAGAAAAACGTTCCAGTGAATTTCAATGTTGTGAAGGCCATAACTCGGAAATGAAGCATTTCCGGACACATGTTATAATGAACTAATTTGATTGTCTACATGTGGGAAATACATACCTGAAATTATGCCCCGTATTCTTTAAACATCCTGTATACTGTGGATTTATAACGTTTAAGGGAGAGATAATTTCTTTTTCTTGATGACAAGTGTTTACTTTCTCTATACGCACTATGTACATAATGTATAGAGAAGGTATTGCACTCCACCAAAAAATTCGATACCGAGATTTCACCGGAAATATATGTTTTAGGATCCCCTGTATCAAACAAAAAAACAAAAAACAAAAAAAGTACTTTCAGAGAAAGATCCGTGTGTGAGTGTGTCCGTGTGTCTGTGAACACGATAACTCAAGAACGAAAAGTCGGTAAAATACCAAACTTGGTATTTAAGTTTAGTATCTTCCATGGACGCGACACTAAGATTTTGAGAATAATTCCAACACCTCAAACTACCCTTTACATGGAACATGTTTCGAAAATTTTTGGTTACCGGGAATCAAACCCGGGACCTCCGTGCCACTCATTTAATTTGTAATTTTCTGGAATTTCCATGCCTGGTAGTATGGTCAGTGGTGTGTAGCGCGTGTAGATTTGATTTAAGTAATGCATCTCTGAAATTTAGATAATCCAGAGTATGCAAGATCCTAATTGAAAGTTATTCCAGTTGTTAAACACAACAACGTTGTTAATTTTGCCATATATAACAATCTAGTTTGCATGGTACTTTTTGCAGTCTAAATTCAATGCTTTAATAAAAATGAGCCACGTAGTGCATTTTTGCTTTCTCTACACGTATTATGTACATAATGTATAGAGAAGATATTGCACTCCACCCAAAAATTCGATACAGAGATTTCACCGGAAATGTGTGTTTTAGGGTCCCGTGTAACCAAAAAAAAAAAATCAGAAAAAGGTCCGTGTGTGTAAGTGTGTAAGTGTGCTGTGTCCGTATGTCCGTGAAAACGAAAAGTTGGTAAAATACCAAACTTGACATTTAATAAATTTAGTATGTAAAAGGGATGCGACACGAAGATTTTGATAAACATACCCTCACCCGAAACTACCCTTTACATGAAACTTTTTTCAATTTTTTTTTATTTTCTTAAAAATGGCTCTAACGAGTTTGATTAAAATATCGTATATTAAAGATAGTTACCTGACAAATAAAATGTATATCTTGAATTTTCTGGGAATGGCCTCTGAAGATACTTATTTCTGGATGAATTTTATGGAATTTTGCATAACTGCTAAACCGTAACAGATGACAAAAACTCACCACACAGAAAATGTAAAGCAAATTAAAATACACAATTTATGTTATATACATTTTTTTCGTTCTATTGATCGTTTTTAAGATGTTTTTTCTTTTTGGTTTCAGCTTTAAAAAACTTATACTTTATACAGCTTTTGACTAATACTTTAACCTCTGATACTCCCTCATTTCGCTTTTACTTGCATGGAAACAAGTAATAAGACTATTTCTGCTAATTTTTTCTCGATTAATATGAAGTTAATATAAAACGTAAGCTTTTTAACAGACATGTAGGGAAAGTCATGTGAATGGAACACATCAGATTTCTAAAAATATTAACGTAAATATCCTTTCGGAATAAATGCGTATACAAATATATCTATTATATTATATTTTTATACTATCCCTAATTATGGTTGGAAATTGGTAGTATTCGTACTCTCCAAAACTCTTGTTTTTTAAAAAATTAATAATCTATATCTCAAAATTGGAGCATTATAATAAAAAAGTATGTGCCATTTTATTTAACGTGATTTTGAAAGGCATATAAAAATGTGTAAATACATTAGCGAAAAATGCTTTGTGTGGAACATATTGAGTTGAATTTGGAAGTGCCTCTTAAAAAGTATGGCCCTATCCATTTATAGCTTCAGTAGATTGGTAGTTAAAGTACGCAAAGTGAGGAAAACGATAATTTTTTTTTGAGGTTTGGAATTAATATTTTCTGCGTAAAAATAACTTTAATTTTTCAAAATGTTTAGTAAAATTTAACAGATACATCAAATTGGACAGATAGCGGAGGGGAGCATCAAGGGAGATTCCGGGGAAACTCCTGGAGATTTAGGGATCCCTTAACATACTCCCTTGCAAACTCTTTGTTCCCTTTCTCCAGGAGGCGCAATAGTCTTACGCCGGTGAAAATCCTCCTCCGCCGCTTATCTAATCACCCAAACAATGAACCTTGTGTACGTTTACAAATTCAGGACACTTTTAGTCCAATTGTATTACTTGCGCGTGCCTCACGTTTAGGTACACCTTTAATCTAATATGTGAAAACAGCAATTGTATCGTACACACTAACACATCTTACACTTCCCTTATACTCAAGTGGATTGGGTTCCATACGTTACGTAGTGGGCTTACCCTTTCCCTAGGTCTTACAAGCGCATACTCTGTCGGAGAGCCAACACGTTGGAACGAGTAGCCAGATATGAAAGTGAGGAAGTGGTAGATGTGAATGAAAATGAAATGGAGGTGATGATGGAGTAATTGGTGGAATGAGACGCGGAGCACCCGCAGAAAATCCACCCAGACGCCGTTTCGACCACCACAAATCCCACTTGGGATCAATCCCGGGCCACCTAGGTGGGAGGCGAGCGGCCTAATCAGTCTGCAACGCCGCGCCTGATAGGGTTCAAACTCACCATAAAGTTTGTATTTTGAGTGCTATATTACTATGGTGTTTATTGCATAGTACACATTCACATGCGTAAGGTTTATAGATTAACAAGAACATATTAGCCCGGTGGTAGCGTGTCTATCTCATGTTCAACGGGTCGTGAGTCCGAATCTCGCGTAGGGCGAAGTTACCCGGACAAGGTTTTTTCGGGGTTTTCCCTTATTCTGTGAAGACGAATATCGAGTAACTTTAAGCTCCATGGACCCCGAGATCATTTGAGCATCATTTCACCAATTTCATTCATCGTCCGATACGACCAACCAGGTTAAAGGTCGTTAAGCTACAAAAAAAACTCTGCTAAGTCATCAGTTTATTATTATTTGGAATAATTGTTTATTCACACAAGCCGTGAGTAGGGCAGCAGTTGGATAGGTAGAGTCAGACTGAAAAATTCAATGCCATAGCCGGGATTTGAATCACGGACCTCGCGATCTCTAGCCGGTTGCTCTGCCACTGAGCTACCATGACAACATGCCGGAATAGCATTGAATTTCTCAACTGACTCGCATGCTTACCAATAAACCACAAGGTGATCTCAAATTGTTTTGAGATGACAACCCCAATGTTTTGTTGTTGTAGTGTTTAACGCCCGCTTTAACTACTTAAGGTACCGGAGGCGGTGACACTAATGATACATGAACGATGATGCAGCACCGGTGGAATGCGATGCGGGGGAAACCGGAGTACCCGGAGAAGACCCGCCCAGCTTTGTCCACACAAATCTCACATGCGGTCGCTTGGGATCTATACCCGTCCGTCTATGTGAAAGGCGAGTGGTCTAACCACTCGGCCACGGCGCGGCCTGGACAGCCCCAATGGGGACTTACAATGTTGTAAGTACTTGAGTCCTAGAATTCACAGTAAAGCCAATTATTAGGATCAAATGGTATTGGATTAATCGTTTTTTCACACAAGCCGTGTGTAGATCAGGAGTTGGATAGGTAGAGTCAGACTGAAAAATTATTATTTATTTGTTTAGAACCTACTAATTGCCAATATTATATTGTCAGCGCCGTCAATGTGCCGGAAATCCCTCCCTAAGTAGTAAATCCACAGACATGGGATGCCGCTTTTAAGCACACTATACATCCACAGCTCTGAGTTAGGTTTAAACAGGCGAGCTTGGAGTCAGAGGGACTGTATAAACCTGAGTTTCCTTCTTATTCCTTTCACGTCCACCTAAGCATGACATTTAAAAAGGTTGCTTCGCCTCAAGGACTGTCTTCCCAACGTTGAAACGGTCTTCTTCCTATTGATCTTTTACCTCACCGACTGTAAAGAAATACCTTTTACTTTCTCTATACGTACTGTGTGCACAGTGTATAGACAATGTGTTGCACTCCACCCAAAAATTCGATACCGAGATTTCACCGGAAATATATGTTCTAGGATCCCCTATAACCGAGAAAACAATTTTCAGAAAAGGTGTGAGTGTGTGTGTGTGCGTGTGTCCATGAACACGAAAAGTCAGTAAAATACCAAACTTGGTAATTAAGTTTAGTATCTTCCAGGGATGAGACACGAAGATTTTGAGAAAAATCTCCCCACCCCAAACTACGCTTTACATGGAACTTTTTTCGAAAATTTGTATTTTCTCAAAAATGGCTCTAACGACTTTGATTAAAATGTCGTATACTAAAAATATTTACCTGACAAATAATATGTATATCTTGAATTAACCGGGAATAGCCTCTGAAGACAACTTTATTCTGGATATATTTTACGGAATTTTGTATAACTGCTAAACCGTAAGAGAAAGACAAAAACTTACCACTCCAAAAATGTAGAGCACATTAAAACACACAATTTATGTTATATACATTTTTTCGTGGAGTTGATCGTTTTTAGATACTCCTTGTGTTTGGTTTCAGATTTAAAATTTTACATTTCTCATACAGGAAAATTGTGAACTGCTGTCCATAGAAACAAAGGAACTTTATTCACATAGCAACCAGATTTTGACTATCACTTTAACCTATGGTAGTCCCTTATTTCGCTTCTACTTACATATGGCTATTTCTGCTATTTTTTTCTCTATTAGTATGAAGTAAATAGAAGTATAAGCTTTTTAACAATAATTTGTTGCAGATATGTAGAGAAAGTCATGTGAATGGAACAGATAAGATTTTTTGTTAATGTATTCATTAATGCGTTCATACCATTGTTATTTTGGGGAACCAATTTTCCATGTAAGTTATATATTTGTAATTATTATTATATATGAAGTCTTAGAATTTGTTCCAGTATTTGTGTTCAAAGCTTCGTCTCTATAGACTAAAATTTACTTTTCCTCAAGTTATTTAAGTGCCAACTCTCATAACCATATGCCAAAAGTGGAAGAGCTAGAACTTTTATAAAGTCTTAAAATTGTTTCAATTTTGATTCTTTTTTCAAAGTTATGTAAATGGTCCACGCATATATTCAATTTCAGATAATTATTGTTCTAAATTACGGGATTCATCATAAGGAATAGAACATTCCAGATAATTAACTTTATTAACCTGGGATGAGATGTTTAACCGATAATATTTGAAAAGCACTGAAACAGGTCAGAATCATTTCAGTTAATGTCCTCTAACGGGATAAATAAAATGGGATATAATGACTCTTAAGTGAGCCCGGGGACCAAGTAAGAATTAAAGAGTTTCATTCATTGGCAATTATTAACTGCGGTGGTCCTCAACATCCTATTGATGTAAAAGACAGTTTAACTTTGCTCAGATGTTTCTTTTACGTGCCGTAAATTTTCGTCATTACTTCACTTCCGTGGTAAGGATTTTTATGCAGAAAAAAATTCTGATGTGTGCCATTCACATGACCTTCTCCACATCTCTGCAGCAAATTATTGTTAAAAATCTTATGCTTCTATTTATTTCATGCTAATCGAGAAAATGTTAGCATAAATACTTGCTTCCTTGTAAGTAGAAGCAAAATAAGATAGTACCACAGGTTAAAGTGATTGTCAAAAGCTGTTTGCTATGTGACTGAAGTTCCTTTGTTTGCATGGACAGGAGTTGACAAATTCCTGTATGAGTAAAGTATACGTGTTTCAAAGCTGAAACAAAAAACAAGGAATATCTGAAAAACAATCAACTCCACGAAAAAAGTGTCTATAACATAAATTGTGTTTTTTAATGTGCTCTACATTTTCTGTGTGGTAAGTTTTTCTCTATCTCTTACGGTTTACCGGTTATGAGAAGTTCAATAAAAATCTTCCAGAATAAAGAGGTCTTTAGAGGCTATTCCCAGAAAATTCAGGATATACATTTTATTTTTCATATAAATGTCTTAAATATAAGAGATTTTAATCAAAATCGTTTTAGCCATTTTTGAGAAAATACAAATTTTCGAAAAATGTTCCATGTAAAGGGTAGTTGGGGTTGAGGAGATTTTCTTGAAGATCTTCGTGTCGCATCCTTGGAAGATACCAGACTTAAATACCAAGTTTGGTATTTAACGGTCTTTTCGTTTTTGAGCTATGCTGCCCACAGACACACAGACAGACACATAGACACAGACACACACACACACACACACCGACATTTTTCTAAAATTCCTTTTTTTTTTTTTTTTTGGATTCAGGGGGTCTCAAAACATATTTTCGGCGAAATCTCGGTATCGAATTTTTAGGTGCATACAATACCTTCTCTATACAGTATGTACATAGCACGTAGGTATAGAGAAAGTAAAAAACTCTACCCCCAATCTTGGAAAGTAATAACTGAAGATAAGTCAGACCATGCCGTTCTTTTCCTTAAAGTATAACAATAAAGGCAAAACCCTACCCAGCTAACTCACGCTAAAAAGATACAAACTTATGAAAGATACAAACTTATGAACTCACACCATAAATTGGAGAATACTTTAATCTTTAAGTGGAGTGAATGTATCCAACAATATTTTGTACATATGGCATGATATACTTGAAAACACTATCAGAGAAACTGGTTATTAATATAAAACCGTAATGTATTTCTTTCACATGCCTTTTTCCACTTATTCTACAAATAACCCCCTCTTTCAAAATATTATTTTATTATATACATCATGCTAGGTCGTCTCCTTAGAGCTGTTTATCAAGCGGGAGACCTGGATTCGATCCCCAGTACCGGCGTGGGGACCTTTCCCCCGCTGGGAGACCTGCCCGGGGTGCTCTCAGACTCGTAAGGTCCCTGGGGAACCAATTGAGAAGCTACTAGATGGAGAAGTAGCGGCTCTAGGTCATGACGACCGTATTAACCGGCCAGGGGGGCTCGAGGCGCTGACTACGTCTCACCCTCCAATACTGCACCCCATCCATGACGCCTGTAGTGGACCGAGATGGGGGACGCAGCGGCCGGGCAGTAGGCCAAGGTTCCCCGTGAGCTGTCGTGCCATGGAGTTAAACATCATGCTAATTGATATAAACATTAACAAAATTTATCTTATTACTTGCTAAGGGAATACACTAGGCTAAGATAAAATCTTTTAAAAGTTATCACTATGTGAAACAATTGAAATTTTGGTCTCTTTGCATGCATAGAAGTGAAACCAATGAGACATGAAACGAAAGATATCCTCACGTTTGGGAAAAGTTTAAGCAGTTTTAAATTTACACCAATAAAAGGAATATCTTGTTAACAGTTATCTCCAAATAAAAACGAATAGGTATGAAATCTACACTTTTATGCAGTGGGTTTTTGTCTAATTGTTACAATTAAGTAGTTAACAAAAGTCATTCAGAATGAAGAATAATTCCGAGGCTATTCTCATAAAATTCAAAATATAAATTTCATTTGTCATTAATAGTTATTTATTATACAAGTGGATAAACAGAGAGTTTATCCATGAGTAGAACAATTTAAGTTCTACGAGTGGATAATAAAACTTTGTCCACTTGTATAGTACATTATTTTATCCTACAGATACGATAAATTAATATATGACAAATATTCAGTTAGTGATTTTAAACAAATAGTAATAAATTAAAGAAGGTGTTGAATTGTGACGTTCTTATATAGCTATAAAATATGGTAGACTATGTAAAAATACTAATTTTGTTTTTATTGCTGCTAGTTTCAAATTGATGAAGTGTACGGTTGAGAATTACGTTGAGAACGTTAATATATCGGATACAAATGATATATTAAACGAAGCAAAAGAAGCAGTTGAGGTTTACTTACTGTTCACTTCACTGGAATTATACGAAAAAGACTTTCAGCAATTTAAGGATTGGCAGATACGAAGAAATGTTCAGGGCATTAATGAAGAGGTGATTCTTGCTTATTTTAATTTCCTTTCAAAAAGGTGCAAGTCTTCTCTGTGGATCAAATGTTAAAATCAACAATAAAAGTGTTCCTATTTGCAATGAAATAAATATCTATGTCTAAAAATGTTTTTTTCTGTTGGATTCAGGGTAATTTTTTCTTTCTCTACATGTACGATGTACATAGTGTAAAGAGCAGGTATTGCATTCCACCCAAAAATTCGATACCGAGATTTCACCGGAAATATATGTTTTAGGGTCCCCTGTATCCAAGAAAAAAGCATTTTCAGAAAAAGGTCCGTGTGCGTGAGTGTGTCCGTGTGCCGTGAACCCGATAACTCAAAAACGAAAAGTCGGTAAAATACCAATCTTGGTGTTTAAGTTTAGTATCTTCCAGGAATGCGACAGGAAGATTTTGAGAAAAATCCTCCCACCCCAAACTACCCTTTATATGGAACTTATATTGATTTTCTTAAAAATGACTAACGATTTTGATTAAAATATCGTATATTACAGCTATGTATCTGACAAATAAAATGCATATCTTGAATTTTCTGGGAATACCCTCTGAAGAGTACTTTATTCTGGATGAATTTTGCGGAAATTTGCATAACTGCTAAACCGTAACAGATGGACAGAAACTTACCACACAAAAAATGTACAGCGCGCTAAAACATACAATGTAAGTTATATGCATTTTTTCTTGGAGTTGATCGTTTTTAAAACATTCCTTGCTATTGATTTCAGCTTTACAAAAAAAAGTATACATTTCTCATACAAGTATTTGTCAGCTCCTGTCCATAAAAATAAAGGAACTTCAGTCACATAGCAACCAGATCCTGACTATCACTTTAACCTATGGTACTGCTTTATTCCGCTTCTACTTGCATGGGAGCAATTAATAAGCTTATTTCTGCTAATTATTTCTCGAATAACATGAAGTAAACAGAAGCATAGGCTTTTTAACAATAATTTGTTTCAGAAATGTAGAGAAAGTCATGTTCATGGAATACATCAGATTTTTAAAGCATATGTTTCCGGATAAATCTCGGTAACAAATTTTGCGTGGAGTACAACACCAGGTTGAACATTGTACACCCGCGGTTGAGAATTAAAAGTATTGTATATGCCAACTTTGGTATATGTCTCGTTCATTAGCAAAGCTCTCACATTTACCACATAAAAGCAACGCCTAGTATAGGCTTGTATTGTTTTTGCTCCTAAACTAATTTTGGCTTTCATCGAACTATCCCCAGCGAAAACATCACTGGCAATTAAAAAAGAACAGCTTGTTGGTTATCGTGACAGAAATTGCAACAATACATAAAGTAAACAATGGTGCAGGAGAAGTTGGCAAACAATCCGGGAACCACACACATACACATGACCCTGTGGGGTGGGGGTGCAGTGTTTGGCGCCTATTGATCCAGCAGAGAGCTGCGCTCCTCAAGCCATCGCGTATTCAAAGCCCTTCAGTAAACCAATTACACGCATAGATACCTCGCTTCTTTTGTTTCCACAGAGATCTATAACCACCAGTGTAGTTTTGTTAGCAGAGATGGTGATTCCATTAAAGTAGAGCTGGAATCTGGCGTCAGAAATTGCCGCTTTAAAGGTTTCATGTTCAAGATTTAATATGTTTTGGCACTGAATACCTATTAGTTAACAGAGGAAATTGGGAGTGTTTCGTTTTTATTTTCTCCATACGTACTATGTACATAGCATATAGAGGAGGTATTATACTCCATCCAAAAATTCAATACCGAGATTTCACCAGAAATATATGTTTTGGGGGTCCCCTGTATAAAAAAAAAAAAAAAAAAAGCATTTTCAGGAAAAGGTCCGTGTGTGTCCGTGTGTCTAGGAACACGATAACTCAAAAACGAAAATTCGGCAAAATACCAAACTCGGTATTTAAGTTTAACATCTTCCATGAATGCGACACGAAGATCTTGAGAAAAATTCCCTACCCCAAACTACCTTTTATATGGAAACATTTTCGAACATTTCTTATTTTCTCAAAAATGGCTCTAACGATTTTGATTAAAATATCATACATTAAAGCTATTTACCTGACAAATAAAATGTACATCTTGAATTTTCTGGGGAAAGCCTCTGAAGACTACTTTAATTTGGACGAATTTTACGGAGTTTTGCGTAATTGCTAAAGCGTAAGAGATGAAAAAAAAAACTTACCACACAAAAAATGTAGAGCACTTTAAAACACACAGTTTATGTTATATGCATTTTTTTCATGGATTGACATTTTTTTTTAGATATTCCTTGTTTTTGGTTTCAGCTTTAAAAAAATATACTTTCCTCAAACAGAACTTTGTCAACTCCTGTCCATACAAACAAACGAACTTCAGTCATATAGCAACCAAATTTTGTCTATCAGTTTAACATATTATGGTTTTCCTTATTTTCGCTTCTACTTACAAGGAAGCAAGTAATAGACTATTTCTACAATTTTTTTCGATTACCATTAAGTAAATAAAACAATAAAATTTAAACACTAATTTGTTGCAGAGATGTAGGGAAAGTTACGTGAATGGAAGATATCAGATGTTTTTTCTATGAGGCCCTTAGTTATGTTGAACAGGTTATTTACCGCGTCTGCGTGGGATCTGCAGACAGGATGAAGGATTATTATTGATGCCACTAGTTCAGGATATGTGGTAGGATGTCTCAATGTTGTTACTTTCCTCTGTTTCTGTATTTGCGCAAACCTACCAAATGAAGACTAGGGAGACGAGAGTTTAACATTAGTATTTTTGACGTTGTCTAGAAGCGTGAGCTAAGCATGACCATTTTTCAAATAGAAAGTAAAACAAAAACGCAACATTCAATAAAAAAAAACTATAGTGTTCCATTAACATGACTTTCTCTACATCTCGGCAACAAATTATTGTTAAAAAACTTATACCTCTATTTACTCATGCTAATCGAGAAAAATATTAGCAGAACTAGTCTTATTACTTGCTTTCTTGTAAGTAGAAGCCAAACAAGGGAGTACTATGGGTTAAAGTTATACTAAATGGCTGGTTGCTATGTGACTGAAGTTCCTTTGTTTATATGTGCAGGAATGGACAATTTTCCGTATGAGAAAAGTATACATTTTTCAAAGCTGAAACCAAAAACAGAGTATCTCAAAAGGAGTCAACTCCATGGAAAAAAATGTATATAACATATATTGTGTGGTTTAATGTGCTCTACAGTTTTTGTGAGATAAGTTTTTGTACGTTTTTGTACATCTCTTTCGGTTTAGCAGCTATGCAAAATTCCGTAAAATGTATGCAGAATAAAGAGGCTATTCCCAGAAAATTGAAGATATACATTTTATTTCGCAATTAAGTATCTTAAATATAAGAGAATTTAATCAAAATCATTAGAGCCATTTTTAAGAAAATCTGACTTTTCGAAAAAGTGTCTATGTAAAGGCTAGTTTGGGGTGGGGAGATTTTCTTGAAAATCTTCGTATCGCATCCTTGAAAGATACCAAACTTAAATACCAAGTTTGGTTTTTAATGCTCTTTTCGTTTTTGAGCTATGCTGCACACACAGACACATAGGCAGACACATACACGGTCATTTTTATAAATGCTTTTTTTTTATTCAGGGGGTCTCAAAACATATTTCCAGTGAAATCTCGGTATCGAATTTTTGGGTGCAATACAATACCTTTTCTATACACTATATAGAGAAAGTAAAAAATTATTTTTAGAAAAAATTACCTTTCGTGTGCCATATTACTACCGATTTTGGTTAAAATATCGTATGTTTAAGATATTTTTCTGACAAAGGAAATGTAAAACTTGTATTCTCTGGGAGTATTCTCTGAAGACTGTTCTGCACAGTTTTTGTATAACTGGTAAACAAACAAACACTTACTGCACAACAGTGTAGATTTCGTTGAAACACATAATTTGCGCCATATGCATTTTTTTGCAGAGTTAACCGTTTCCGAGGCATTCCTTGTTATTGTTTTCAATTTTAAAGTACTAAACTTTTGTCAAACAGGAATTCATCTTCCGCTTCATATGTATTTTGATTTATGCCTAGTCATACAAAGAGAACGAAATTTAAATAGTATCACATGGCGAACAACTTTTAAATATGTAACTATCACTTTGACCTAGTGTATTCCCTTATTTCCCTTTTTCCTGCAAGGAAGCAAGATATAGAAACAATTTCTGCTGATGTTTAACTTGGTTATCATGGTCTAGATAAAAGAATAAAGAAGAATTTGTTAACAGGACGGAAAGAGAAGGTCATGTGAATGCAACACATCGAATTTTTTATCTTGTAACTTTGATACACTTGTCAGTGTCAAATATTTAAAATAATTGCAGATTAATTGTTAAAGTAATCACTTAGCATATGTACACTAGGTTTTTCCCACGACATCCTGAAAAGCTTATTAATGAGGAAATTGGTTGTTTATTTTGGCTCTGTATGTTGTGGCTGATGACGTTGTCGCCGTTCATTTGTCTATCTCGGCGTCGGTCTGGATTACCACCCGCGAAATACTTTATAAACAGACGTGCACATACCTCTTAAAAGTCCTTTGATGCACCGGCTTTGCTCGTACATGTAGAACACAAGTCTGACTCTCAAGGGGGAGAAAGAATTACTGGGGTATGTAACACGGGGTAGACTTAAAAATAGAAGTACTTCACTTTAGATTCCACAGAAGTAATGCTTTTATTAACCTTGGTTGCCTATTGAGGTACTAAACCTATGAGCGACTCTTGAAGACGTAGAAATATTAATAACTAGTGTTACATTCGACTGTTTACTAAGTTCTTGTTGCGATGGTCATTGGTAATTACTGCGTACTTTTCTATTACGCGACAAATCAACCCATGCGATAACTACAATGTCTCGCGTAATAAAATTACATACTTAGGCACTCACCGCCGCGTACGTGCGTACCGTATACAGGATCACAAGAGCGTCAAGACGTAGAAGCAGCAGCAATAACAACAGTAACAATAATAACCTAATTCCTTGTAAGCACATCGGTTAAATACCTAAAACCTCGAATATTGAACTCATTCCTGATTGGCTAAAAAGAAGCACGAAAATAACAGTCACGTGACTAACTTTGTAAGTTCTTTGTATTCAACTCACGTGATCGCTCTTTATAATGAAAAAATCCCAGCTGCTAGCTTTTAGGGAACAAGCCTTTCTCTAAACATTACTCTGTTACTTACGTCTCTAATGCGCTAAAAAATCTTACTCTACAAAGGCAATTGTGTTACTAGCACTAACAAAGAAAGTAACCTTGGAGTGCGCAATAGCAACTTCTTCGCCTTAAAGTTTTGTGTTCTACAATCTGCTCAGTCTTGGCTACTGAAGCAGATATATTTCCTATATGAAACCTATGTAAAAATATTCATTAAACTAATAATACACAGCGGGCTAATATGCTGTCGCAATTTATTAACCGATAACATATACGCACACACTAGCATACTCAGATTCGCATACAATAATCCATTTCGGCCTTTTGGTTACCTTAAGGAGTGAGTGTTTGCCTGTTCAATAGTCTACAATAGCTGGATATTACTCCAGGAATAAATTATGAAAAGTGAATTCTATGTCAGCTAAAATCTGCTGTTATAGAAAGAATTATGCACCCTGGAATTGGACAATCGGAATATCTTATGATAACTACACCCCACTTTTTTCAAAAAGAGATACTGTTTTATACTTTTTCAAAATATTAAAATAAATTAAAAACGTAAGTGATCAATGGTGATACTCATATGTGGTAACATGAGAAGGTGACAACCTGAAGCTCACAAACAACGTCCAACCTGTGAATTTGCACCTGACATTAATGGCAACGAGCCTGAATCATCTATCACCCTACAGCGAAACTGCAGCTGATATTGTAATTGGTTCAGTTTTTATGACTAATGTCCCTTGGGCCTCTGGTCCGTTGCATAATGCGAACTAATGGTGGTGCATATAAACCCCAGTTTCCTGGGCCTTAACATTGAACATTTCACATAACGGGACAATGGAATACCCCAAGCAAAATGTTTCATGAACTCACATCGGATTGATGAGACAAACTAATAGTATTTACTCCAAGAATATTCATGTTACTCACGCGGCGGTGTCTGAGGTGCGCATTATGGATTTCCTGGTTTCGGTTCCCCTTGGACCGGGCATGTAACGTTTTGCGTGTTCAGTTAGCAAATACAGGTGTGGAGTATGTTTTACACAATTTCAATGTGCTTATTTCCTGTCACCTCATTTCGCTTTATATTTTACAACTGCAGTACAAGATGCATGGATATACTTTGAGGAGACAGTTTTTCTTCCAAAGCATGGAACTTTTTGTCTCCGAGGATAGGCTCGGTGATTTTCGGACTGGAGAATGTCGGTAGCCTATCACTATCATTTCTAGCGGCCCTTCGTATTTCCTCGTAGCATTTCTTCGTCTCAGAAACAGGTTGATGCACCAGACCTAACCCTGGACGTTATGCTGAAATATTACTAACAATATGCACCATCACTATGGCTCAGAATGTAATGCTTAGTTCCTCTACACGTATTTCTTGAGCAACTGCGTTATTGGATAGGTAGAGTCAGACTGAAAAATTCAATGCCGGGATCTGAACCACGGATTTCGCGATCTCTAGCCAGTTGCTCTGCCACTGAGCTACCATGGCAACTTTGAATACCAATTGACCATAATTGTTGGCTATACTATGAATCCTGGGACCTAAGTACTTACAGCATTGTAAGACACCATTGGGGTTGTCATCTCAAAATAATTTGAGATCACCTTGTGGTTTACTGGGAAACATACGAGTCAGTTGAAACATTCAATGCTATGCCGGCATGTTGCCATGGTAGCTCAGTGACAGAGCAACCGGCTATAGATCGGGAGATCCGTGATTCAAATCCTTGCTATGGCATTGAATTTTTCAGTCCGACTCTACCTATCCAACTCCTGTCCTACACACGACTTTAGTGAAAAAACAAATACTCCATCTGCGCTATTAATGTAATCGTTTTTAGAGCACTATTGATATTGTAGAGTACCTGATATGGTCACTTTGAGTATTTCACTCAGTAAGAGATAATGGTGCACCAGTTCAGCAAGATTCGGATTGTTGATGTAGCGGTGCCTTCCTAAAGCGATGCCAGCATAAGCATGGGGTTTATTATAAAACCTTCAGTAACTAGGTTAGAAGGGCCTAACGTAGGCTGCTAGCATAGAGATGAAGTACAGACTGACGTACTACCCAATGGTTAGTTTTATTTAAAAGATCTCTTACTATTTCTAACCAAAGCACTCGCTTGCATTAAACCATGAGATCACTCTCTTCCCTCTCGCAGGCGCGAACAGCTCTACCTATAAAGTATACGCAGTGTAGGGGTGAAACCTACCACAAAGTAAATTTACTACATTATAATAGCTGAAATATTTGGGTGAAGAAAATGATAAATGGAGTCTATTTTTAATCATCACTTGCTTTTAAAATAGAGGAAGTATTGTGACTGTGCCTAGCTGCAGGTGTGCGAGCGACTTACTTTCAATCGTGTAACAATGCCTGAGTAGTGTGGTGGTAGTGTGTCTGCCTCCTATTCAACAGGTCGTGAGTTCGGATCTCGTTTAGGGTGAGTTACCTGTATAAGATTTTTTAGGGGTTTTTCCTTATCCTGAGAAGGCGAATGTCGAGTAACTTTAAGCTCCATGGACCATGAGATCATTTGAGCATCATGTCACCAATTTCATTCATCTCCGACATGACCAAGCAGGTTAAAGGACGCTAAGTTATAAATATATATATTGCACCCACATGGTCGACCTCTATTATTTGTCCACTGGCATTGTAATAAGTAGAAATTAGCACTTTAAGAGCGGTGGTATTACCTCAAAGTTTGGAGTGCGACATCTAGGAGCAATGGACACGTACTAGAATTTATTCCGGGCTTGTAGGCCGTGGTCCAACATTAGGAATTGCTCCTGACCTTTCGTTCAAAGCTGTGTTGAGTATCATGACAGGATTCGACTAAGAGTAAATCCTACTATTCGACCATGGCCTACTAGGAATTTTAGACATATGACTAATGGCTAATGTCCACGTCATTGGTAGGTATAAACATAAGAAATACAAGCCCATAATCATTTTTAATTAGGAGTTTTAAGCGCGCAGTTGCGTGAGAAAAAAGTCAACGGCCTACGCGTCGAAGCGATGAGATTCAAATTGTACTGCAGTGTTGTTGTGAAGGCAGTGAAATAAAAACATTTTTGTAACCAGTTTTAAACCAATAAATAGGATTCAGACCAAAAATTTGACATCCGATTTCATTGCAAATAAGCTACGAGCTTCTGATATAAATAGAGAAACAAATATGAATAAAAACATCCCGTTGTGTGTCGAGGGGATACCAGTTTGTTTTTAGACAGAATAAGTGAAAAGCAAATATTAAATAAATAAAAATGTCTATATTTAATTCAGGCATATTTTAATTATACACGGCAAAATATTTCATTAAACTCCATTCAGAAAAACCTTACTTTGCATACAAACTGTTTATAAATCGTTTTATTTTCTGTAAAATACATCTAATGATTTTGATTAAAGTAAGTCTGAATGGACAAACATTATTGCTGAACGGAGTGTCTTACAGTCTAATAGCCGAGTTCTTAAATTTTCAGGCAACTTGAAAGCTGTTTGGGTTAACTCCAATGGGAGTCAGAAACAGACTAAGTCCGTTTATAATATTTGTGAAACGAAAGTGGGCATTCAAAATAAGCTTTTGTAGGCATAAAGACAGAAGAGGCTCTTATTAATGTATATTACATATTGCATTAAAGGGGTTAACTAAATATGTTTTTTTACAAAAACTCCTTTGTTTCTCCATTACGTAATATCAAAATTGTTATCAATACAATAGTTGAATGTAAAAATTTTTAATGAAATATATATTGAAATCTCCTAAATCCAAAAATCATATTTACTTTTTCACCTGTGTTGCATCTCAGACAAAAATTGAATACCGAGAGGGAAATACACGTGTTGGAATTCTCCAAACAAAAAATCGTATGTATTCGATTCACATGACTTTCTCTACATCTTTGCATCAAATTATTGTTAAAAAGCTTATGCTAATATTTACTTCATCCAATTGAGAAAAAAAATTACAGAAATAGTCTTATTACTTGCTTCCTTGCAAGTAGAAGCGAAATAAGGGAGTACCATAGGTTAACGTGATAGTCAACAGCTGGTTGCCTTGTGACTGAAGTTCTTTTGTATGGACAGGAGTTGATAGATTCCTATATGAGAAAAGTATAAATTATTTAAAGCCGAAAACAATAAAAAGGAATAATCAAAAACGATCAGCTCCACGAAAGAAATGAATAAAACAAATTGTGTGTTTTAACCTGCTCTACATTTTATGTGTGATAAGCTTTGTCCATCCCTTACGGTTTACAGTTGTGCAAAATTCCGTAAAATTCGTCCAGAACAAAGAAAGTAGTCTTCAGAGGATATTCCTAGAAAACTCAAGATAAACATTTTATTTGTCAGGTAAGTATCTTTAATATATGATATTTTAATAAAAATCGTTAGAGCCATTTTTGAGAAAATAGCCTCTGAAAACTTGTTTATTCTGGATGAATTTTATGGAATTTTGTATAATTGCTAAACCGTAAGAGATGGAAAAAACTTAATACAAAACAAAAACAAATGTAGAGCACAATTTTTGTTATATACATTTTTTTCGTGAAGATTATCGTTTTTGAGATATTCCTTGTTTTTGGTTTCAGCTTAGAAAAAAGTATGCTTTTCTCATACAGAAATTTATCAAGTCCCGTCTGTACAAACAAAGGAACTTCAGTCACATAGCAAGCAGCTTTTGAATATCACTAACTTATGGTACTCCCTTATTTCGCTTCTACTTAAAAGGAAGCAAGTAATAAGACCATTTCTTCTAATTTTTTTCTCGATTAGCATTAAGTAGATAGAAGTATAAGCATTTTAACAATAATTAGTTACAGAGATGTAGAGAAAGTCATGTGAATGCAATATCAGATTTTTATAATGATGACTAAAACTCATAACCCACATTTGTAATCAAACATTTTTGTTAAATTACCTTACACATAACCCAAGGGTAATTTGTATTATGAAGTTTTCTATTCTTTTCGCTATTTTATCAATTATATACCAACCTTTCTTTACTGCTCCAAACCTTTGCTTTTCCCAAATATATCAGCTGATTTTCTTCGTGTTTATTCTCATATCAATCACCATTTTAAGTGACACCAATGCATTTTAATGTAATAAGCAACGAAATGCTCCTTAAATTTCCTCGTACACCATATACTCTTCCTTGCCAGCCCTCGCTGCCGCGAAAAAAATTCTCTTCACCAATTCCTCCTTTAAACCATTTGAAAACACTGGTCCTAACGGCATCCGGGAAAGTCTTTTCTCTCAGAACACTATACGTATTTATCTAATGTCAAAATGTTTTTAATTATACTGCTTCGTTTTAAAGAACTATTTGCTCTAAAGCTATTCATTCCTCTTGAGTGTCTGGTCTTCGTTTCTTTATCTAACTTCCTTCCAAACGCCTATTGCACTTTAATCACCAAAGTCCCATGACTCCTCCATCGTTCCAAAAGCCTATTGTACTTTGATCACCGAAGTCCCATGACTCCTCCATGAAATTTTTTAACCATGGAAATATTATATTAGACGCATTTCTTCCAAATATTGCACAAACTATTATCCTCATTTTACGTAAACTACTCGTATTATTCAGCTATATTGGCACCGGTTGGAAAATTTTGCAAGTAGCAGCTCGTGTGTATGTGTCGCTCCGAATCCTAGTTATCTATTACTTTCTCTACACGTACTCTGTACATAGTGTATAGAGAAGGTATTGTAATACACTCAAAAGTTTGATTCCAAAATTTCACCAGAAATACATGTTTTGTGTGCCACTGAATCCTAAAAAAGGGTTTTTAGAAAACGTTTCCTTTATGTGTGTGTCTGTGTGTTAGTGTGCGTCTGTGGACACCATAGGCCAAAAACGAAAATGCTGTTAAATGCCCAACTTGGTTTTTAAGATTTTCAAGGAAATCTCCCCACCCCAAACTGCCCTTTATGTGGAACAGTTTTCGAAAATTTTCTTACTCTCATAAATGGTTCTAACGATTTGATTAGAATACCTTAGGTACAAGATATTTTTTATGACAAATGAAATATATATATTGAGTTTTCTGTGAATAGTTTCTGAAGAGCAGTTTATTCTGGATGACTTTTGTAATACTGGCAAACCGTAAGAGGTATACAAAAACTTACTACACAAAAAATGTAGATTTTATTAAAAACACAATTTATCTCATTTACATTTTCTTCTGCAGTTAACCATTTTCGAAATATTCCGGATTACAGATTTCAATTTTAATCACTTGAATTTTCCTCAAACGGGAAAACATATTTTTACTCGTTTCTCGTTACTTTCAATTGTTACACATAGCGACAGGCTTTTAAAGGACGAGACTATCGCTTTTGCCTGTGCATGTTCTTATTTCCCTAATTCGGCTTTTGTTTATCTTGTTTAACATGATGTAGATAATAGATTAATGATTTAAATAAAAATTGTGTTTATCGAACAGCTAGAGAACATCATGTGAATGGAACACATTAGGTGTTTTCCCTACTACTTTCAAGAACTAATAAGGACAATTTATGCTAATTTTTATCTCGATTATCATGAAGTAGTTAAAAATATAAGCTTTACAACAATAATTTGTTACAGAGATGTAGAGAAAGTCATGTGAATAGAGCACCGCAATTTTTGTTTTATTTTATATTGCCATCATTTGTATTATGTACTTATATATGCTCAGGCGAGCTGGGCTTTCAAGTCGAACAAGCATCCCTTAGGTAGGGATACCTAAGTATTGGTATTTATTTTAAATGTTGCCAAAAATATTCACTTTGGCGGTGGCGGTAGCGGTGGCGCAGTAGTAGCACTAGTACTAGCAGCAGCAGCGGCGGTGGCGGCGGCGGCGGCGGCGGCGGCGGTGGTAGTATTATTTTATTACGTTTACGATAGTACAATATTTGCGTCACAGAGTGGCACGGGTCGGGCGACCGTACATGCTGTCGAAAAATACTTGAGTTTAAAATATTACCTACAAATATTTTTATCCTTTATATCTCTTAGCAACACATACACACACTCACACAGACACATACATAGGCTCGCGCGCTACGACAACAGAACCACAGAACAATAAAAGAAATAACCACTGATATCACACACCACACATACACACACTTGCACTCACAACTACACCACGTATTCATACATATAGACTAGACAAACACCAAATAAATCTATACAATATTTACGCAAACATTTTATCTTTTAGTGCACGAACTTCCATGTGCCCAGGCTTGGTCAGTTTTGCATGTTTAGAATCAAATCCCGGAATGCTGTCCTTCGTCTGTTTGGAGCGAAAAATACTTCCGGCAATAATTTTTTCCTAGCATCCTCCATCTGCACGCAATCTGCCAAAATATGCGTCCAGTCTTCCGGATCCCCGCATAATGTGCAAATATGCCTACCAGTTTCACCAACTACCTCAGTGTTTTCCAACCTTCCAACCTGAGCCACGCTATTCCCGATCTTTGTTTCATACCCAGTTTTAAAATACGTGTTTGTTTACACCCCTCAATTTGTATTTCGTTTTGTAACTGCAAGGACGATTTGTTTCTATTTCCTGCCTGTTTATGATATACAATCTTATGTAACTGTAAGATTTGGTTACGTAAATAATATCTGTCGTGGATCTTGAATAAACAATCGAGAGAACTGATAGCGAAGTGATGTATAAAACAACTAAAAAATTAGCATGTATAAGTGGTTCGTCTCTCATCTCCCTAGAATATATACCAAATACCTCGGTTCTGCCGAAGCATTAAAATAAGCTCTGTGTGGCTTATCTTAGCACGTTTAGTGGCGTCTATTTTCGTGAACCAATCGCTATCATTTTAGTGTTTCCCTTAGGTGCTAGCATCACAGTAATTTTGAGATTCCTATGAGCGTGTCATCCCTAAGCACTTGCTTTTTGTCTTTTTACTTTCTCTATACGTGCTATGTATATAGTGTATACAGAAGGTATTGCACACCACCAAAAAATTCGATACCGAGATTTCACCGGAAATATATGTTTTAGTGTCCCCTGTATCCAAAAAAAAGTACTTTCAGAAAAAGGTCCGTGTGTGTCCGTGTGTCCGTGAATACGATAACTCAAAAACGAAAACTTGGTATTTAAGTTTAGTATCTTCCAGGGATGCAACATGAAGATTTTGAGAAAAATCCCCCCACCCCCAACTACCCTTTACATGGAACTTTTTTCGAAAATTATGATTTTCTAAAAAAATGGCTCTAACGATTTTGATTAAAATATCGTTTATTAAAGATATTTACATGAGAGATAACATGTATATTTTTAATTTCCTGGGAATAGCCTCTGAAGGCTACTTTATTCTCGGTCAATTTTACGGAATTTTGCATAATTACTAAACCGTAAGATATGAACAAAAACTTACAACAAATGTAGAGCAACTTAAAACACACAGTTTATGTTATACACATTTTTTTTTTGTGGAGTTTATTGTTTTTGAGATATTCCTTGTTTTTTTCAGCTATAAAGGCTTATACTTTTCTCCTACAGGACTTTGTGAACTCGTGTCCAAACAAACAAAGGAACTTCAGTCGCAGAGCAACCAGCTTTTGACTATCACTTTAACCTATGGTACCCCCTTGAAGCAAGTAATAAGACTATTTCTACTAATTTTTGCTCCATTAGGTGAAGTAAATAGAATAATTTGTTGCAGTGATATAGAGAAAGTCATGTGAATGGAACACATCAGATTTTTGGTTCAAGGATTTTATTTTTAATACTTCACACCTCTCTGCATCTAAACGGCCTTGCGAACGATTTCTATTTCCCCCGACAGTTTCAGCTTTTTTCTGTTCTAACTTAATCTGTTCTAAATGTTTCAGTTGTTTAGTTATATTAGATTATCTTGTTATTACTTACATCTTCTTCTGGCACTGTAAATACTGCCTCACACTGATAGCTTAGATTCGTTTGCTTGTGGACATACACATCTAAATTTACCTAAGAGTGTTGTGACCGTGTGGCTAGCTAACTTTTTTTAAATAACATTTTGTATTTTCCTGTTGTCAAAGTGACTTATTTGCTACTGTTATTTGATACCAACAGATAGAAGATTTTTAATTTTTCTACACGTACTACGTGCATAGTGTATAGAAAAGGTATTTATTATATTTCACTCAAAAATTCGACACCGAGATTTCACCGGAAATACATATTTTGAGACTCCCTGAATCCAAAAAAAGCATTTTTAGAAAAATGTCCGTGTGTGTATGTGTGCCTGTGGGCAGCATAGCTCAAAAACAAAAATATCGTTAAAAACCAAACTTGGTATTTAGGCTTGGTATCTTCCAAGGATGCAACACAAAGATTTTCAAGAAAATCCCCCACCCACAACCATCCTTTACATGGAACCTTTCTTAAAAAAAATATTTTCTAAAAATGACTAACGGTTTTGATTGAAATATCATATATTAAAGATATTTACATGACTTTTATTCTGGATGAATTTTACGGAATTTTGCATAACTGTTAAACTGTAAGAGATGGACAAAAACTTAGTACACAAAAAACGTAGATCACTTTAAAAGACACAATTTATGATACATACATTTTTTTCGTGGAGTTGATCGTTTTTGAGATATTCTTTGTTATTGGTTTCAGCGTTAAAAAACGTATTCTTTTCTCATACAGGACTTTGCCAACTCCTGTCCATACAAGTAATTCACATAGCAACCAGCTTTTGATTATCACTTTAACCTATGTTACTCCCTTATTTCACTTCTACTTACAAGGAAGCAAGTAATAAGACTATTTCTGCTAATTGTTTCTCGATTAGCATTAAGTAAACAGAAACAAGCTTTTTAATACTATTTTTTCGCAGAGATGTAGAGAAAGTCATGCCAATGGAACATATCAGATCTTTTGGTTTTGTTATTTCGTATATATCTACTTTGTTCAGTATGCAGGGATATATTAAAATAGAATTCATTGTCTAGAAGCCGAAATCAATTTATGTACCTTGAAAAATTCTTTAAATAAAGGGCATATACTCGTAATTTTTAGTAGGTAGTTATGCATGTGTGTTGGCGTTCAAGTTTTATGGATGTTATATTTAGGCTTTTAATTGCATTAAAGTTTCATAGTTTAATGTGGTTAATATCCGTTTAAACTTTAATATGGCTAAATTTTCGGAGTGTAATTTGTATAATGTAGTGGATATTAGAGGGTATGCAATGTTATATTTCCTCGAAAATTATGCAACTACGTGAAACACTAAACAAGGCTTCGTTACAAAGAAGAGAACTTCGTACAGTAGTGTTTCCAGAGCACTGGCATTTTGCCAACCAAATGTATCATCATATTACACCTTTTGCCCGATGTAGATTGTAAATTTAGTGTCCAGATTCAGAATAGTGTGACTGTAGTACATTTGTGATATTTTCTGTAACATTTCATGATTATTAAGACACAAATAGAGTTTAGAAGTAAACTACTCTCAATTTAAAATAAGAACTGAAGCTTTCCTGGCGACGTGTTAATTCAAAATCTTCTCGGGCTTCTAGCCAGGTAAAAACTTGGCTTGACACCAACGTTTCGAAGAAGTGCATCTTCCTCGTCTTCAGGGTGAACTTCAGATGCACTTCTTCGAAACGTTGGTGTCAAGCCAAGTTTTTACCTGGCTAGAAGCCCGAGAAGATTTTGAATTACTCTCAATTTGTATTCTGTACATTTGTATTCTATAGTACATGTGTACTACTTTCCGTAAGAATTCATAATTATTATGGCACTAACAGAGTTTAGAATTATACTACTCTCAATTTGTATTCTGTAGTACGCTTGTACTATTTTCTGTAAGAATTCATGATTGTTAATACTCAAATACAGTTTAAACTATACTACTCTCAATTTGGATTCTGTACATTTGTACTATTTTGTGTAAGAATTCATGACCATTATGACACTAATAGGGTTTAGAACTATACTTTCTCTCAATTTGTATTAAACACTGACGTAATAAACACTAATACCTTGTTTTAAAAAGGCTACAGTCCTTAAATTTTATAGGACGGACCGTGACCATCTTTCGATTCTTAGCTTCTATCACGTTTTGAAAAGGTCTCCTCTTCACGTAAGTGTGAGTAATGAAGATTAGTTCAACGTTCAACAAAACCCTGAACATTAATTACCTTTTACATGGAATATTTTTTGCTTTACGTGTTGAGTTTACAGGCAATCTCATGTTACTCAATCGGGAACTATAACTATATTCAATTATAAAATTAGTAGAAACTACAATAAGCGCCATAAAATATAAAAATTGTTAGAAGTAGTAATGGCTGAATTTATTTATTTGAATATAAATAAATAATACATCTGTCCATACAATGTACATAAGAGCTAGAGAAGGTATTGTATTCCATTCAAAAATTCAGGACTGAGAATTCACCGAAAATACATATTTTTGGGCACCCTGAATCCAAAAGAACACTTTAAGAAAGAGGTTCGTGTGTTGTGTCTGTGTGCGTGGACAAGTGGTCCTTGGAGAGTATAACTTAAAAACGAAAAGTCTGATAAATACTATGTTTAGTATTTAGATTCAAATTTGTCGCGAAAGTTTTCAGGAAAATTCATTCTACCTTATACTTATAAGGAAGCTAGTATTTAGGCCAATTCTGCTAATATTTATCTCGATTAGCATGACGTAGATAAAAGAAAAATCTCTTGTAAGGAAAGTTTTGATTTGGAAGGTCATGTAAATGGAACACATTCATTTTTTTCAATAAACAATACCAAACGTTATTTGTATCTACCAAGTTATGAAATAAAATACTCAGTGTAATTAATACAGTCAGCATTACAAGCAATTAAATAATATTAATAATAATATAGTGGTGTTAATAACAACATCACAACTTGTAGGTTGCGAGTTAGAACAAAGTGGTACACTATTAGATTCTGTCTCTATTTAGCTATTTGAACGTAGATGCTGCAGGCAAATAATTCTCAGAATGATAGATATCCCGGAGGGAATCGACTGCTCCAATTCACATTAATCTAGTAGTCCTGTGGGATGCGTCCAATAAACTAGTTGGTTACGATTCTTATTGATAATTTGTGATAATTGTAGCGATCGATATGGGATAAATCAGAAGATAGGTATGGGTAGGCTTTGCCTGTTCTGTTATCAAAAAATTTGGTATGATCCATTCACATGACTGTCTCTACATCCCTACAACAAATCATTGTTAAAAAGCTTATGAACACACACGGGCCTTTTTGTGAAAATACTTTTTATGGATACAGGGCACCCTAAAGCGTATATTTCCGGTGAAATCTCGGTATCGACTTTTTGGGTGGAGTGCAATACCTTCTCTATACACTATGTACATAATACGTACAGAGAAAGTAAAGTTAAATATAATTCAACAACCTTCTCATTTATAGTTAAAAACAAACTCTTGTCAGTGGTTATATGAGTTGAGGTAAAACTGGTTCTGTTCATCAGCTTTTGTATTTCTTACTTTCTGGGGTTGATAAAAGAACTTGCAAGACTTTCTTTTGAGCATAAGTTATTCACTTATGTAGAAATTTAATTTTGTATAAATAGTTGTCTTTTTTGGAAAGTGGTCTTCCAACACTGTTCATAATAGTTTCGGCTATCCGCAACATTTATCTTACAACCCACGCGAGAGCGTTGTATCATCTCTGCCCCAATAAAAGAACCGCGCCAACTGGCCACTTCATTTCTACCCCTTGCGTTGAATCAACCGCTAATTAAGTTGCAATATAGTTGAAACTTCAACGTTCTGCACGCAAAACATTGCCAAGATAGTTTGTGGAACTAATCTAAGCGATTCTCAAAGTAGAAATAAACCAGACAAAAGAATATATACTTCTCTTAATATGGTGCTATTATTGCATACGATTGTAAATTGTAACGCTTTCAATTTTTACTTGCTATACACATACCATATACATAGTGTATAGAGAAGGTATTGCATTCCACCCAAAAATTCGATACAGAGATTTAACCGGAAATGCATGCTTTGGGTCCCCCTGAACCCAAAAAAACAACCAATTTTTACTTTCTCTAGCCCCATATGTACAATGTACATAGGGATAGAGAAGGTATTGTAATGCACCCAAAAATTCGATACCGAGATTTAACCGGAAATATATGTTTTGGGATCCCCTGGGTCCGAAGAAAAGCATTTAAAAAAAAAAAAAAGGTACGTGTGCGTGTGTGTGTGTGTGTGTGTGTGTGTGTGTGTGTGTGTGTGTGTGTGTGGACAGCATAGCCCCAAAACGAAAACACCGTTAAATACCAAACTTGGTATCTGGGTTTAGTATCTTCCAAGGATGCGACACGAAAATTTTCAAAAAAGAATCCCGCCAGCACAAACTACCCTTTACTTGGAAAAAAATTAAAAAATTTTGATTTTCTTGAAAATGGCTAACGATTTTGATTAAAATCACGTACATTAAAGCTATTTATGTCCGAAATATAATGTATATCTCGAATCTTTTGCGAATAGCCTCTGAAGACCTCTTTATTCTGGATGAATTTTGCCGAATTTTGCTTAACTGCTAAACCGTAAGAGAAAAAACTCACTTCACGAGAAATGTACATCACGAAAAAACACACAATTTATGTCCTTTACGTTTTTGTTTTGGAGGTAGTCATTTCTGAGATACTCCTTGTTATTGGTTTCAATTGTGAAGTACTTAAACTTTTCTCAGACAGGAAGTGTCCGTTTTTCTTTTGTTCTACTCCTGACCAAGCAAAGAAGTGATTTGCAATGACGTGGCATAACGATATCTTTTAAAACATTTGACAATCACTTTAGCATAGCGAATTCCCTTATTCCCTTATACTTATAAGGAACTAAGTAATAAGAACATTCTTCTAATGTTTATCTCCATTAGCATTGTATGTAAAGAAAAATAATCTTTTGTAGGAGGTTTGTAGAACAGCTAGAGAAAGTCATGTGGGTGTAACACATCAGATTTTTACAAAAAGAAGCGTGTTTTTATGTTTTCTAAGAGTATATTATTGTATAAGGAAAGCTATGTTTAAATTTGCTTTAAATAATTTCATTAATTAGCTATTCTCAACGAAAATTTCTAATTTGATCAAAATTTGCAGGGACATGCAAAAGAGCCTATATGAGCTGATGATGTAGATATTTTCTTTCTTTCTTTCCTTCCGTCCTTATTTATTTCCGTCTTTCGTTTCAATATTGCTTAACGACCGCTCTTATTGCGTACCGCGCTACAAGTGATGGCAATAGGTGGATGCATTAAATTAAATTATATTAGGAAAGTGACTTTAAGCAGGAACAGTTCCAGGTATAGTTTAGGTTACCTTCCTAGCATTTTACACTTATGGTGATTTAGACAAATTTGGAAAACCCTCATGGAGTAGGTCAGAGAGGAAGGCCATGGCGGATTTTGAACTGCAGACCTCTCGTTCACGAGTCGGGAGATTATCGTGATTTATATGCGTTGGCAAATGAGAAGCGTGACTTCATCATTTTATGTATTTTTTCCAACTAGAATGTAATTTATACGTTTCTTTCAACATTTTATGGTTTTATTGAAACTTTCATGTGGATATCTACTAGTCATCCAGAAAAATATGCTTAGATATTCCTTTTTTTTTGGTTTCAGCTTTGAAAAACTTAACTTTTCTTATCTTTCAACTCCTGTCCATACAAATAAAGGAACTTGTCACATAGTAACCAGCTTTTGAATATCACTTTAATTTATGGTACTCCCTTATTTCGCTTCTACTTACAAGGAAGCAAGTAATAAGAATATTTATGCTAATTTTTGTCGATTAGTATGAAATGAATAGACATATAAGCTTTTTAACAATAATTTGTTGCAGAGATGTAGAGAAAGTCATGTGAATGGCACACATCAGATTTTTCTTTTTTAAGCTATTCTATTTAACAATGATTGTTTTAAATTTGTAACCTAAGTAAAGCAAATTGTTAATAATAATAATAATAATAATAATAATAATAATAATAATAATAATAATTTAAAATGGATAGGTCAGAAAAAAGGGATGGTGATTTAGTTACTAAACCATAGATACACGCTAGGTACTCCATGATACATTTCACCACATTGCCATTTGGTCGTTTGTTTGCCGATAAGAAAGAATATGGGACCTTCTGCGATATGGCAAAACTGGTACGAAAGTGGTTTACTGGAATCCTATCGTAAACAGGTATTTATTACTTTCTCTACACGTACTATGTATATAGCATGTAGATAAAGAATTGAATTCCACCCAAAAATTCCATACCGAGATTTAACCGGAAATACACGTTTTAGGTTCCCCTGAATCCAAAAATAAAACATTTTTACAAAACGGTCCGTGTGTGTGTGTGTGTGTGTGGCTTAAAAGCGAAAAGACCGATGAATGCCAAAACTGGTATTTAAGTTTGGTTTCTTCCAAGGATGCTACAGGAAGATTTTCAAGAAAATCCCCCCACCCCAAACTACCATTTACATTAAACTTTTTTCGAAAATTTTGATTTTCTTAAAAATGACTATAACGATTTTGATTAAAATATCATATATTAAAGATATTTACCTGACAAATAATATGTATATCTTGAATTTTCTGGGAATAACTTCTGAAGACCACTTTATTCTGGATAAATGTTACGAAATGTTGCATAACTGCTAAACCGTAAGAGATGGACATAAACTTACTACACAAAAAATGTAGAGCACATTTAAACACAGAATTTATCTTGTATACAGTTTTTTCATGGAGTTGATCGTTCTTTAGATATTCCGTGTGTTTGGTTTCAGCTTTGAAAAACTTAACTTTTCTCATTTTTCAACTCCTGTCCATACAAATAAAGGAACTTCAGCCACATAGTAAACAGCATTTGCCTATCACTTTAACCTATGGAACTACTTATTTCGCTTCTACTTACAAGGAAGCAAGTAATAAGATTATATATGCTAATTTTTTCTCGATTAGCATATAGTATAATAGGTAGAGTCAGACCGAAACATTCAAACCAATAGCCAGGATGTGAACCACGGATCTACCGATTGCTATCCCACTACATTGCATTTTTCAGTCCAACTCCTGTTCTACACACGGCTTGTGTGATAAACCATTAAAAATTGAAGCATAAGCCTTTTAACAGTAATTGATTGCAGAGATGTAGAGAACGTCATGGGAATGGTCCACATCAGATTTTTCATAGGACGGCAATACTCTCATATCACTGGGCCTGGCTAGTTCAGTAAAGAAAATTATTTTTAAATTTAAAAGTACGGTGTTCTTCTGCAAAGAGTAAAGAAACACTGCAAAAGACGCATATAAGTATAAATATATCAGTATTACAAGGTTTTCAAACCTTGAGTAACAATCTAATGCACATTAAGTTTCCATAAATAAAAATATACTTTCTCTAAGAAATATGCGAGTACCCATAAATTTTAGAAAGATTAATCATAGGTATTATAAGAATGCCAAATATATGAAGTGGTCTACTTAAACTTTTTATAAATTTTAGCGTTGTAAACGATATTTTAGCACATGAAAACTAATTTAAAAATTTAAAATTATTATATAGTTTTTGTTTTTTTGTTTTTTTGTTTTTTTTCAATGGGAAGATTATGCGATGGTCCACCCTTTAAGTAAATGTAAGATTGAACTTGGCACAACTTAGATATCTATCGCGCGCAAACAAACTCCATGAGGAAGAGATAATGTGGGGGAGCCTCAGGTGGGCATAGGCCGCAGGAAAGCTGTAGAAATGCGCGGAAGTCCATAACTCAGTGGCTGAAAGCTCTCATCCAGTTCCAGAAGTCACCGTGCAGTTGCCAACACTGCAGGATTCGAGTCTTCAGCAAACGTCCCCTCTCCTGCAAGGATAGCGACCACAAGGCCAAGAATAGCATTTAAAGTGCTCAATCATCCGCGCCATCTGGCAGCGCCGCTACACACTACGAGCCTAAAACCTGAAAGATCTTAAGGAAATGACATGAAAGGGAATGAAGAAAATGAAAATGTAAATGGCGTGTTATTTATGGACGCTCTACTGTGGTTCTCAGTGTTCCGTTCTAAACTGGGTTTGAAAGACCGCGTAATTTTGCTCAGAGGCCTCTCTATCAGGCTTGAGGTTCTTTTACGTGCTGTAAATCTACGACACGGGACCAACAGTTTTACTTGACTTCCAAAAGAAGCCATGCAAAGGATTTTTACACCCGAAAAAATCAATCGTTCTCCACTGGATTTGAACCCACAGGGGAATTCTGGAAGACTGAGTGCGCAGGCGACAGGAATCGATCCCGCAAACTCCCGACTGTGAGTAGCTCGGTTTAGCTTTAACCAAGTTTTATTCCTAAACATTAACTGCTGACGACTCTTTAAACTGGATAATTGAATAACGCAGTTTTATTTTCAGTGGCAGAAGCTTACTCATATTGCCAGTTTTGTGTATCGTATGATACTGAATGTGTTTTCTGAACGGGAATGGCGTGTTAATTCAATGCTTGAACACGAGACGGGGTTTTATTCGGTTTTTAGTCGCTAAAAGCCGACAGCAGCTCCATTTAATGCAGCGCGGTCAGCACGAATCTAATTGTTGACACCATTACGGTGTTGTGAACGCCGTGAAACGGAACTACCCTCTGCTGTGTAGGAAAGCAATTTTCTCCGCTGCTTCCTCTCCTCTATTCTTTCAAAATGGGCATTCCTTCTTTCCCCTGTGATGATATGTTACTCTGACGCAATAAACAAACATTAGTAAAATTCATCTGTGCGAGTACGTGATAATACAAAGGTTTTTATTTGGCTTTTACTTAAGATAATGAATCTGTGAATTTTTTTTTACTTTCTCTACACGTACTATGTATATAGTGTATAGAGAAGGTATTGTAATGCACCCAAAAATTCGATACCGAGATTTCACCGGACATACATTTTTAGAAAAATGTCCGTGGGCACGATAGTTCAAAAACGAAAAGACCGTTAAAGCCCAAACTTGGTATTTAAGTTTGGCATCTTCCAAGGATGCGACACGAAGGTTTTCAAGAAAATCCCTCCACCCAAAACTCCCCTTTACATGGAAAAAAGTTTGAAAATATTGATTTTCTTAAAAATGGCTCTAACGATTTTGTTTAAAATAACGTATATTAAACATATTTACCAGATAAATAAAATATATATTTAGAATTTCCTGGGAATAGAACTCTGAAGATTACTTTATTCTGGATCAATTGAAACCAATAACAAGTTATATATCGGCAATAGTTTAGTCTATAAAAATGTAAATGACATAAGTTATGTGTTTTAATGAAATTTATTATGTGGAGTAAGTTTATATCTGCCTCTTGCAGTATATGATTAATACAAGTCATCCAGAATGAAGAGGTCTTCGGAGGCTACTCCTATAAAATTCAAGATACACATTTCATTTGCATGAGCACATCTTAAAAAAGTGGCATTGAAATTAAGATCAATAGTCATTTTTAAGAAAATCAAAATTTTCGCAAAATAGTCCCTGTAAATGGTAGTTGGGAGTGTGGGATTTTCGTGAAAGTGGAGTGTTAATTGAAAATCTTCGTGTTGCATCCCTGGAAGATACTCAACTGAAATAGTTAACCGAGAAACACACACACACGTTGACATTTTCCTAAAAATACTCTTTTTGGATGCATGGGTCCCAAAACAGGTATTTCCCGTGAAATCTTGGTGTCGAATTTTTGTGTGGAATGAAATACCATCTCCATCTACATGTACATTGTTTATACCTTCTAGATAAGGTAATATCAATTAAATTAATATTTTATGAGAGGAAGATTTAAAGGTGGGTTTGTTTAATAATTAGTAAGCCTTTCCATTCATAACTTCAGTTGCGGTAATTAAAGTGCGACCACCGGCAAAAGGCTGTATTTTCTTCAAGTGTAGAACTCATATTATTTTATTATGACACAAATATATTTTATGGATTTACATAATTTTTGGTAAAATTTGGCAGATGATTCACCATTAGGGAGAATAACAATTAATAGAAACCTAACGCCGATTCTTATTTTTTCTTTTCTTATTGAGCGCTAATAATTTATCAGATATCAGAAAATAAAAATACAATGTAAGCTTTGAATTTTTAATAATAAATAGAGCTTCGTCTTGGGTTTCGAGACGCAAATAGTTACGAACACATAGAGCAGTCAATGGTAGTGGAGAGAGGTTTGTTGTGTAAACATGCACACCTTGAAGTATAGTCTCTTCCAAAAGTAGTTCATTACGTATATTGACGATATATGCATTGCTCTAATTCATAAAGTAACACGATAAGACAATTATCTCTTAATATAACAAATAAAAGTACAAAGGTTAAATAAAAAAAAAATTGAGGATAATACAGTGCAGAACTTTGAAAAGACAATGAATGAATAAGAGTATTTATTGACATAATATTATACATCGAATTTCAACAATCGCACGGGTCCACAGACCGTACGCGCGTTTGTAATACACACTAAAAAGCAATATCAAAACAACAACAAAGAATTAAAAGAGTAAGCACGAAAATAAAAGGATAAAGGTAACACACAGTAAAAATCACATTAAAACAACAACAAGGAATTAAATGAATAAACACGAAAATAAAAATACAAAAATATTCAGATGCAGCAATTGCAATTTACAGCACAGAGAACACCTTCATAAATAAAACCTCTTATAATGCATAAATACACTTAAAAGAAGTATATACATACAATATATACACAATATATAAAACCATAACGCAATAATGACCTAAGTATGCATAAAATATATGTATTTAAAACATTGTAGTCATTTTTGTTTAGTTGTTTTTATCCCCCCCCCCGTCTTCCCTATTGGCAGCCTTCTCAGATCTAAGCTGTCTTGCCTTAAGTATAAATTTACCTAGCCCGTCCACGTCTTCCGTGACTGCCAGTAGCGTCCAACATGCTTCTAGGTCTACATTTGCTGTGGTAAAGGTTCAAGGTAAATATGTTTCCCGCCTTTCCAATGAACGTAGATCAGGAGCGAGGTCTCTCTTCTGCGGCCCTCATTTCCCCATGTAGCTAAGGACCAAGAAAGGGTGCGCGTATAGTACGTAAATACATACGGAACCTTTGTCCGTTATTAGTTCTACGTCACATCAATGCGCATCTACAGCAGAACAGTAAAACTCTACAAATAGAAAGAAGATTCAAAATCGGAACACCTATTTAACTCGAGCAAAACGCAGCTGCAGATAATATACACATACACCAAGCAAAAAATACTGTTCACATATGTCATTCATGATGAACGGAATATGTTATTGTTGTCGTTAGTATTATCTATTACACAACATAAGGTTAGTATTCATATTCTGAATTATAGTACCATACAAGGCATACAAATAATGTTGCCCAACAATTAATTTGGTTACACCGTATTACAGCTAAATATTGCAGCAGTATGTACTTACCGCTTTACATGCTGACAGTCTAAACAATACCAGAACGCCTTTATTAATTGTCCCAAGTAATGTAATGAATAGCAATAAAACAATGCAGGGTGTTAATGAACTACACCGAAATAATTTGCGATATTGTGCACGTGACTGATATAAGTAACTTGAGATCGGCGATGATGGTCCCCGGATAAACATAACGCAGCTACATAGCGTTAAACGTGTGGGTATCAGGTGCTAATAGGTCGGTGTTTTTTTTTTTTTTATTTTTTTTTTATTTATTTATTTTTTTTATTTTTAAAAAACAGTAAGTAACGGAGTCTGATCGGGACTCCGGTACTGTATCCCTATTTACATTTCCCCCCGTAGGTTTTACTGATTACTGGTTTACTGGTTTTACTGTTTCTTTTACAAACATATACACATTGCACAAACATATAACACCCATGCCCAAGGCGGGACTCGAACCCACGATCCCCTGCCCACGAAGCACCAAAGCGAGACGCTTTAGCGAGCGTGGCCATGGGGACCGGCGGTGTTAAAGCAAAGCAGGTTGAAAAAATGCCTTAGAATGTTTTCAAAACTGCTGCCCGGGTGTAGAAACATAGATGTTTGCAGAGATTTCTAAAGATTTAATGTCGCAAAAATCTGTGAAATCTCGAACTAATCACTTGACAGTGCGGCACTGAGCATTCACTAACTACTTTTTTGAGTTATGTAGCCTACTCTGGAGGAGCTTTTTCAACCGACCTGGTGCCTTAATTCGTAACGCGGGAAACCGCCATCCCAAAGGTCATGAGTTCGATTCCTGTCATAGAATAAATGTTTATTATTATTATTATTATTATTATTATTATTATTATTATTATTATTATTATTATTATTATTATTATTATTATTATTATTATTTCATTCCAGACGAAGTGCCGCGATACGTGGCGTACTGTGACTTCAGAAACTTATAGCCGTTACTTCGAAATTTCAATAAACAGGCCATAAGTCTCCTATCACAAATTACTTATTTAAGTAATCTAGTTACATATTCCGTGAAAATATCTCGGTATAGTTCATTAACACCCTGTAGATGCAGTTCACCATCACTGTTGTCAATTGGGTCGACTATTCAATAAAGTGGACGACGATTTAGGAACACTGTGTGCAGTAAATGTCCTAAGAGCACGTTTATAGAAGCATACGCACTTCACTGATAAGCTTCCTCCTCGCTTTCTTGCACCCAGCAAAGGAAGGCGATCTAATATGGCATGGTACAATTTGGGAATTTGAGTATCTGCGAATACGAGCTCCAAATGTATCTTGTACACGTAGTTCACGTAGTTTCATCCCTGCAGTAGCAACGATTTTGTAACGTGAGATTCCTTAAGTGTGATTCATAGTTATGACGGAAAAACCTGATCGCTGGAGTTTGAAATGAAATTAACAGCTGATATAAATTAATGATAATAATTAAATAAAAGCACATGAAGTATCTACCATCTAGTAATTTTACTACTCTATGAAATCAACGTAAGTGAAGGATTAAATGATAGAATGAGAACTACATATCAGTTGCATCGATATAGATGGTGAAAGAAAAGAAAAATAACAGAAAGCTTCCTGCATAGTTAGCTATCGTTCATTTTGATACATCTGTATCACCTCTTATGTCGTGTGTATGTTGGAAGCCGCTTTGAAAATTGCCGTATTAGCTCAACTGTTTTAGGCTTCTTGTGCTTACTGTTCGAGTTTCATCGTGTTTCATCTTTATGTGCGTTCCGTGAAAAAGGGAATATAAGGGCCGATAATCATTTATTTTTCAGAGAGACCACGAGAGATTTTAAACACAACGTACAGAAAGAAGGCAGAGAAAAGTATCTGATGTGTATCATTCATGACTTTCTCTACATCTCTGCAACAAATTATTCTTAAAAAGCTTATGCTTAAATTTAATTCATGCTAATGAGAAAAAATAGCAGAAATAGTCTTATTACTTGCTTCCTTGAAAGTAGAAACTAAATAGGGAGTACCATAGGTTAAAGTGATAGTCAAAAGCTGGTTGCTATGTCACTGAAGTTCCTTTGTTTGTATGGGCAGCAGTTGACAAATTCCTGTATGAGAAAAGTATAAGTTTTTCATAGCAGAAACCTAAAATAATTAATGTCTCAAAAACGACGAAATCTACGAAAAAAAGTACATAACATAAATTGTGCGTTTTAATGTGCTCTACACTTTTTGTGTAGTAAGTTTTTGTTCATCTCGTATGGGTTAGCATCCAGAATAAACTACTCTTCAGAGGCTACTCCCAGAAAATTCAAGATATACATTTTATTTATCAGGTAAATATCTTTAATATACGAAGTTTTAATCAAAATTGGTAGGGCCATTTTTAAAAAAATCAAAATTTTCGAAAAAAGTTCCATGTTAAGGGTAGCTGGGGCTGGGGGATTTTTCTCAAAATTCAGTAAAATTCATCCAGAATAGACTACTCTTCAGAGGCCATTCCCAGAAAATTTAAGATATACCTTTTATTTATCAGGTAAATATCTTTAATATACGAAGCTTTAATCAAAATTGGTAGAGCCATTTTTAAAAAAAAATTAAAATTTTCGAAAAAAGTTCCATGTAAAGGGTAGCTGGGAGTGGGGGATTTTTCTCAAAATGTTCGTGTCGCATCCCTGGAAGATACTAAACTTAAATACCAAGTTTGGTATTTTACCGACTTTTCGTTTTTGAGTTATCGTGTTCACAGACACAAGGACACATACACGGATCTTTTTCTGAAAATTCTTGTGAATAGAACACATAAGATTTTTACTTTCTATACACGCACTATGTACATAGTGTATAGAGAAGGTATTGCACTCCACCAAAAAATTGGATCCCGAGACTTCACCGGAAATATATGTTTTAGGGTCCCCAGTACCCAAAAAGGTATTTTCAGAAAAACGTCCATGTGTGTGTGTCCGTGTGTCAGTGTGTCCATGTGTCCGTGTTTCCCTGAACACGATAACGCAAAAACGAAAAGTCGGTAAAATACCAAACTTGGTATTTAAGTTTAGTATCTTCCAGGGATGCGAAACGAAGATTTTGAGAAAAATCTCCTCACCCCAAACTACCCTTTACATGGACATCTTTCGATAATTCTGATTTTTTCTAAAAAATTTTGATTTTCTGATATTGATGAAAATATCGTATATTAAAGATATTTACCTGACAAATAAAATGTATATTTTGGATTTTCTGGGAATAACCTCTGAAGACCACTTTATACTGGTCAATTTTACGGAATTTTGCATAACCGCTAAACCGTAAAAGCTGGACAAAAACTTACTACACAACAAATGTAGAGCAATTTAAAACACACAATTTATGTTTTATACATTTTTTCCTGAAGTTGATTGTTTTTGAGATATTCCTTGTTGTTGGTTTAAGCTATGAAAAACTTTTCTCATACTTGAATTTGGCAACTCCTGTCCATACAAACAAAGGAACTTCAGTCACATAGCAACCAGCTTTTGACTATCACTTTCACCTATAGAACTCCCGTTTTTCGCTTCTACTTACAAGGAAGCAAATAAAAGACACATTTGCTAATTTTTTCTCGATGAGCATGAAGTAAATAGAAGCATAATTTTTTTAACAATAATTTGTTGCAGATATGTAGAAAAGTCATGTGAATGGAACACATCAGATTTTTTCGAAAGACAGTAGCAATATTTTGAATGTTTCACCTTTAACAAGTATGTTTTCTTCAATTGAGATACTTTAAAAATAAAGATCATATTTAATTCCTATTTAAAATCTAGGGCTTATATTTGTGTAAATATTCTGCTACCAGTTTTGATAGCTTTAATTCGAATAGAGTTGGAATCCAATACTCGCATAGTGTTGGGCGGTCTGCTAGGACAATGGCCAATGCCAAACGAACAAAAAGGACATTTATGTCCAAAGGAAGGCAAGAAAAGGCACTTATTTTCATTCAGGAATTGTATTTAATACATTATATAATAAAATATATTGACACGATACATTTTTAAAGGTAATCTTGAGCACAAACGGCTAAGATGGAATCAATGCTCCTATAAATTAACAATACTCACGTATTCCATCGGGTGGTGACCTTGCGGACCAGAAAGGACCATCAGGAGCCCGTTATCTGCAATGCCGAGGGCCGCCTTCCAACATCCCCCTAAACCACGTATTGATTTTCCGCGTGCTTCCCGGTCCTGCACCCCAACCCCACAGTATCCTCTAACGTGCAAACTTCCTTCATAACAAGTAATTTCTGAAATATAATTATTCCTGTATCTATAAGCATGTTGCTCAAAACTATTCAAAGTGTAGAGTATATTATTCATAAAATGTTAAACATGAAACGGATAGTATACGTTGACAAATCTGAGTTAAAATAAACATTTGTTAGCTTGATTTCAAAAGAGAAGATTGATATCGGTAACAAGCTCATTCTGTCTCTAAAAATGTTAGTATTAATATGATCACTTTGCCATTTAAATATTATAATATAATAATTCATAAGCCTTGTGTTACTAATTATTAATCACATAATTATTACTTCTTCTGTAAGCAGCAGCACCCATGGTGTTCGTATTGACCACAAAGAAAAATATTTTAATATTATTCAATGTAAACATGCGACAGTATATACTTTACATGTCTTGGCATTTAGTGAGTGTTTATACTGTTCTGGTTGCTTATCACCGACATTCTCTCTCTCTCACTCTCTCTTTCTCTCTGTGTCTCTCTGTCTCAAACATCTCTGCGGTAAAAGTTACCTCAAGCTTGGTGTTGCATTAATTTCTGCTCCAGTGCATGATTTGTTCATTAAAGCTTTTAATATAAAAACTTTGTTACAATATGTTAATCACGGTATTAGATGTGGTACCTTCACACAACATTCTCTGCTGATTCTTTAACAAACTATTACTTTAAAAAGCTTTTTCATCTATCTAATTCATATAAATTGATATAAAATCCGCAGAAGTACATTTATTACACATTTCCTTGTAGATACAAGGAGATTAAAAGAAAATAGTAGGCTTAAGCAATAATGAAATCATTAAAGAGGTGGTCGGTATGTGAGAAATTTAAAATTCCGTTTTCTTTGCAGATATAAAATCGAATAAGGAATTTCCATTATAATCATGGAGAAATTGAAACCAATAACACGGAATATCTGGGAAATGGTAATCTACACAAAAAATACATAAATTGTGTGTTTTGATAAGATGTATAGCTTTTGTGTAAGAGAGTGTTTGTCTATCTCTAATGGTTTGCCAGTTATGCAAATATCATCTAGAATGAAGAGGACTTTAGAGGTTCTTCCCGGGAAATTCAAAGTAAAAATATCTTAACTATATGGTATTTTAATTAAAATAATTAAGCCATTTTTGAGAAAATAAAGTTATTCGAAACATTTTGCGGCAGAGGATAGCTGGGGTGGAGGATTTTCTTGAAAACTTTTGTCATCGTTTGGAAATGCAGAACTTCATATCGGGTTTAGTATTAAACGGAATTAGTTTTTGAGTTATGCTGTTCCCAGAAGACACACAGACAGATCTCTTTATGAAAATGCTGTTTTGGATTCAGCAGATCTGAAAACATATTATATTTACGGTGAAATCTCGACATGCAGTTTTTCCTCTACTATACGTAGTAGAAAAAGTATAAATTAATGCTATACAGTCACTATACTTTGTATTCACTTCTCATTATCACTTGTGCAAATTATTTATGTAAATCTTGTTTTCTGCCACTTCCTGTTAATCATTATAAACATAAGTATTTTGTTTTAAGTTGAAGGAAGCATACAGGAAATTAGATCATCCTCACGCCTTTATGTTGTGTATGTATAACAAACATAGAGAGGATTAAAGTGTAATTATTTAAAGTGTTAAAAAATAAAAAAAAAATTAGGTAAATAACCAATTCTAAGATAGAAATAAATATTTCAATGATTCAGCATTTTTAATTTTTCCAGCACGTATGTATAATGTACATAATATATATTGTATTCCTCTAATAATTATATACCGAAATTTCTCCGGAAATACATATTTTGAGACAGCTGAATAAAGAAAAGCATTATTAGAAAACTTTCCATTGTGTGGTTATGTGTGCCTATGGGCAGCATAGCTAAAAAAATCTGATGCGTTACACTCAAATGACTTTCTCTAGCTACTCTACAAACAAACTTCTTACAAAAGATAATTCTTCTTCCAACACTATGCTAATCGGGATAAACATTAGCAGAATTTTATTACTTAGTTCCTTATAAGTAGACTGGAACTAAGGGAGTGCACTAAGGTAAATTGATAGTCAAATGCTTTAAAAACTGTCGTTATGCGATTGTCATTGCAAATCGCTTCTTGCTTGGCCAGGAGTAGAACAAAAGAAAAACACTCCACGAAAAAAATGTATATGACATAACTTGTGTATTTTAACAAGATTTACATTTTTGTAAAGTAAGTTTTTGTCTATCTCTTACGGTTTAATAGTTATACTAAACTAAGCAAAACTCGTCCAAAATAAACAGGTCTTTAGAACCTATTCACAAAAAATTCAAGATAAAAAATTCTTTCCGAGATAGACATGGCTTTAATATGTGGTATTTTAATCAAAATAGTAAGAGGCATTTTGAAGAACAACAAACTTTTCTAAAAATGTTTTATGTAAAAGATAGTTAGGGGGAGATTTTCTTGAAAATCTTCGTGCCGCACCTTTGAAGATAGCAAACCTAAATATCGAGTTAGGTATTTAACCGTCTTTTCCTTTTGGAGCTATGCTATTCACACACACACGGACTTGATTCTAAAAATGCTTTTATTTGGATTCAGGGGGTCCTACAACAGGTATTTCCGGTGAAATGTCAACATTGACCTTTTGGGTGGAATATAATTCTTCTCTATCACTATGTACATTGTACATACGGGGCTAGAGAAAGTAAAAAGAAAATTGAACATTAGTTAGAAAAATGTTCGTGCGTGTGCGCGTGTGTGTGTCCGTGAGCAACGTAGCCAAAAAAAAAAGAAAAGTCCAAATCTGGTAATTCAGTTCAGTATCTTCTAAGATTTTCAAGAAAATCCTCCGCCCCAACTACCCTTTACTATTCTCAAAATGTTTCTGACGATTTTGATTAAGGTAAGATATATTAATATTTCCATGACAATTTTCAATATCCTGAATTTTCTTGAGATATCCTCTGAAGAACTCTTCTTTGTGGATGAATGTTTTATAACTCATAAGCCGTAGCAGATAGACCGAGGCTTACTACACAAAAAGTACAGACCTCATTAAACACGGAATTTATGTCATATGATTTTTTTTTTTTTTGCATGTTTAACCGTTTCTCAAACGGGAAGTCATCTTTCGTTACATACATATTTTATTTTACTCCTATTCACGCAAAGAGAACCTAATTTCAACTGTTCTACGCAACGATAGCTTTGGACTAGTGCATTGCCTTACTTTCTTTCTAATTACAAAGAAGCAAGTAATAAGACAATTTCTGCTAATGTCGATCTGTATTAGCATGGCGTAGATAAAAGAATAATCTTTTGTAGAACAGCTAGAGAAGGTATGTAAATGGAACACAGCAGATCTTTTCTTATATAAATTAACAACGTTTTATCCTCCTGGTTATTGCCCTCTGTGGTGTAATGGTTACTAGATAGCTTCTTATACCTAAGATACCCGGCGGAGGAGAATGGATATTTTCGGGCGTTAAAATTGGACCCGTGTCATAGGTTTACGGCACATAAAAGAACTTCAGGTCTGACAAAGAGGCCTCTGAGAAAACTTCTGCTGTCTTTCACGCCTAATATAAAATGGGACGCTAGGAACCACTGTAGTTAAAGCGCCTCCATAAAGAACACTCAATTTAAATTCATTTCACTCTCCTGGTTAAGCAAACTATAAAACAATGAAGTTAACTTCATATGATACTCGTAGAACATTAAGCGATATGAATTTCAGTAGATGTCTACTCAGATTCGTAAATTAAAATAGTGCAAATAGTTCTGTGCAAAGAACTGAGACACCAATGCGTACGTCATAGGGACGTCGAGGAGCTAAAGGTAATCGTGTGAAGAAGTGTATACAATTCATAAAATTATTATTACCGGTTATTCATGCTTATTTAAAAATTCTGAATGATATTAGAGACAACGAATGCGTAATCCCAAACCAAGTTTGTTTAGCAAGATTTTATTATCAATTTGATTGCGGTTTGATTGAATGCTCTCAAATTTTACTCTACCACTCACTTCCATAATTTCTTCTCACTGTTTTTTAAACTCATTGCCTTTAGATCAGAAACTTGATATCAGACAAACAGATGAATTAACAATAGAGTGCGGAAAAGAGCTCCAGGAGAAAATATGAAGTGTAGGTGAGAAACCGTCCTAAGAATTAACGCTGATATCCAGATACGATTTTATCTAACTTAGTCTCCTTCTGGATTATTTCTATAAGCGTAGGTAAAATTCAAACGCCATTGTTGTTGCTAGCTTCTGTTGTCTTCCATAATGGGGAGCATTCTGTAAATGCGGATAAGCGAAGGGATCGCCTCATTAACATTGGCGCTTTTGGGATTTCAAATTATTTTCAGAAATATTCTAAAAATGGAAATGGAATTTTTATTTATTCACGCTCTTTAACTATTGTGGATGTCAGGCTTGAGAAATATTCAATATACTAGACGAATTTAGGTCTGATGGGACACATCTGTTGAATGATATCATTGATTGTAATTAGGTTACAATTCTTACATAGTTTCAGTAACAGAACATGCTTTGTAAATACTTGTAAATTTAATCTAAGCAGAATAAATGCTATTTTATGATACTTGACAACAATGTAAATTTATGATTTTTTGGTATATTGAGAAGACGTTCAGTGAAAAACGCTGTAAATTGAGGCGGGAACTGGTGTCGTACCTTTGGTGCTGGGCTGCGCAGCGACGACTGGTCCTCTCTCCGGCGTTGCAGTGCTGAAGTCGATTCTCGATGCTCCTCGGCTATTTGTGGACTCAGCGACGAGTGCAACTGTTACGTGCAGAATAATTGTAGACACTAACTTTCTACCGTGGCTTGCTTGTTTTCGGCGTCGCAGGTTCCGAGTGACATTACATTTCAACTGCCTCAATCACTATAATAACTTTATTATTTTAGGTGGATTCTTGTTTTGGGCGTCATAGGTTCCGCGTGTAGTTACATTCCAACTGCCTGTATCACAATAATAACTTTGCTAATGTGGGCGTATTCTTATTTAGGGTGTCATAGGTTCCGCGTGTAGTTACATTTCAACTGCCTGTATCAGAATAATAACTCTGCTTAATGTGTGCGTATTCTTGTTTAGGGTATCGCAGGTTCCGCGTGTAGTTACATTTCAACTGCCTGTATCAGAATAATAACTCTGCTTAATGTGTGCGTATTCTTGTTTAGGGTATCGCAGGTTCCGCGTGTAGTTACATTTCAACTGCCTGTATCAGAATAATAACTCTGCTTAATGTGTGCGTATTCTTGTTTAGGGTATCGCAGGTTCCGCGTGGAGTTACATTTCAACTGCCTCAATCACTATAATAACTTTGCTAATTTGCGCATATTCATGTTTCGGGTGTCGCAGGCTCCGCGAGACATTGCATTTCAACTGCCTCAATCACTATAATAACTTTGCTACTTTGCGGGTATTCTTGTTTCGAGTATCACAGGTTCCGCGTGGAGTTACATTTCAACTGCCTAAAAATTAGGGCGAATACTCTACATTTAAAGCAAATTCAAGCCAGGCGCAAAGCTCTCAACTTGTAATCTTATTGACCCATTTTTGGCACCGAAAGTAACTTGGGGTGCGCTTCTGCCGTGACGTGATTAATTCTAATTGGTCAATGCGTGTTTCACGTGATTCTTGACCTAAATTTCCTCGTGGTTCCCCTGTTTATATGTCACCTCCATTTTCTCTTTCGGAGACGCGACTACATAATAGCGTCTTTTCCCTCTTGCAATATACATAGAAATAGTGTAAACAACTGAATTCGTCGCTTGAGAACTTTCGGGTTCAAGTTAGAAAACTCTTTCCAGGAATAATCTCTCTGAACATCCAATATACAATAAATACATTATATTTTACTCAGTAATTAACTTAAACAATTTAATCAATTAAAATATATTATTCCCCTGGGCGACAATCCGTCTCAAAATAAGATTGATAGAGTTTGCGTTTCAAACATACTTTGTCCGTGTGTCTGTGAACACGATTAACGAAAAGTCGGTAAAATACCAATCTTCCAGGGATACGACACGAAGATTTTGAGAAAAATCCCCCAACCCAAACTACCCTTTACATGGGACATTTTTCAAACATTTTGCTTTTCTTAAAAATGGTTCTAACGATTTTAATGAAAATATATATAAAAAATTCCTTACAAATAAAATATTTATCATGAATTTTCTGGGAATAGTCTCTAGTGATACTTTATTCTGGATGAATTTAAGGGATTTTGCATAACTGTTAAACCATGACAGATGGACAAAATCTTACCGCACAAAAAATGTAGAGTACCTTAAAACACACACTTTATGTTATATACTTTTTTCGTGGAGTTGACCTATTTTGAGATATTGTTTGTTTTTGGTTTCACTTATAAAATCTTTTATTTTTCCCCAGACACGAATTTATCAACTCCGATACATGCAAACAAAGAAACTTCAGTCACATAGCAACCAGCTTTAGACTATCTTAAGCTACACTACAACCGTATTTCGCTGCTACTTACAAGAAAGCAAGTAATAAAGACTATTTTTGCTATTTTTTTCTCGATTATCATGAAGTAAATAGAAGCATAAGCATATTAACAATAATTTGTGGCAGAGATGTAGAGAAAGTCATGTGAATGGAACACATAAGATTTTTTGACATTTTGCTTGGCTTTAGCACAGTGCATTCCTACAGTTCCTTTCTACCTATAGGGATCTAAGTAATAAGAATATTCTGTTAAAGCCTGTCTCGATTAGCATGGAGCAGTAAGAAGAATATTTTGTAAGAAGTTTGTAGAGCAATTAAAGAAAGTCAGTTAGTATGACACATCGGCTTTCTTTATACGTAGATTAGTTTAGAAAGCATTCTGTAGATTCGTTTAGGCCAAGAAGGCACTGAACATAGAACTTGTCAAGGTTGATTATATACTATGGGGAAAAGCAACGTATAAAGATCTAGTGCTAAAAGCATGGGTTACAAAAACAACAGAATAGACATGTAATGATACCATTTGCTTTTGAGGATTGTACGCCACTGCACTATACTTAATACGCTCTATAAAAGCATTTGTACCTTTTTTTTTTCCATGCACATAAAAACAAAGGATATCAAAATTAGTATCAAATGTATAATTTCATATTCTCATTATATGTAACCCTGATGTAATGTCAAATGATAGTTTTCTAATTTTCAACATAATAGCTACTACTAGTAGTTATATAAAACTAAAATATGATTATTGTATTATGTGTTCTTCATAAATGTCAACAAATTACAATACATATTTACAATTATATTATACAGCTTCCAATGCAAACATTTACAATTATGTACCAGAATGTAAACTTTAGTTTAGTGTAGACTACAGGCCTTGTGACACTGCTAAATACTAAAAAACTAATTTCACACAAAACAAGTTAATGAACACACAGAAGAATTCGGAGTGAAATTTCTAATACACGCTTAGGTGTAACTTACGCAAAATAGAAATAAACAGTAGTATTAGACAAATACAAGACAGCGCAATAGCAAAAAATTACAAAGTTCCAATGTTCCAATTAAATATTTCTTCTTTAGTCTGAAGAAGTGGGGACATTTTGAGATTTCAATTACTGAATTATATACTAAAAGCATTTATTTTATTTAGATGTTTCTTATGGAACAAATTCTTACTACCATTCCAAAACTCATTCCGCTCTCGTGTTTATTTGCTGATGCTCAGCGCGTCTTGCTACACGCCCAGAAAACAAATGCTACTGCAATAAACGGTTCCCCTTTCTGTCACGAAACCTCTCATTTATTTTGCGATGTAATGTCTCAGTGAAATATTTATTTCGTCCGAAGAAGTGTGGACTTTAAGAGATTTCAATTACTGAAAACTCTAAAATACTTAACAACGTATTTTATTTATACAGGGTGTTAATAAACTACACCGATATAATTACGAGGATGTGCACGAGACTGATATAAATACTTTGAGATCGGCGATGCATGGTCCCTGGAAAAACATAAGCCAAGCGTTAAACGTGTGGGTATCAGGTGCTGATAACTCGGTCTTAAAGCAAAGCAGGTTGAAAAAATGGCTTATAATGTCTTTAAAACTGCTGCCTGAGTATATAAATATCTATTTTTAGCAGCTCGTTACTAGCGTTCTCAAGATTTAATGTCGCAAAAATCTGTAAAATCACGAACAACTCACTTGACAGTCGAACACTGAGCATTCATTAACCACGTTCTTGAGGCGTTTTTTCAATTGCTCTGGTGACTTAATGCGTATCGCGGGAAGCTGCTATCCCAAAGATCACGAGTTCCATTCCTGTCATAGAGCAAATGTGTTTTATTATTATTTTTTTCATTCCAGACGAAGTGCCGCGATACGTGGCGTACTGGCACTTCAGAAACTTATAGCCGTTACTTCGAAATTTCAATAAACAGACCATAAGTCTCTTATCTCAAATTACTGTTTTATGTAATCTACATATTCAGTGAAAATATTTATTATAGCTCATTAACACCCTGTATATTGGAAATAATTCCTACTACCATTCAAAGGCTCATTTTACCGTCTGTCCACGTGCACTTCCATCGTTTCACATTCCTTGATGTTCAAAACGTCTTGTTAGAAACTAAGAAAACCAATTACTAACGGAGTAAAATTTTAACCTTTCTGACACGAAACATCACATTTACCGTTTTTTCGTAATTTCTCAGTTAACTATTAAGTTTGAAGAAGTGTGGAAGTTAAAAGATATCATTACTAAAGCGCTAAATTATTCAGGGTGGAAGGAGACCTATTATCATCGTTTTAAATTACGAAAGAGCAGGTTGTTTTGTTTATTTTGCACAACGTTGAAACATAGCAAATTCAAAATTCACTTTAAACTCAACAGTACCTTTACTTACTCGGTTTCTGCTGCTACAGTATTTAATTGCAGTATTTCCTATATACTAAGTGGAGCAAAGGACATCATTATGAAGTTTCCATGATTGGATTTGAATTTCTATTTAGTGAAAGTAAAAATGTAAAGCGTGTTATTTATGGACGCTCAATAACTACTACTATGGTTCTCAACGTCCCATTCTAAATTGGACGTAAAAGACCACTTAATTTTGCTCATGGGCCTCTCTGTCAGGCTTGAGGTTCTTTTATGTGCAGTAAATCTACGACACGGGACCAACGGCTTTACTTCCATTCGAAGGAAGCCATGCTAAGAATTTTTACTCCGTCGGGTTTGAACCCGTGACCTTGGGTATATGAAGTTAGCATGGTAACCATTACACCAGGAGGGCGACCTTCCTCGTGAGTTCCCTGCTAAGTTCCATGGTGATGAGGAATCAACTGGTGCCCATAGATGGCACTATAGGACGAAATCACGACTTGTGGACGCGAAATGGCAAACATTTTTCCCATAATCTTTTTACGTGCAAATAAATGCTACTCGGGACCACCGACCAATATTCCCTTCAAAAGGGAGGCGTACTAAGGATTTTTATGCCCGATAAAATGAATCACCCTCCGCCAGGTTTGAACCCGCAATCTTGGCTATACTGCTGCTGTAGTAAAGAATAAATTTATATTTCCGGTATGAAAATAAATACAAAATTACACAGACTAAGGAATCATTTGTAATATTACCCAAATTATAATAGGAACCTTATTCATAAAGGCACAAAGGCTTGAGAAACCTAAGGAGCAAAATTATGTTTTCAGTCTTTGTGAATTAAAAACTCCTTGAATAAATAAAACAAGTTAAAGCAGACAATCAATGAGAACTTCTTTTAAATGTTTGGATAAATTGTTCAAGAGGTGTACTCTCGCTACATACATGCTTCAAAACGTTTTTTTCCCCAATTCTACTAAACTCTAAGAATGGGTGCTTTATATTGCTGCTCGAAGTACTCTTTCTTGCAACATTTCCACACCAGTCACTGTTTTAATGCATATGCGAGTTTTCATAAAGAAAAAATCGATTGGATTTAAATCCGGCAATCTTGCTGGCCACCTTATTGGCCCATTCCAAGCGAACCAGAGTTTTTCTTATCGGGTGTGTAGACGACTTCATACTGTTCTGCTTATATGCGGAGGTGCGCCGTTATGTAATTGCCACATGTGAGGTTAATACCCCGTAATAAAATGTATTTACTTACCAAAACCTTTAAAAGAGAAATTTTAATCCTAAATACCAAACATGATTTCTTACTGTCAGGGAAACATCTTCAAGCAGAATAGTAAAGGAGATCCAAACCATAGGAGGCATTCACAAACCGATTCATGTGTATCCTATAATTTCTGTCCAACCATTTATTAAAAATCTCTGCTGAAAGTATCTTATTGTGTGTGGATTAACGTGAGCTGAGGTGTACATTATGGTAATTAGGTATTCCATTCCTTGTAAATGTTGCTTCATTCATTGCAAACAATTTTAAGGGGAAACTCGTGCCTTTGTTGAGGAAACTATTAGAAAATGCTAAACCTTGGTGCATAATCTGCTTCAGAAAGATACTGGATGCAGTGAATGTGATAAAGCCGTAGTAGTTCTTTATTTAGTTTTTATTTTTAAAAAAAACAGCCCAATGGGATACGCCAATAGTTCGTGCTGCATTACTACTTCTGCTTCCACCAAATGAAGGGTTCCACCTTTACATTAATATTTCTTTGACTAACTCCTTCAGATTGAGGAAATATCTTCCTGTCTCTAGAAACCTTTGACAGACTAAAGCAAATATCCTAACACCTGGTACTCGTCTGTTTGTAAATATTTCTATGTAAATCCTTATTGCGGTTGCCGTATTACGTGTTTAAACGTATGAGTGACATTTCCAGACGCTCACCTTTAGTAAAGTGAGTCATTTTAATTGACGATTTCTGTTTTAAACAAGCATAAACAAATAGCTTTATAGACAATGGCAGCAGTGAGCTTTTTCGATCTTACAGCGTCATCATTGTGTGTAGCCACGGGGCTAGTAATGTAGATTCAACCGAGACGAATTTCAATAGCTTATGATAACAGAAAAACAGCGAACAGTATTAATTGAAATGTACTTAAACATGAAGAAAACATTTATACTTCAATCTTCCTCAAGAAATATTCCCAAAAGTTTTGATTTTCGTAAAATTTTCACTTAAACCAGAATTACCAATACGAAATCTTCTCAAAACTACTCTAAAAACAGCAGAACTGTACTAATTTTTACTTTCTCTATACGTACTATGTACATAGTTTATAGAGAAGGTATTGCACTCCACCCAAACATTCGATACCGAGATTTCACCGGAAATATATGTTTTAGGGTCTCCTTTATCTAAAAAAAAGCATTTTCGGAAAAAGGTCCGTGTGTGAGTGTGTGTGTGTTGTATGTCTGTGAACACGATAACTCAACAACAAAAAGTCGGTAAAATATCAAACTTGTATTTAAGTTTAATATCCTCCAGGGATGCGACACGAAGATTTTGAGAAAATTCTCCCCACCCCCAACTACCCGTTACATGAAACTTTTTTCGAAAATTTTGATTTTTCCAAAAATGGCTCTAATGATTTTGATTAAAAAATCTATATTAAAGCTATTTACCTGACAAATAAAATGTATATTTTGAATTTTCTGGGAATAGCGCCTGAAGATTACTTTATTCTGAATTATCAATTTTACGGAATTTTGAATAACTGCTAAACAGTAAGAGATGGACAAAAACTTACTCACGAAAAATGTAGGGCACTGTAAACACACAATTTATGTTGTGTACATTTTTTTCGTAGAGTTCATAGTTTTTGAGACACTCCTTATTTTTCAGTCACATAGCAATCAGCTTTTGATTATCACTTTAACCTATGGTACTCCCTTATATCGCTTCTACGTACAAGGAAGCAAGCAATAAGACGATTTCTGCTAATTTTTTTGATTAGCATGAAGTGTAAGCCTAAGTTTAACAATAATTTGTTGCAGAGATGTAGAGAAAGTCATGTGAATGGAAAACATCAGAGTTTTATACATTTGCTCAGCTTGAAGTTTGTGGTTGGAGTTAAAGTTATTATTTTATTATTTAATGGTTCTATTTTTAATTCTTCTTTTATATCTTCATGTCTTATACTGTCTATTCTAGTACAGTCCTTTACACTTGTTAAGTATTTCATTTCAGCAGAATGTATTTTACTATATGTAAAACAGAAAGAAATAACTTGCATAAAGTTTGTTTATCATCCAGATTATTCTTTCGGTTTAAATCGGTTAATAATTCAGATTGTTTGAAGTTTTAAATTAATTCAGAAAGCAACGTTATGTTTATGCCTTTTGGATACAATAGGGAAACTGTTTGAACGAATAATAAATCAGAGATTATTAAAAGAGGTAGATTTAAAAGGTAGTCTCGCGCAAACCCAATTTGGTTTTAGAAAAGGCCTATCAACTGCAGGTGCACTTACGACATTTCAGCAGGAAGAATGGCAAAAAAGTATATGGGAATATGCGCCTAAGGTAATCGCAAATCTCAACTAATCTAAGTTGAAATGTCATGGAGGCCTTCGGAATCCTTCTGACCAAGAATTTGCAATCCTATAAACGTTAGCCAAAGGTGCTGAAGGACAAAGAGCATGGTAACCTTATTAATATTAATGGTAGCTGAGTAGTGTTTACATTGTAATGCAGATGTTACAATTTTGAAAGAGAGATGAAGGGAAAAGCGATTTCAAAATGCAATTCTATTTCTGGGAGGTGTGAGAGAAACATTTGATTATTCCCTTTCCCAGTGAAGGCGACGCGCACGTGGAATCAATAACTAATGTGGTTTAGCATTACATTGAAATAACCAATGTGATATTGCTGAATAATAGATATGCATTGTGCTTTGCGAAACGCAGATAACGCAGGGCTTTTACTGTAATATACAGCTTACGAGAGTTTCGGAATTCTGAATAATGAATAGGTTTTCTAACGAAAACACAATATTAATCTAGGGCTCAAATGGAATACATGCTAAAATTAGAACAACTAATAAACAGGATTTATCAGTAAGGTTATCCGATATTAAGTTTCTGATTTTCCCTAGCACGTATGTATAATATCCATAGTACGTAGAGTAAGTCAATTACTCTACCCGAAAATTCTGCACCCTGATTTCACCCGAAATATATGTTTGTGAAACCGACTGAATACAAAAGCATTTTTAGAAAAAGGTGGACAGCATAACTTAAAAATCTGATGTGTTCCATTCACATCACCTTCTCTACATCTCTGCAATATATTATTGTTAAAAAGCTTATGCTTCTATTTACTTCATGCTAACCGAGAAAAAATTATCAGAAACAGTCTTATTACTTGCTTCCTTGCAAGTAGAAGCGAAATAAGGGCGCACCATAGGTTAAAGTGATAATCAAAAGCTGGTTGCTATGTGACTGAAGTTCCTTTGTATGTATTGACGGGAGCTGACAAATTCCTGTAAGAGAAAGGATAAGCTTTTCAGAGCTGAAACCAATAACAAGGAATAACTCAAAAGTGATCAACTCCATGAAAAAAATTATATAACAAATTGTTTGTTGTAACGTGCTCTACATTTTTTGTGTGGCAAGCTTATGTCTATCTCTTATGATTTAGCAGTTATGCAAAATTCCGTAAAATTCATTCAAAATAAAGGAGTCTACAGAGGTCACTCCGAAAAAATTCTAGATATTTATTTTATTTCTCAGGTAAATATCTTTGATATACGATATTTCAATTAAAATCGTTATTGCCATTTTTGAGAAAATTAACATTTTTCTCAAAATACTTAAGTTTAGTATCTTCCAGCGATGCGACACAAATATTTCTAAAAAAATCCCCCCCACCCTAAGCTACCCTTTACATGGACATCTTTTTTCTCAAAAATCATTCTAACGATGTTTATTAAAATATCGTATATTAAAGATATTTACCTGACAATAGCCTCTGAAGACTACTCTATTCTGAATGAATTTTAAGGAATTCTACATAACTGCTTAACCGTAAGACATAGAACAAGCTTATCTCACAAAAATGTAGAGCACTTTAAAACACACAAGTTATGTTATATGCATTTTTTTCGTGGAGTACATCGTTTTTGGAACACATCAGATTTTTACAATATTTTTACATTCTCTATACTTACTATGTACATAGTGTATAGAGAAGATATTGTAATGCACCCAAAAATTCGATACCGAGATTTCACCAGAAATACATGTTTTGAGACCTTCTGAATCTAAAAAAAAAAGCACTCAACTACACTACGTATTCAAACATATAGATATTTAAACACCAGAAAGTCTATACAATATTTCCACAAATATTTTGTCACTTGGTACACGTACTTCCATTAAGTATGTGCCCAGACTTGGCCAGTTTTGGCTGTTTAGAATAAAATCCCCGAATGCTGTCCTTTGTTTAAAGCTAATACTACTTCCGGCAGTAATTTATCCAGCATCCTCCGTCTGTTCGCAATCTGTCAAAATATGCGTCCAGTCTTCCCGATCCCCACACAATGCGCAAATCCGCCTACCAGATTCATCAACTACACTTACTGGTTTCTATAATTTAATGACCCTATATCTGCGATCATTGTACAGACTATGTGTTTGACCTACGCAGATATATTAAAATCCAATACAGATTATGTTTATTTTGTCTATATATACTGCCCGCCTGGGTAGTGTGGTGGTAGCGTGTCTGCCTCACATTCAAAGGGTCGTGAGTTCGAAGCTCGCTTAGGGTGAGTTACCCGGATAAGGCATTTTTCGGGGTTTTCCCTTATCCTGAGAAGACGAATGTTGCGTAACTTTAAGCTCCTTGGACCCCGAGATCATTTGAACATCATTTCATCCATTTTCATTCATCGTCTGATATGACCAACCAGGTTAAAGGACGTTAAACTACCAACAACAACAAATCTATATATACTATGCACATAGTGTATAGAGAAGTAATTACATTCCACCCAAAAATTCGATACCGAGATTTCACTGGAAATACATGTTATAGGATCCCTTATATTTAAGTTTAGTATCTGCCACAAAGATTTTGGAAAAAGTCCCCCCCCCAAACTACCCTTTATGTGGAAAAAATTAAAAAATGTTTGTTTTCTAAAACTGTTCCTTGATTTTCTAACCATTCCATGTATTAAGAAATGTACATTACAAATAAAATGTCTGTCTAGAATTTTCTGGGAAAAGTCTCTAAAGATCTCTTTAACCTGCATGAATCTTGAGTAACTGGTAAACCGTAACAGATCACGTAAAAACACACAATTTATGTCATATATGTTTTTTACGTGAAGTTGAACATTTCTGAGATATCCGCTGTTATTTGTTTCAGAGTTAAAATACTTAAATGTTTTTCATACAGAAATTTTTAGCTCTTTGCCATGCATAGAAACAGATTCAACACATGACAACCCGCTTTTAAAAGACTATCGATTTGGCTTAATGTATTCCCTTATTTACCTTCTACTTAAAAATGAGCAAGTAATTAAGAACATTTCTGCTAACGTTTATTTCGATTATCATAAAGTAGATAGAAGAATAAGCTGTTTAACAATAATTTGTTGCAGCGATGTAAAGAAACTCGTGTGAATGGAACACATTAGATTTTTCAGTATTTTTCCCAATAAGTTTTGTTTACACAGATGTTCAAGGATATTTAAGGAGTTATACTTTGGTATTTGATGACCTGGTATATTGCAGATTTCAGTTCCATACTTACACGAATTGCATATATAAGTACGCGGGTGCGAGTTTGTATGTGTGTAACCGAGATTAAAAAATGCTCAAATGTAAATCTCACACGGAACTACTATTATATTACATATTATTTATTACCCATTATATTTTCAGTTAGACCAATACAGAAAGAGGAAATATAATAGCATTTTTGGAAGGTACCTTGGAAGCTAATAGTACAATATTCCTTCATTTTGTGAAGTATCTCATTCAAAAAGAATGCTGAATGATAAAAGTATTTTACTATCAAGAAGGTTTTCTTATGAAAATTTATGTTCCACTGTTATCTTAAACGGTCAGAGTATTTTAGGGTAGTTTATACAGGAGCCGACACAAACAAACAGGGTTGAAGCTTTAAATGAAACCTTGCACTTGGACACATCCATTGCGCTCTAGTTCTAAGATCTCATGTGTAAACATAGTTACTAATGCTTTCGAGTTGTTTAGAGTTGCAATAACTTCTGGTTAGGTTCATGAATTAAGGTGAAAGTATGGGATACCTTTTTTACTACTTATGGCACCACAGGCGGTGACACTGATGATACATGAATGAAGATGGAGCACCGGTGGAATTCAATGGCGGGGGAAACCGGGGAACCCGGAGAAAACCCGCCCCAATGCCGCTTTGTCCACCACAAATCTCACATGTGGTCACTTGGGATCGAACCCGGACCGTCTAGGTGAGATGCAAGTAGTCTAACGACTCGGCCACGGCGCGGCCATGGGATACCTAACGCTATATGTATTAATAAAGGTGTTAGCTACAAGAGGTAGTAAATTAAGTAAGTGATGAAAATCTATATGCAGATACTTCTTGTCTATGTACGGTGTATACCTCTAAATGTGTTGTGGCTCCTGGAGGTCATTTTCCAAACTATTATAACTGGCGCAACAGATCTGGACACCTGAAAATCCTAATAATAGCTAGGAAGCGAGTTGCACTTCCAGATAAGCAGTTCACCAATAGATTCATGCATGCTGGAAGAATGCCTGTCACAGTCACCTCTTATGTACCTGCACTATACGGCGCTCCACTGATAAACATGTGTTTTCATATGTATATTCATATCTACAACACATCTATACAAATGGCCTACTATATAAACAATGTCATTCGTCTGCCTCCAATTCTTCCACATCTGACAGTCCTTCGTCTTCACTCACGTCATTGTCATCATCAACGCTATCGCTACTTTCTGCATCATTATCCTGGATTAGAATTCTTTTTGATGTTCTACAATTCTTTCTAATGATTTTCAATGTTCTCAACATGTCGACATACATTTTTCCATTCTGGCCTGCCAATTTCGGCAATTCGCTGACGACAAAGCTGTACCACATCTTTTAATTTAAAAGTGATAAATTGAGTTTTATTTTTCTTTCTTTCTTATCTTTGAGAACCCTGGAAACGGAACTCGGTGAAATATCAGTTGCCTTGGCTACTCTTTCATTCACTTTCATCAGACTTTTGAAGACCTCAGGGAACATACATTTTCTTCCTTCATCTCTGTCTCTTGTTTCATGAAGTCAAGGACATTTTCAATTATTTCTCTGCTCTGACTAAGTAATACTTTACCACTTTGTAAACGTAGGAGCCATGGCTAAAAAATATAATAAATAAAATGAACAATATTAACTGCCCACTTATGAATACAAACATAAGCGGAACACTTTCGTTACAGACTGTACAAAGTTTGCTCGCCTTGACCTTAAGTAAGCAAAGTATCATATCACAAACTCCGATGAGCTAGGCTTGGTAGCTGGGTTGGCGGTCAGGGTCTATATTTCCGAAGTTTTGCGCCGGCAATATAGCAAGAGCTTTGATTTCTCGTACAGGCATTATTAACAATTTTATCACATTTAAGGTCAATGTGGATCTATTAATTATATTTATATAAATGTTATTAGCAAAACTCAAAATATATACGGTTGTCTCATAAGTTCGTTTGCTCGAATTTCCATCTATGGCACCTGAAAACCCTGAACCCTCTTCTCTGTACACTCAAGTTATCATAGTTACAGATCCACCCCAATGACTTGAACCAGACTCGATATTGGATATGCTAAAGTGTGTTTGTGACTGGCGTTGGATGCAGCAGCGTGAACTTGAATTTTCAAAATATGGAACACAAAATGGAACATCTCCGACTTCTTACGCTATTTCACTATCGTGAGGGTAAAACCGCCTTACAATGCCGGAAGAAAACTTGTGCTGTGTATGGGCAAGATGCAGTAACGAAAAGATCATATCAAAAATGTTTTCGTCGATTTCGAACTGGGAGGTGTCTCCATAAAAGACAACTCTAGTCTGCGCGACCAATTGTGACGGACGTGGAAAGAATTAATGAAATTATAGTCAACAATCCAAGAATGACAACTCGGATGGTGCATCGGAAATCAATTTTGTTCGTGCTGCTGTAGCCAGGAACTTGAAAAAACTGGATTATGTAAATATTCGCGATGTATGGATTTCTCACGAACTGAGTGAAGCGAATTTGACTGAGCGCGTTTCCATCTGCAACTCCTTATTGAGTCGCAATCATAATAATGCTTTTCTGAAACGACTGGTAATTGGAGATGAGAAGTGCATTGTGTACAATTCCCGAGGAATTAAACCTTGGCGCAAAAAAGGTCAACCACCAGACTTCATCCGAGAAACTTTATGCTTGGTGGGGTTGCAAAGAAATCCTGTATCTCAAACTTCTTCCAAATAAAGAGACTATCAATTCCAAAACTACTCTCCTCAGCTGGATCGTCTCAAGAAGGACATTGAAGAGAAAAGACCGGATTTAGAAAATGACCGGTCAACAGTGGCGTAATTTTGAATAGGATCTGTAACCCCAACGGCACTATTCATCCGATTTTCATCTGTTCTGTTCCCCGCAGAATTTTCTGAATGGCAAACCTGCACTTGCTTGGAGGAGTGCAGACTGAACCTCGAACAGTTCATCCAGAAATGGAATGTATAAGCTTTCAGAGAAATGGTAATATATTGTCGACAATAATGGAGTATACTGCAGGAAAGAAATAGTTTGTTTACAAAACCTAACTGCGTTATTTATTTATATTTGAACAAACTTGTGATTAAGGTTCGTAAACAGAGGGTTCGGCAAATATTCTGTCGTGGTTGTTCCCAGGCGTTCTTAGTGATTAAAACGTAACGAAAAACGACGAACCTACAAGACAACCTTACATCTTCTCCTTCAGATACATCCAAATGTCATTCTTTAAAAATAAATTCCTTAATACATTTGCAATATTTCTTTTTTCATTAGAAATTTCCATATTTCATAGATTTTTAAATATTTTATGCTACAAAGTTTAAAAACCAAGAAAACGCTGAGTATGAATATATTAAATATTAATTCAAACTAAATAATGACCAATACCAAAACATAATTTTGTTGCACAAATTGTACGTTGGGGAAAATTTTCATACCTGTAGTCGGTTTCTGTGGAATAAAATAGATGTTGAATAAATCAAAATAACGAAAACCGTGAACTTGAGAGAAATGACCTTAAAATTTGATTTAGAGAGTTATTTAACAAGCTCTACACTAAAATAACGTCCAAAGCATGTGATAAATCTGCTCTAGGATAATCAACCATAGTAAATTTGTACTCGATAGATGTGGATTTTTGGCTGAAAATCGACATTCTCTAAAAGAATCACTAAAATAACCACTGCTGTGTACATTTTCGCAAGTTTTACTACCTGTACGTTCCAGCCCGGCAGGTTTCCAACAGGCCAACCTTTGCATAGGCAGGAAGTTTTCTCAATGCTGGGCAGGTCTGTATTATACGACTTGACGTGAAGATTTTAGAGAGGTAGGATTGGGAAACCTCACACTCCAGACGGCTGCTCTAGACAGACTAAAATACGAGCATGGCCTTACGACACTATCATATATGTATTCACTATTTGATTTCAGTTCAGAAATATCGGCTTCTTCAAGTATCCTAATGCCTGTTACTGTTAGAACGTTTTTTCCATAATTATATGATGTTTTAAACAGTTAAAACTTCCCCAATGTAACTATTTGAAAAACTTTCATTGGGATTAATTAAATCACTATGTTGAAACTTTTTTTAGGTTTTTAAAATGGATTTATATATTTGTATATCATCGTATTATGTTGACGACAAAATACTTGTTGCAGAACCAGAGAATATCCAACAAATGAAAGCATATACATTAAGTAAAATATCTACAAACAAAACGAGAGGAGCGTGTTAGAAATAACATTGTAACTAATAAGTAAACAATACTGTGGATTAACTCATTTAATTACTGGGAATCAGAATTAACCAATGTATTAGAAAAGAAAGATGTGGACAAGAAACTGAATAAATTCAATCTTATATGCGGCACAATAAAGTTAACCTTTTGAAGAAAAACCAGAAAGGAAACGCAAATGAAATTTTAAACAATGGCAGTCCATATATGTATAATTGCACGAAAAATAGACGTTAAATCGAAAACATAAAAGAATATTGAATTAGCAGAAATGAGGTTTCTAAGATGGCTGGATACTCTGTTAGATTATAAACCAAACGAAGGAATAAGAAGGGATCAAACAATGTAAAATGCGAAGTTTTTAAGTGAAAAAACGATTTACACTGTTTGACTTAATAGTTGGCAAAACTATGAAGACCGAGACTTATAGTCCTTACTGCGGTACATCATCTCAAAATTATTTGAGATCACCTTGCAGTGTACCGAGAAAGAGCAAGTCAGTTGAGGATTTAATGCCGTCTGGGCTTGCTGCCACGGTGCCTCAGTGGTCAGAGCAACCGGCTAGAGACCGGGAGATCCGTGGTTAAATCCCGGCTATTGCATTAAATTTGTCAGAGTTAACCTATCGCACTCCTGTCCTGCACACGGCTTGTGCGAAAAAACTATTACTTAACAGAATAAAACAAATTAGACGTGAAATGTTCAGAGGATAAAGAATAACACTTCCCTAAAGTTTTGACCAATTAAGTTCCAATTGTAAAAGAAACGTAGGAATACCGAGGAAGAGATAGGGAGATACCATCGATTAATGGAGTCGGAACGGAACCTTAAGGATCAAAATCTTGAACTTTGATTGTGACGATACTTTTGTAAATGTTTTCAGCTTTACAAGTTGGTATAGTGTATTATTATTATTATTATTATTATTATTATTAGGGGAGATGCTGGGATGGCGGTCTTCACTGTAATATCGCTTCGTAAGATCATAGAAATGTTCTGCGCTCTATTCGCAAAGAGATCGAACTATTTCAATAGTAACTTCATTGCTGAGTTATAAGTTCACGAGGTTAGAAGTGTTTTTCTGTGGTTGGTAATTTTCTTACACTTTCATCCAGAAAATCAAGGCATTGTAATTATATTTCATTGTTGTAAATTTGTTCAACCTGTTTGTAAAACGTGTAGCATATTTATTGCTGATCATTGGAGTAATTTTTGTTTTGAGAGAGAATACTCTATATGTTGGTTATGAAGCACTTTCTGTAACGTTGTTCGTGATGGTAATGGCGGTCTATGTGCATTTATTATTATTTTTATTATTAATTATTATTATTATTATTTATCGTAAGACAATTCAATCTTCATACAATGTTAATAACAGTGTTTATGCTAATGAAAAATATCAGCTAAAGCCTCTAAAAGCAATTTAAATCATTACATTGCATGAACTTCGTAGGCTATACAGTCTGGTGTAACTAAAATGTGAACAAGAACGGTGTAGACAATAACACGATTAATTCTTTCGGCTGCCGCAGTTGGTTAGCGCACCTATACGGTAAACAGGAGTTTCAATAAATGAATAATTTAATCTTCCGTCTTCATAATTTTCATAACTTGTAGAAGGCACTTCTTTTATTCAACTTTATTTCTGTAAGAAATGTTCTAATAAAAGAAGAACGAAAAGGTTTAAATGTTTAACTTCTCTATTTTACGTTACTGTATTTTAGCGACCGTAATTACTTGCATACGTTGGGAATAATGATCAGTGCATTTAATATTAGTTTTGAATTATTAGCACTACTTAGCAATAACTGTTTTATGTACACCAGCAGAAATTTCGTCCTCAAAGCTTGTTTAACATATTTCCATCATACCCAAATTTGCGATACAATCTCTTCGGAAATTTACACATCATTACATTAATATTATTTAAAATTAAACATGTGCATCAGTATTTTAAAATTCCATCCAATTATAAAGGTTGCTACAAAATCACTGGACAGTTGGTAAAAGAAAACGAAACTGATAGCAAAATTAAGCACAGTAAGAGTTTTTACCCTTAAGTTATTACCAAATGATAATAATTACTCCCTGTCAAGTTGTTATACATTTTAGATCAAGACCGCTGTCTAGACAAGCAGTGTACGACATAGGAGACACATTTGAAGGCCATGAATCTGTTATGGATGCACCTACATCTGGCCGTCCAACAACAGTCACAAGTGAGGAAACTGAATTGAGGGTATGTTTAGTTCTGACCCAAAGTCCGCGAAAATCAACCACACAATTGCAACTGAGCTCGATTTATCACAAAGGTCAGAGAAAAAAATGCTGCACAAACAGAAGTTTAAAATTTACACTGCACGTTTACGATATGGATTGCTTGAAGATGATGCAGATCAACCGACGTCTTCATTTTGTAAAGTGATGCAAGAGAAAATGATCCTGGCCTATTCAATAAACTTTGGTGTGATTTGACAAGGCCAATTTTAAGTTAAATTGACAACTTAACAGACATAAGTGCACTTGTACACTGAGAATCAAGATTTTTTGTCACAAAGAAAAATTAAATCAACCTGGTGTGAGTGTTTGGAGTGCAATACAATCATTTGGCGTACTTGCTTCACATATTTGAAAGAACAGTGTCATAACATATCTATTTTGACACACTTCAGAATTATGGGGAACCAGAAATGTGCTGAAATTTACTTTTAACACGATGGTGCTCCACCACATTAGGACTCTGTTTATTCTCACATGCCTCAGATATTTCCTGAACTAAAAGAAAAAATACACGACATATTTCATGATTTGGGCAGTGACACCACACTATGCCGTAGTGTATGTAACAGTGCTCCAAAATACTTCAAAAAGTATTAACACAGACGGAATACAGTTTGAACTTAAAAATAATTAAAAGTACTGTTTGTATTTGTAATGAAATATAAATTCAGTCTCTTTCAAGTGTCATGCGAGTTTTGCGTCTACCTGTATGTTATCTCCCTGCGCTTTTTAGTTCTGCCAGTGCTACTTCTGTCGGCGGAATCTTGAGTAAATACAGAAGTTCTCATTATTACTATACGTTGGTTCCACCGCTTAAACTACCACTAAAACTATTAAGGTAGTTTTTTCAGTTTTACTCACCGTCATCTCATATTACAACGTTTGAAAAATATATCTTGTCTATTTTTGGCCTTTAAGTTTCAACAAAGTACGAGATTTACTTTAAAATATACCAAAAGTATTCGTTTGCTTAACTTTTTTACAACAATTTTATTATTTCACTAGCCATCAGACAGGTGACGTCTAAATCGTTCATAGTTGACGTTCACATTGCAAAATTGAGAACTATCAATATTTGAAAACTGACATTAAAAGTTATGAATTTATCATTGGTGGTTTATTAATAGGCCACTAGATTCGCTTTATAATCGATTTTAAGTCATATGTTGCTTTTGTTTACATCATGACGATGATTTGCAACAATGATACAAAAAATCTCGCGATTTGCCATCCTGCCGATTCTAAAAGTGATTCTGTGTTTATAGAGTTATGAAGCCATTATTGTTGTGTAAATTCGTGATTTTCGTGTAATTTGTTTTTAGTACTTTTCAATGGTTTCACCAAAGCATGCGAGCGAAGCAAACATGCGCTGTTATAGGTTTAGGTATTTTGGTTTCAATAATTTCCACTAATTTCCCCAAAGCATGCGAGCGAAGCGAGTACCTTGGTTTTCGGGGATGGATAGGTAGAGTCAGACAGAAAAATTCAACGCCATAGCCGGGATTTGAACCAAAGTTTTTCAGTCTCACTCTGCCTATCCAACTCCTGTCCTACACACGGCTTGTGCGGAGAAAAAAAACCATCCAATACCAATTGACTAAATTATTTGGCTATACTATGAATCCTAGGACTTAAGTCGCCATTGGGGTTGTCATTTCAAAATAATTTGAGATCACCTTGTGGTTTACCGGGAAGCATGCGAGTCAATTGAGATATTCAATGCTATGCCGGCATGTTGCCATGGTAGCTCAGTGGCAGAGCAACCGGCTAGAGATCGGGAGATTCCTGGTTCAAATCCCGGCTATGGAGTTGAATTTTTCAGTCTGACTCTACCTATCCAACTCCTGTCCTACACGGCTTGTGTGAAAAAAATAAAAACAATCCAATACTTAGTTTTCGTCTACTATGGTTTTAATAATTTCGATTGTTCTACCAAAGCTTGCGAGCGAAGCAAGCATTAGGTGTGTTAGGTTTAGATTGGTGTGTATCAATAAACTGACTTTCCTGTACTTTGGTTTTAACAATTTCCACCAACTGTATTATGTTCCAGCTAGAGCCTTAGCACTCCATTGTTAATGTGTGAGTGTTGGCTTCAGTTTTTTTTCTTTCTTTCTTGTTTGATGATGTTGATAACATACACATTTCATTGTTTCTAGACTGTAAATACTTACTTCCCGCTTAGCTGCTAAATCTTCCCCCACCATGAACATTTTCGTCAATTTTGCTATTTAAAAAGTGTATTTACAGGGTGGGAGAGTTGGGATATTTCAATTCTAGATGAAAACACATTGACTCTTTGTTGCTCTGAAGTAGATTATAATGTTAGTTTGAATTATTACAAATATATGTATATGATGGTACTATCGTACAGCGTTACCAAGTTCTCTACAAGGCACTCGCAAAACATCATTCACTATATATTACATCAATCATTGGTAATCACCAGATTTCTAACCTTTATGTCTTTGACTCAACAAACTCTTACCATTCATTTCGTTGTCAATGTAAACATTTTACACCAGCGTATCTTAACAGTTTTATGATAAATTTTCCTTTCATTTATATGAAATACTATTCTTCTTTCTATACCACGTACAGAGTAGGTAGAATTAGTATTGCATTTCTCCCGAAATGTGATACCGACATTTCACTGAAAATGCATGTTCTGAGGATATCTGAATAAAAATCTGATGTGTTCCATTCACATGACTTTCTCTACATCTCTGCAACAAATTATTGTTAAAAAGCTTATACTTCTATTTACTTCATTCTAATTCAGAAAAAAATAGCAGAAATAGTCTTATTGCTTGCTTCCTTATAAGTAGAAGCGAAATAAGCTAGTACCATAGGTTGAAGTGACAGTCAAAAGAGGGTTCCTAAGTGACTGAAGTTCCTTTGTTTGTATGGACACAAGTTTACAAATTCCTGTATGAGAAAAGTATAAGTTTTTCCAAGCTGAAACCAAAACCAAGGAATATCTAAAAACCATCAACGCATCGAAAAATATGCATATAACATAAATTGTGTGTTTTAAAGTCCTGTACATTTTTTGTGTAGTAAGTTTTTCTCCATATCTTACGGTTTAGCAGCTATGCAAAATTCCGTAAAATTTATACAGAATACAGCAGTCTTCAAAGTCTATTACCATAAAATACAAGATATACATATTATTTGTCAGGTAAATATCTTTAATACACGATGTTTTAATCAAAATCGTTATTGCCAAATCAAACCTTTCGAAAAAAGCTCCATGTAAAAGGTAGTTGGGGTGGGGGAATTTTCTTGAAAATCCTTGGAAGATACCAATCTTAAATACCAAGTTTGGTATTTAACGATCTTTTCGTTCTTGAGCTATGCTGTCCATAGACACACACGCGCGCACACACACACACACATACACACACACACAAAGTGGAAATGCTTTTCTGAAAATGCTTTTTTTGGATAATGGGTACCCAAGACATATATTTCCGGTGAAATCTCGGTATCGAATTTTTGGGTGGAATACAATACTTTCTCTATACACTGTGTACATAGTACGTGTAGAGAAAGTAAACAAAAGGCTCATGTGAGCATCTGTGTGTGTGTGTGTGTGTGTGTGTGTGTGTGTGTGTGTCCGAGTTGCTGTGAATACCATAATTAATAAACGAAAATTCGGTTAAGTACCAAACTTGGTGTTTAATCTATCTTCCAAGAATGCAATCCGAAGCTTTTTAGAAAAACGCTCCAGCTCCAAACTACCCTTTATATGGAAGATGAGGAAAATGGTTCAAACGATTTTGATTACAATGCCATATATTGTAGATATTTATATGATAAAAATAAAATGTATATCTGAATTATCCAAGAATAATCTGGTTTACATAACCATAAGACAAAGGCAAAATCTGACTACAAGAAAAATGCATATATTATTAAACCACACAGTTTATGTCGTATACATTTTTGTGAAGTTAACAATTTGAGAAATATTCCTGTTATTAGTTTTAAAATGTTCAATACTTACTTTTATAAAATAGGATATCTTTATTATTTTTTTATTCTGCTTATGTTAAGAGAATTTAATTGCATCATATAGGGATCAGATTTTTACGAGTAAAGGTATGATATCTGTAGGAAGGAACTAAGTAATAAAGCTATTTCAGTTAACGTTTACTTTAATTGACATGACATAGAGAGAAGAATAAGCTTATAGTAAAAAATAGTTTGTTGAAAAAACGGTAGAGAAGGCAATATGATTGGATATGCATATATTAATCTGTTTTCAATGAGATCTTAGTTCAAACCTTTGAAGCTGAATATATTTCCTCCAATAGAGGTGCCAGAACATGAATTGAAATATAAGAAGAAACAAATTTCGTCGTGACGAAAAAAATATAACTTTCATATGACTTTCTCCAGTGTTCCGCAACAAATTATACTCACAAAATATTATAACTTTATCTACATCACACTACTGAAATAAGGATTATCTGGTATGGTATTATTACTTGATTCCCTGTAGAAGGGAAAAAATATTGAAATTCGCTTCTCTTTTGTGATAATCCCGTTTAAGAAAAGGTATTATAAAAGTTAAACTAATAATAGGGGGTATCTCGAAAATGGTTAGTTCTACACAAAAAAAAAAAACAAAAAAAAAAAAAACTGTAAATTTTTTAAATAAGAACTGAAGCTTTCTTGGCGACGTGTTAATTCAAAATCTTCTCGGGCTTCTAGCCAGGTAAAAACTTGGCTTGACACCAACGTTTCGAAGAAGTGCATCTTCCTCGTCTTCAGGGTGAACTGATGGTTTGAGCTTGCGGAGACTGGTATTTATAAGAGCTGGGATGAAGCTAACATCTGATTGGTTCGCGAGATATTATGGCCTGGTATTTAAGATGACTCATGTCTCAGTCATCTTAAATACCAGGCCATAATATCTCTCGAACCAATCAGATGTTAGCTTCATCCCAGCTCTTATAAATACCAGTCTCCGCAAGCTCAAACCATCAGTTCACCCTGAAGACGAGGAAGATGCACTTCTTCGAAACGTTGGTGTCAAGCCAAGTTTTTACCTGGCTAGAAGCCCGAGAAGATTTTGTAAATTTTTTGGTTTATCAGAATGGAAAACTAATTAACTATTACCAAAAAAATTCAGGGCAAATATTTTATTTGGCATGTGCATATATTTAAAAAATGAAATTTTAATCAAAATCGTTAGCACCATTTTTGAGAAAATAAAAATGTTGGAAAAGTGTGCCATGTAATTTGGGGTGGGGAGATATTCCTGAAAATCTTCGTGTCGTATCCATGGAAGATATTGCATTTAAATACCAAGCTTGTTATTTAACCAACTTTACGTGTTTTTTTCTTTTTGACTTACGCATCCGCAAACACATATACACACAGACATACACATAGAAACACTTACGGATACTTTTATAACAATGCCTTTTTCTGAATCAGGGATCCTCAAAACATGTATTTCCTGTAAATCTCGGTATCTAGTTTTTGGGTGCAACACAGCACCTTCCCTACCTATTATGTGCATTGCACGTATGTGCTAGAGAAAGTAAAGATAATGTTTAAATGTTAATATGTAATTTGTGTATGTATAAGTATATACACAATAAAGAAATATATTTAATATCTACAACATTTATAACTCTACACGTTATTTTTATAAATTGCTTTAACTTCATGGGATTGTATGTCAACGTTTATATTTAAGGTTTCTGTATCTTGATAAAGCTTTATAATTTGAAGCTTCTAGTAGGGTGAAATGGATTATTAGAAAGTATTAAATCTGAACTTTGTATTTAAAATTATTTTCAGCCATGTAAAATTGCTTATTAGAAAGAACTATTTAACAGGGTGATATTATTTTCATGCTTTTAATTATCATTTTTATTTTTGTTTCATTTATATAGCCCCCTTTAACATCTAGGGTGATATTGGGGGCTGTGCACTTGAAACAACTCCTTGTCTCCCGCCTGGATAGTGTGGTGGTAGCGTGTCTGCCTCACATTCGAAAGCTCCTGAGTTCAAAACTCGCTTAGGGTGAGTTACTCGGATAAGTTTTTTTTCGGGGTTTTCCCTTATCCTGGGAAGTCGAATGTCGAGTAGCTTTAAGCTCCATGAACCTCGAGATCATTTGAGCATTATCTCACCAATTTTATTTATCATCCGATGAAACAAACCAGCTTAACGGACGTTAAGCTTTAAAAAAAAAAAAAAAAAACGCTGTCTCTAGCGTTTTTTTTTTGTTTTTTTTTTTTTAAGGTTCGGTTAAAATAATTTTCTTTTATTTTCCTCAAACACACATATTCACTCCCACACATACTGCCAGACTCTGTGGGGGATAGGGAATAATTCTAGCTAAAGAAAAATTGCCCGCCCCAGCCGGGAATCGAACCCGGGACCTCCGGGTCGCTGACCACGGAGGCAGTCAATTATTAAATTGTATGCTCACTTAAGCACAAATAAGTTACATATTTTACGTGTTTTATACTAAACATATTTTCCGTGTAGAGTGATAGCATTCTGCTCAACCCAAACTAAATTACAACATTGTACCTACTGCTTCCATAACGTAATTTACTCTGTGTAAACCGTGGGAGTATGAATGTTTATTCGGTTTCAAATCATTATTAGTTCGTCATTGATTCGCTATTACATTCATCAATGGTAATAATGGTATTTGTTACTCTTGTCCCAGCCCATAATGTTTAGAGAGCAAATTATGTACAGAATTGAGTATTTCCTCAATTGCATTCCATGTGCAGCGTTGCTCTTACGCTCCATTATTTAGCGTGATATGCGGTTTGTAAATGGAATAGATTTTTCTTTTATAAATTTGATTTACCGGCTACAAAATACAGCGAATTAATTTAATGTAATGCGAAACAATATCTGTTATATTAATTTAATTGTTTTTTTTTCACACAAGCCGGTGTAGGTTAGGTAGAGTGAATGCCATAGCCGGGACTTAAACCACGAATCTCCCAGTCTCTAGCCGGTCGCTTTACCACTGAGCTAAAGTGGCAAAATGATAGCTCAGTGCCAACGTAGTTCAGTGGTAAGGGCGACGATTAGAGACCGGGATATCTATGGTTCAAAACCAGTCTACACCATTGAATTTCTCATTCTGACTCTACTTATCCAACATCTTCTATGTTCTTATTTCGATTAATTTATATAAACATAGGCCATAGTTGGCTGTTGAAAACATTTTTAAGTTCCGCTGGGTTATATAACATTTTATTCTTGTGCACTAAATGGTATAGTAACGTGTGAAACAAGAACACCTCAGGTTTTTAGAAATAAAAACATTAATATTTCCTTCCTTATCTATTTATATATGTATGTATTTTATTCTCTGCAATTGGGTACTGCCCAGTGGCAGAGTTAAATGTACAAAATTCACTTACGATAGTAATCTTAAGTTATATTAAGAATAGTTATACAACTAACATATTACATACACATGTTTTTCAGTATAGCAGTATAGCAATACTTATGTCATTACCAGCCAGCTCATAAACAGTTATAAATTACCAGCCAGCTCATAAACATAAACCATGAGCAATTATTAAAACAAAATTTATATAAAATCCTCAAGTATTAGCCTGAAAATTAATGCTATACATTACTAATATATATATATATATATATATATATATATATATTGATAATAAAATACATTTATACAGTTTTTGAAATCCTTAATTACTTCACACTTTTTACTCAAATTAACTAACATTTATTCTCTTTAAATTATTTCTAAACTTATTTAAGGTCAGAGGGCAGCCCTGAAAGGTTGCTACAGGCAATTCATTCCATTTTTCAATGGTACTATTAACAAAAGAAAATTTTCCTACGTCGGTTCTGTACCTTCTACCCTTAATTTTATACAAATGATCGTTTCATCCGTAGTATGTTGGATTTTCTAACCTATTTCTAACGTCCACCCATGCATTTTGAGACCTGAATTAGCCTCGTCGTAATAATGACAATCATTCTCTTAACTATCTAGATGTATATAAGTAAAGAAAGTTAAAATGTATTAATTTGTATACATAGGAACCAAGAAAACGGTTGTTGACTTGAAAGCTACACAGAATCCTGACGCCAGACTGCAGAGAGGGCTGAGAAGTTGCTTTCTTTTGTGTAAGTCACGTACGATTTCCTTATACAGGGGCAGTCCAGTTTAAAATCCACGAGGGGACTTCTGCTTTATATTCGTAGTATCACGTGGTTATTATGACGCATTCTCGGAGATTCGCAATGGTTTTTAGGTTACGATGGTGTCATTTTGGCGGACTTTCTAACCAATCAGGAAGAAGCCACCATGACACCGTTTTTAGTATAAAAGAAGTAGGGTTCGACACATCGTAGTCGTTTGTCAAGAATTTGCCCTTGAGAGGCAACCTCGTTTTGCCAAGAATCTGTTCACTAGATGCAGTAAGTCGTCGTTCTGTAAAAATCTCTGTTTGCGAAGTAATGATGTGCAACTGTAAAACTCTGTCCGCGAAGTAAGATAGTGATGAGAGGAAACTGTTAGTGAACTAAAGTAACGTCGCTCACCTATTTAATATTCGACTCGAGTGAACTGTGCCATGTACTTAACGCAGAAACAGTGTAATTGAGAGTACGTGTGAGTGGTAAGAGTACCAGTCAGCAGAATAACAGTGCACAGCAAGGTGCTTATCTTTAAATCTCCTTATAGAATAAATAAAAGTAAAGGTTAACAAGTGTTTTCCTCACAGTTAAAAGATCACTCCTACAACTGCTCCCACTTGCCAAATCCACGCCAGAGAGAGTCAATGCTGAGCAACGCCGTGGCAACCCATCCAAGAAGAGCTTCAGTACCAGATACGTGAGTGTAGTGGAGTTGATTTGCAGTGACACATAGGTACGCCGCACATAAGCACCCACGTTGAGGCGTAAAACTTGACAACGTAAAATTCCTATTACATATGACTGTCCGACGTGCGGTGTAAACGACAAATCACCATCATTCTCGTTCCATATAACCTCACAACACGGGGTAATAACGCATAAAAATTCCGTTACAGTTTAAACCACTATAAGCTTAAATAGTGCGACTAAACTATGTGTTTTACGCCTAACTTTTAGCGGCTCCAATTTATTTTCTTCACTTTTCGTAAGTCCAAAATCTTTACCTCTCTTTATGAATGTAATCGCCCTTCTCTGTAACTTTTCCAGCGAATCAGTTTAATTAACCCTGTATGGGTCCCAGCATGTTACTCCATATTCCATAACTGGCCACACTAAGGTCCCAGCATGCTACTCCATATTCCATAACTGGCCACACTAAGGTCCCAGCTTGCTACTCCATATTCCATAACTGGCCGCACTAAGGTCCCAGCATGCTACTCCATATTCCATAACTGGCCGCACTAAGGTCCCAGCATGCTACTCCATATTCCATAACTGGCCATACTAAGGTCCCAGCATGCTACTCCATATTCCATAACTGGCCACACTAAGGTCCCAGTTGCTACTCCATATTCCATAACTGGCCGCACTAAGGACTTGAAGGCAATTTCCCTGGGCTTTGCGCTCCCCTTCTTTAGTGTTCTCGTTACGAAAACGTAAGGTATGCATTTACAGTATGTTTAAAAATTTAAGATATAAATTCAGGTATGCATTCCCCATATTTGGACAATAAAAACAGTCTTTTACAACTTGTGTTCGCAAATGCTTGGTTTCCGAGTTAGGCGCTCAATATGACATTTATCGGAATAGATTTCTTCCCTGTTGTAGTTTTTTCTTTTAAAGAATGTAGTTTCTCAATGTTATAATTTAAGAGTATGCAGAATATTTCATCACAAAAAAAGGTGAGAACACCTTGTGGTTTACCGGGAAATACGCGAGTCAGTTGAGAAATACAATGCCTTGCCGGCATGTTGCTATGGTAGCTCAGTGGCAGAGCACCCGGCTAGAGATAGGAAGATCTGTGGTTCAAATCCCGGCTGTGGCATTGAATTTTTCAGTCTGACTCTATTATCTAACTCCTGTCCTACACACGGCTGGTGTGAAAAATTAATCCAATTCCACGTTATATTTCAAACTCACTGTAGAGATATTGTATAGAAGATTTTCTTTGTAATTAGAGAGCAGAACGAAAAATAATAATAATGACAATACAATGCTAAATAGTAGTAATACTTCAATAAAGTACACGATATTTCAATGAGTATCAATAGTTATGTAAGGCTTCAATGTTTTATTGAAAACTTGTTGAATGTTCCTTTGCCATTATACAAATTGTCACAAATTATGTAATACAACACCCTTTAATACACATGCACAAGGATGTAATACACATGTCTGGAAGTAAACAGGATATATTGATGTTACTTAAACTACTATTACTTATTATTATTTACTTATTTTCTCTGTAAAGCGAGGAGGCACCCAAAATGTGACAACGTGAAAGTCACAGCTGTATTCACAATGAGTCAGCCAACTGTGGTATTTGTGGCTGTTCAACCATGCTTTTACATGGTGTTTTCTTAGTTATTTTGCTTTCCTTTTGGTGTCCTGAGAGTTAGAATGAACCAGTTACCCTGTATAATAATTTGTAAATACGTCCAAAAAAATTCACGGCTCTTGGACGACTGAATCTAAACATAAATATTGTTAGCAAAAACCATCAAGCCGATAAGCGAGTTTTTGAACTAGTGCACTTATACATTTTGGTTGAAATCTTTAAAGAAATTTGTTGTCTAGCAAAAAGCTGACAAGTTTTCGATATGCAAAAAGAACGAGAAAATGCCAGTTCATTTATGTAAACTTCTATTATTTTATAACAATTATCTCACTTTTTCAATATTTAGCATTAGTGATATATTTCACAAATTCCAAATAATATTGTCATTGATAACTAACAAAAAATATATATAAGTACTTAATTCTCGACATTCCTGCTTAAATATTTATAGCCTTTACTTTTGGGTAATTACAAAATAGAGCATAGATATACTTTGCTCAGAGTTTTAGGGGGTCAATAGGAACGTCGCTTGGCCATACCAGGCTTTTGCAAAGTGCCGACAAACATAAATGCACCTGGCACACTCGAGGTAGCTGCTTTTTGCCTGTCTTAAAAGACTTTGGCCAAAGTATACCAACTTCATTTAAAGGTAGAGAAATAGTTTGTTATATTACTTACATTTTTCTTTTACAAACAGAAGTTGTTAATGTTGAGTGCTTACCTGAAATTGGAAAAACAAGAAACCATTAGTAATTTTGTAATTATGTGGCATTTAAGCTCTACATCAAATAATAAATTGTGAATTCTTTTCTAAAACGTATAAATGGTAAAAACAAAACTTTTACAGGGAGGGAGAATATATTTAATGTTATTAATTCATTGCTTAACATTTTTTTGAGCTTTTTAAGACGCCTCTCAAAATATTTTGTAACTAAAATTGTAATTGTTGAAAACTGAGTAAATTTGGATGAAGTATTTCTAATGTAAATTCTGGGCAACAAAAACTATCTAAAAATCAGTTACTTGCTTATTATCTCCCTGTGAGTACTCCAGATTGTTTCTTATAAGTGATTGGGAAAGAAAATTAAGCCAATTTATGTTTTGTTTATAAACAATAATAGCCATTTGTGTTATGCAATATTGCAGATGTTTCTATTGCAATGTTTCACAAATTTCATTTCCAAATAGACTTGCACTCTTTTGATGTCAAATGTCCCATTAATAATCATTGCACACAATGACATTTATACTTCATGTTACTATATACTTGAAAAATGTTATATGTTCCATTCACATGACTTTCTCTACATCTCTATAACAAATTATTATTGAAAAACTTATGCTTCTATTTATTTCATGCTAATCGAGAAAAAAATTGCAGAAATAGTCTTATTACTTGCTTCCTTGTAAGTAGAAGCGAAATAATGGAGTACCATAGGTTAAAATGATAGCCAAAAGCTGGTTGTTATGTGATTGATGTTCCTTTGTATGGACACAAGTTGACAAATTCCTGTATGAGAAAAGTATGCATTTCAAAGCTGAAACCAAAACCAAGGAATATCTAAAAAAACGATCAACTCTACGAAAAAGATGTATAAAACAAATTGTGTGTTTTAGAGTGCTCTACATTATTTGTGTGGTAAGTTTTTGTCCATCTCTGACGGTTTAACAGTTATGCAAAATTCCGTAAAATTGATCCAGAGTAAAGTAGTCTTCAGAGGCTATTTCCAGAAAATTAAAGATATACATTTTATTTATCAGGTAAATATCTTTAATATACGATATTTTAATCAAAATCGTTAGTAATTTTTAAGAAAATAAAAATTTTCGAAAAAAGTTCATTTAGGGGTAGTTGGGGGTGGGGAGATTTTCTTGAAAATCATCGTGTTGCGTCCTTGGAAGATACCAAACTTAAATACCAAGTTTGGTATCCAACGGTCTTTTCGTTTTTGAGCTATGCTGCCCACCGAAACACAGACACAAACAGATAGACATGGAAATTTTTGTAATCTTTTTGGATTCAGGGGTTCTCATAACATGTATTTCCGGTGAAATCTCGGTATCGATTTTTGGGCGCATATTAATACCTTCTCTATACACTATGTATATAGTACGTGTAGAGAAAGTAAAAATTAACCATACGGAAAAAAAACATATTCCTACAGGTGACTTCCTTGTTTCTTTCTAATTTGAGAATTTCTGATGGCTAAAACCGCCATTATAGCAATGATGCTATCTTTTGATTAGGGCTTGTGATATAACAGGAATTCCTTTTAAGCATCGCATTTGTGAATTTATACGTAACATAAAGAAAATTGCCAAAAATATTAAAGACTATCACCGTGAAATAGAGGAATTGTAATCATTGAGCACTTTTTTATTAATTTTTATGTAACTTAATTTCCTTTTAACTTGCAAACCTACAAAATCCTTTAAATGATTCCTGTTCAAATTGCAACTGAAGGAATTACAAAAACATCATAGGATCGTATTAAATGAAGTTAAAACATTTGTATTTCCATAACAGGATCTACCAAATACACATACGAGAAGAGGACGGCCTTTGCAAATCGTAACAATTGCGTTAATAAATTGGTTTCCGCACCATTTAAATTGACTACAGGCTGCTCGTTCCTTCTGGACGAATGAGCTGTCTACCCTTGATAAACAGGTTAGCAAATACTTTATGTTACAATATCAAACGCCTCTGCTTCTTTATGATTGATTACGTTTCGATAATACACAGTAAAGGTAAGTAAGTGACTCGCATCTTATCTCTCATTTAAAAATGCCATTCGTCAAGAAGTGGTGCGGGACCTGTCGTTTCATTCTTAGCTTCATGATTTATTTTCTCAAAAATTCTAACCTTACATTTGAGAAGTCATTTGTATAATTGAAACAATTCAGAGCTTTCGTGGGCATCTATGTGAACTTTGTCCGTTAGCTGTCCACTTCTTAATGTGAGCTGTTGCCCGTTCTCAACTCTCATTGATCCTGGGGTATGCATGCCTGTCTAGTGAATGCTTTCCTCCGTCTGGCGGTAGTTGTCGGTCGGACCGAGACCGATTGTGCGGTGTATGGGCTTTCACCAAGTTCCGGGATGGGTAACTGACTTCATTATTTAAAAAAAAAAAAAAATCTTGTGTGTTCCATTCACATGAATTTCTCTACATCTCTGCAACAAATTATTGTTAAAAACCTTATGCTTATCTTTACTTAATGCTAATCGACAAAAAATTAGCAGAAATGGTTTTATTACTTGCTTCCATGACAGTAAAAGGGAAATAAGGAAGTTGGATAGGGTAAAATATTCGTTAAAAGATGGTTACTATGTGACTGAAGTTCCTTTGTTTGTACGGAAAAATTTCTGTATGAGAAATGTTTGTTTTTTAAAGCTAAAACCAAAAACCCGGAATACCTTAAAAACGATCTACTCCACGAAAAAAAGTATTTAATATAAATTGTGTGTTTTAATGTGTTCTATATTTTTGAGTGGTTGGTTTCTGTCCATCTCTTAAGGTTTAGGAGTTGCACTACATTCCGTAAAATTCATCCAGGATAAAGAGTTCTTTAGAGGCTATTCCCAGAAAACTCAAAATATACATTTTATTTGTCAGGTAAATATCTTTAATACACGATATTTTAATAAAAATCGTTACAGCCATTTTTTAAAAAATCAAAATTTTCTAAAAAAGTTTCATGTAAAGGGTAGTTGGGGGTGGGGAGATATTCTTGAAAATCTTCGTGTCGCATTCTTGGAAGATACTGAACTTAAATACTAAGTTTGGTGTTAGGCGGACTTTTCGTTTTTGAGCTATGATGCCCACAGACACACACAAATACACACAGGCAGATATGCACACAGATATTTTTCTAAAAATGTGTTATTCATGGTGTCTTAAAACATGTATTTCCGTTGAAATCTCGGTATCGAATTTTTCGGTGCATTACAATACCTTGTCTATACACTATGAACACAATACGTATAGAGAAAGTAAAACATCTGATGTCTTACACTCACATTACTTTCTCTAGCTGCTCTACAAACCTCCTACAAAAGATTATTCTTCTTTGTACACAATGCTAATCGAGATAAATATTAGCAGAATGTTATTGCTTAGTTCCTAATAAGTAGAAGAGAATTAGGGAATGCGCTATGCTAAAATGATTGTCAAATGTTTTAAAAGCTATCGATATGCGATTGTCATTGCAAACCACTTCTTTATTGGCCAGGAGTAGAACAAAAGAAAAGCGGACACTTCCTGTCTAAGAAAAGTTTAAGTGCTTCACAATTGAAACTAATAACAAGGAATATCTAAGAAACGGTTACCTCCACAACAAAAACGTAAAGGACATAAATTGCGTGTTTTGTCGTGATGAACATTTTTTGTGTAGCGAGTTTTCTTCTATCTCTTACGGTTTAGCAGTTAAGCAAAATTCATCCAGAATAAAGAGGTCTTAAGAGGCTATTCCTAAATAATTGGAGGTATACATTTTATTTCGGACATATATAGTTTTAATATACGGGATTGTAATCAAAATCGTTAGAGCCATTTTTAAGAAAATCAAAATTTTCGAAATTTGTTCCATGTAAAAGATACTTTTTCGTAGGGGGATTTTTTTGAAAATCTTCGTGTCGCATCCTTGGAAGATACTAAACCTAAATACTAAGTTTGGTATATAACGGTCTTTTCGTTTTGGGGCTATGCTGTCCACAGACTCGCACACAGACAGACACACACACGGACCTTTTTTAAAAATGCTTTTTTCGGATTCAGGGGACCCCAAAACGTGTATTTCCGGTGAAATCCCAGTATCCACTTTTTGGGTGCATTACAATACCTTATCTATCTCTATGTACATTGTACACCTGGGGCGAGAGGAAGTAAAAAAGGTATGCGTTCTCACTATAAAACCTAGAAGTTTTTAAAGTTTAAAGCAATTAACTGTAGGGTTTTCGGATTATAGAATTTCCTTCTTTCAATTCAGAGATATAATGCAGCGGGCATAAATTTGATAGGATATGCAGAAGTTGTTGTTGGGCGATCTTTTCATGAAAGAGAGAATATATAGAAACTTGTATTTTACATGTATATAAGCTTTTCTTTGGAAATTCATACCACACTTAGTGTTTTTTTATCAATATTTATGACGACTTTAATGAGGTACCCTTATGAGTACGAGCTAGTAGGCCAAGGGGGCTTTTTATTAAAATAAGCGAGTTTTATTGGGACATTTTATTATTATATTGGGGTGTGTTTTAGAATTTGTATTTCGCCTGTTCTGTTTCAAGAATTTAAATTGCAGTATTTTCAGAATCTTTCGAATCACAAGGGTTATTGGATTGGGTATTATTTTATAATGTCAAATTATGAATAATTGTAAATTTAAGCTAAATTTTATTGTATTTAAGTAATGTCTATGTGGAGCCAATGAACTGTAAAATGAGATTAGATTAGATTAGAAAATATTCTGTAGGTTCGTTTAATACAGAAACCCACTGAACATAGAACTTGTCAAGGCATATACATGTATGTATATATATATATATGTTTATATACTATATAATATGAAAAAATGTATAAAGCTCTAGTGCTAAAAGCATAGGTTACAAAAACAACAGAATACTTTCTTTTTTTTTGCACATAAAAACAAAGAGTATCAAAATATAGTGTTAAAATGTATAAATAAATATAATTTCATTATATATAAAACTAATGTTATATCAGATGATAGTTTTCAAATTATCGATATAATAGTTACTACTAGTAATTATATAAACTAAAACGTGATTATTGTATTATGTACTCTTCATAAATGTCAACAAATTAAAATACATATTTACAAATATGTTATAGATCTTCCAATGCAAAGATTTACAATTATGTACTAGAGTATAAAATATAAAAACATCTGGCTTTACAGACCTGGTGTCATTGCTAAATACTCAAAAAAAATGTTTTGACACATTCGTGCAAGTCAAAGTATAAATCAGTTTAATTTTAATATAAAACACGCACACTAATATACACAAAATGCAATGCATTGTAATATTTATAAATACAATGATTATTAACGGTATTGTCAGACAGATTTGTCACTTAAATATTCATCTACAGAGTAAAATGATGTATTGCAAAGGTACTCCTTTAAGAGAGGCCTTAAAAGCCCTGAAATTCCCAACATTTTCTTTTGAGATCACTGGGGAGAGCATTAAATATCTTGATTGTTTCATAATATACACCTTTCTGAAAGCAACGAAGATTGGCATTGGGACGATGAATCAATCCATTTCAGTAGAATTTTGTCACGAACTCAGTTCACTGTCTAAAATACTACTTATTGTTTTACATAAAGTGGACAGTACTTCTCTGGAATGTTGATTGATTGGATGCCAACAAGATGTTACTTAAAACATAATGGAAATTTATCTCAAAGGCAATTTCTGGCACATGAACATACCACACATTTCCGTTTCACCAGAAATCATATTAGCAGAGAATTTAAATTATTAAAACTGTTAAAAAAGGGAATCTACCTTCACCACATTGACAATCTTTATAAAGAGTTTCACTGACAACCTCATGAACTGTCATGATCCCCATGACAGTTTTAAGGTTAATGTGATTTTCAAGTTCATAAAACGTTAGCACTCAGGAGTTTCTATACCGAAAAGTTATACAATGCTGACAGCTGACAATTATCTGAAGATGCAAACACTGTTCTCACCTAGTTTCTATTAATTTACCTCTTTGATGTTTACTGCTTATTTAAATAGTGTACAATACACTGATTTTTTTTCTTTTTCTTGTTGCTATTATGACATTTCTGGTTACACAAGAGCTTATTACTACAACACAGTGATGCATCCTTTCCAGAAATTAATGAGAAGACTTATTGATAAAATACTACAATTCCAAAAATAAATAAAGACAAACACACTCAGATACATTGCATCAAATTATATAATTTTAGGTGTTTGGAGGATGGTTAAAGGTATTTAGACAATTAAAAGAAAGGAATTTAAATATTGCCAAAATTAGTTAATAAAATGATTTTTGGGAATCGTTTTAAAGTTTTATAATCATAGTGCATTAGTAAATGTCTTATGATAGCTAAATGAGGGGGGATGTTAATGTTTAGTTCCCTATATGACATCTTGCAATACATGCTTAAATCATTAAGCGCATTTTGTTTGCCATTAATACAAGTGTATACTTGTGATAGCAAAAATTATGAGAATAAAACATAAACAATTGCCAAGAATGTATAGGTAGATATGCCTTCTTTCATTTCTTGTATTATTTCCAAGTTTGCTGTTATTATATCATTAAATACAAAGCTCATCACAGTGCTAAGCTGCATGCAATCACACGCTTTCAAACCCCTCAACAATGCCCCTAAAACAAATGACATGGACTGGAGTTTACATGCAGCGAAATACATATATCATCATCAACTGACACTTGACCTCAGAGAACTATGGTGCATTTACTGGAATGTTTAGTCTTGCTGTCACTGTTTCTTGAATAGATGTTTCTTTCAACAATGACAACAAAAGGTACTTCCAGGCAGAAAGCTGGGCAACATCAAGCTCGAGAACAAGCCAACACAAGCTTGAACAAGACATACAACAAGCAAGTGGTTACTCGGGTGTTTCAGCTACCTCCTCATCCTCGTCGAAGTCCACTAGATTGCCTGTTGAACCCGCTTTGTGCTGCCACTTTGTGTCAAATGGGTCAACCACAGTCTGCTCTGTTCCTTTTATTTCAGCTCGACAAAACGGACAGCCCTGACCTTCAGAGTCTACCTGCCACGAGGTTAAACAAGTGACCACAAGGATCTAAACAGGTATACTTATCATTCTCTGCACAAATTTTGCAGAGCTGAAATGTGGAGCCCATCTCACAATACAACTCATACTGCTCTTGTGTCACTTTGATATGGTCCTCTGGAGTTGGTTGTACTGCCCAGGAGAGATCAGGGTTTACATTTCGGCCATCAGGATATAAGTAAAATCCTTCCCTGTAGCAATCTAATAAAGCCTGGAACAAAGATTTGTTCTGTGGAATTGTCTGCAAGATTTCCCCATCAGCAGTTACATATCCAATAGCCCAGTGACCAAGCCTGGTGCAACTCAGTTTAAATACATAACTTCCAGGTTTTGTGATATATTTCTGCTAACGTGCCTTCACTTCATCATAAGTTAGGAATGCTACATAGCCTGGATGTGTTACTGCCAGTATCTGCCAGTTTCTCAATAAAGTTGTCCAGGGCTGAAACAGTCTTGTAAAGACATCGAATTCAAAATTGGAAATGTAGTCGTTATAGGTAAGGTCAATGGTTGACTTGAGAGCCATTGCCTCAAGGCCAGAGCTGATTGGATGAACTTCATTAAGAACTTGTCCGAAGATTTTCCAAGGGACCAAAGTGCTGTTTCCAAAATTATTTTTCCAGAACTCAGCTGCATCACTCTTTGTGATTCTGAATTGATCTCCTACAAATGTCCCGTTTGGAAATATTGCCTTAAGTTCACTTAACATATGACTAAACACTAGGCTAAGTTTGGTGAGCTTTCTTCTGTAACGATAGTTCTCATCAAACATTCTCTCCTTGCCTTCCTTGAAAAGTTTAATCGCTTGTTTGCATTTCCTCATTAAGTTTACTATAAAAACATTAAAATGTTCGTTACTGTGAAGCACAATCACTTTGTCTTCATACAGGTATTTGATTTCTCAGTCTTTGTCGGATTCCTATTGTGATATTTTAAATGAAATATTACTTGTGTAATAAGAAAACACTTTCTTATAATATTCTCACTAGGGGTGCCTGTTCTTCGGAGTCATTTAATCGAAACCAAACAAAACTCAGGATTAAGAGGTTTTCTAGATCACAAAATGAAATGCAGTATATCGTGTGTAATTTACGCATACATACATGATCACTATCACATGGTTCTCAGGTATTACTTATACGCAAAATTTTGTGAGTTAATCTTGCGATATTTTAGGTGCCTGAGACAATAAGAATTAATAAAAAAGAAAAAAAAAACTGATATGTTCCATTCACATGACTTTCTCTACTTCTCTGCAAGAAAGTATGTTAAGAAGCTTATGCTTCCAATTCTTCATACTAAATAAGAAAAAAAAAAAAAATAGCAGATATAGACTTATTGCTTGCTTCCTTGTAAGTAGAAGCGAAATAAGGGAGTGCCGTAGGTTAAAGTGATAGTCAAAAGCTGGTTGCTATGTGACTGATGTTCCTTTGTTTGTATGCACAGGAGTTGACAAATTCCTGTATGAGAAAAGTGTAAGTTTTTCAAGGCTGAAACCAAAAACACGGAATATCTTAAAAACGCTCAACTCCACGAAGAAAATGTATGTAACATAAATTGTGTGTTTCAATGTGCTAAACATATATTGTTGTGTAAGTTTTTGTTTATCTCTTACGGTTTACCAGTAACACAAAATTCCGTAAAATTCATCCAGAATAAAGTAGCCTTCAGAGACTATTCCCAGAAAATTCAAGATATACATATTATTTGACAGGTATATATATCTTTAATATACGATCTTTTAATTATAATCGTTAGAGAATTATTTCAGAAAATCAAAACTTTCGAAAATTTTTGAATGTGAAGGGTAGTTGTGGCTGGGGGGATGTTCTTGAAAATATTCGTGTCGCATCCTTGGAAGATACTGAACTTAAATACCAATTTTGGTATTTAACTATCTTTTCGTTTTTGAAAGATACTGCCCACAGACACACACATACGCACATTTTTCTAAAAGTGTTTTTTTTAATCAGATGGTCTCAAAACATGTATTTCCGGTGAAATCTCGGTATCGAATTTTTGGGTGCAATACAATACCTTCTCTATACAATATGCACATAGTACGTTCAGAGAAAGTAAAAAAGAGAGAGGAAACTTTAAATAATGGTTTTGTTACAACAGTGTTCTCCTATTCGTGAACTGTTTTTCAGCAGGTGAAATTAATGAGTTAAGGTTGCAAGATTCTTCTCTCACATTTTGGATAATTTCAATTTGCTTAAGATAAATAGTTATAGATGTTGCAAGGGGATCTAACTTGTGATTTCTTTATGGGGAGTCTTTTACTTTTATCGGCTCATATTAGGTGTGATTTAGGGTAGTATATTAGCTTTTATTAGCTTTTGAGCATTTATCTGCTAAAGGTGGTCCTATATAACTGTGTGATGCTTATTCTTTTTGACTGGGATTGGTTTTGTATTTTTGTCGTAATTATGCATTTTTAATTTCTCTTCACGTACTATGTACATAGTGTATAGAGAAGGTATTGCGTTCCGCCAAAGAATTCGATACCGAGATTTCACCGGAAATATACGTTTTAGGGTCCCCTGTATCCAAAAAAAACATTTTCACAAAAAGGTCCATGTGTGTGTGTGTGTGTGTGTGTGTGAATACGATAACTCAAAAATGAAAAATCGGTATAATACCAAACTTGGTATTTAAGTTTAGTATCTTCCATGGATGCGACACGAAGATTTTGATAAAAATCCCCCCCACCTCAAACTACCCTTTACATGAAACTTTTTTCGTTTTTCTAAAAGATGGCTCTAACGATTTTGATTAAAATATCGTATATTAAAGATATTTATCTGACAAATAAAATGTATATCTTGAATTTTCTGGGAACAGCCTCTGAAGACTACTTTATTTTGGATGAATTTCACGGAATTTTGCATATCTGGTAAACCGTAAGAGATGGAAAAAAGCTTACAACACAAAATAGTAGAGCATTTTAAAAGACACAATTTATTTTATATGCATTTTTTTCGTAGAGTTAATCGTTTTTTAGATATTTCTTGTTTTGGGTTTCAGCTATGAAAAACACACACTTTTATCATACAGGAATTTGCCAACTCCTGTCCATACAAACAAAGGAACTTCCGTAACATAGCAACCAGCTTTTGACTATCACTTTAACTTATAGTACGCCCTTTTTTCTCTCTTCTACTTACAAGGAAGCAAGTAATAAGACTATTTCTGCTATTTTTTTCTCAATTAGAATGCAGTAAACAGAAGCATAAGCTTTTAAACAATTTGTTGTATAGATGTAGAGAAAGTCATGTGAATGGAACACATTAGATTTTTTTTGTTTGGTTGGTCTATCTTCCTGTGTATGATATAGTGTTTCTTGATAGATCATTTTCCATTTCTTTTCCTGGTATTAGCATGGGATTTATTATTCTTCATTGGTAATTCTTTGTTCTCAGCTTAATTATACTAACTTATTCAACTCATTTAATTATTTTGGTATCTTGGCAAAGGAGCTATTCTCTTACGAATGATATATTTTCAGACATTTAGTCATGAGCTTTGTATACAAAACCAAGCAATCTTTCTTGAGCTGAAGATCGTGATTGACCTGCCGCTCATTAATTGCTGTTTAAGTAATGAGTTTGTATGCTTAAGGGAATAGAAAAATTCTGGATATTGAAATATTCTAGTTAATTCAGTATAGAATTCTTGCTCTTTTATTGGGACTATATTTCCCGTCATTTTTTTATTTATTTTTTGAAAACTAAAGCAAAGCAAATATATATACATTATACATGGGGTGTATATAGACCCACGGGATTTAAAATCAGTTCTTTACAAGACTTTGCATAATATTTTCTTGATTCTTTGTATTGAGGATTGAGATAGGTTTTAATTAGGTGGAAAATATTATTTTTAAGGTTTTTTAAGTTCCTGGCTTGATAATTGGGTGGTGTCTATAAAGGGACATTGTTTTACCGTCGACCTTTGTTATTGAGAATTATTTATTGCAGCCAGATTGTTACAATTCTCTCCAATTGGGATAAATTTAATTTGGAGCCAGCGACTTGTGGTTTATTCAAGCAGAACATTTTGGCCTAGTTATCTTCCCTTTTCTTCAGATACATTTGTTTTTCTGGTTTTTTATCGAACTCGTGGAAGTGTCTAGAAGTTTTTTATTTTCGAGACTATTTCACTGTGCTGTGCTGTGCTGTGCTGTGTGTGCAGCGGTCGGGCGGCGGAGCCATTACAACTTTAAAAAAATCTTATATACTCCATTCACATGCCTTTCTCTATCTCTATTACAAATTCTTCTTAAAACACATAGTGTTCTATCTACTTATGCTAATCGAGATATTCATTCGCAGTATTATTATTTGCTTCCTTGTAAGTAGAAGAGACATTCGACAATACACTAGGCTAAAGTGAAAGTGAAATCTTTTAAAAGCTGGTTGTTCTGTGATCAAAACTTGTTTCATTGCATGGCCAGGAGTTGACAAATTTCGGATGAGAAAAGTTTAGGTATTTTAAAATTGAAACCAGTAAACGAAATACCTCGGAAATTGTAAACTTCGCAACAAATGTATATGAGATAAAGTGCGTGTTTTAACGAGATACGTTTTTTTTTATCTCTTTCTGTTTACCAGTTATGCAAAAGTCATCCAGATTAAAGAGGTTATCAGTGGTTTTTTTACAGAAAATTCTAGATATACATTTTATTTATCATGTAAATATCTGTAATGTACGCTATTTAAATCAAAATCGATAGAGCCTTTTTTTAGAAAATCGAAATTTTCCAATTTGTTTCCATGTAATGGATAGTTTGAGTGGGAATTTTTCCCAAACTCTGTGTATGGAATCCCTGGAAGATATTACACCTAAACACCACGTTTGGTATGATACCGGCTTTTCGCAGACACACACACACATTCTCTAAATGCTCTTTTCTAAAAGTGCTCTTTTTGGAAACAGAGGGACCTAAAAGGTGTACTTAGAGTGAAATGTTGGTATCCAAACCCCTCTATACCTATGTACTCTACATTTATCATATCAATACCAAAGAGAAACGTATGACAACGAGTAACAAGCTCCGTACATGGTACATTTAGTTCATGGTGTGGGGGGATTTTTCTCAAAATCTTTCTGTCGCATTCCTGAAAGGTACTGAACGTAAATACCAAATTTTACCAACTTTTCGTTTTTGAGTTATCGTGTTCTCAGTCACACGGGCACACACTCACGGACGTTTTTCTGAAAATGCTTTTTTTGGATAAAGGGGACCCTAAAACATAATTTCCGGTGAAATCTCGCTATCGAATTCTTTGGTGGAGTGCAATATCTTCTCTATACACTATGTATATAGTAAGTGCAGAGAAAGTAAAAAAAGAATAGCGTGAAATTTATTAATCTTGCATTGGTTACATTAATATATACGTACACCTATATGTATATATTCCTTCATTCAGTTCGCATTACAAATTATAATGAACATCAATAAAATGTTTCTATAAATATTGAATAATATCTTAATAGTCCGTTTTAAGTCCATTAAGTACATGGTACATTAAGTCTACCATGCAACAATCATATTAGTAATTAAATCATTGTGAGAAAAGCACGTGTTTTGTCGGATAGAGACTTCATATAGCTTCAGGAATGACTGACCAAGACCGCATATCATTATTTATTCATACTGGTTCTGCTGCATCTTTATGAAATCTAACCTTATTTGTTTTCATGGAATATAGATTTTCGTTCTCTCTCTCTCTCTCTCTCTCTCTCTCTCTGAAACTTGCTCTCACTCTCTCTATCCCTCTCTATCTCTCTTGCTCTCTCTCTCTCTATCCATCTCACTCTTTGTCTCTCTATCTCTCCATCTCCATTCCTCTCTATCTCGGTCTATCTCTCTATTTCTCTATCTCTCTCTGTTTCTCTATCTCTCTCTATCTATATCTCTCTCTGTATCCATCTATCTCTCTTTACCTGTGTCTATCTCTCTATCTTTATCTGTGTCTATCTCTCTTTATCTGTGTATCTCTCTTTATCTGTGTCTCTCTCTCTTTATCTGTGTCTATCTCTCTTTATCTGTGTCTATCTCTCTTTATCTGTGTATCTCTCTTTATCTGTGTCTCTCTCTCTTTATCTGTGTCTCTCTCTCTTATCTGTGTCTATCTCTCTTTACCTGTGTCTATCTCTCTATCTTTATCTGTGTATCTCTCTTTATCTGTGTCTATCTCTCTTTATCTGTGTCTATCTCTCTTTATCTGTGTATCTCTCTTTATCTGTGTCTATCTCTCTTTATCTGTGTCTATCTCTCTTTATCTGTGTCTATCTCTCTTTATCTGTGTCTATCTCTCTTTATCTGTGTCTATCTCTCTTTATCTGTGTATCTCTCTTTATCTGTGCCTATCTCTCTTTATCTGTGTCTATCTCTCTTTATCTGTGTCTCTCTCTCTTTATCTGTGTCTATCTCTCTTTATCTGTGTCTATCTCTCTTTATCTGTGTCTATCTCTCTTTATCTGTGTCTATCTCTCTTTATCTGTGTCTCTCTCCCTTTATCTGTGTCTCTCTCTCTTTACCTGTGTCTATCTCTCTTTACCTGTGTCTATCTCTCTTTACCTGTGTCTATCTCTCTTTACCTGTGTCTATCTCTCTTTACCTGTGTCTATCGCTCTATCTTTATCTGTGTCTATCTCTCTTTATCTGTGTCTATCTCTCTTTATCTGTGTCTATCTCTCTTTATCTGTGTCTATCTCTCTTTATCTGTGTCTATCTCTCTTTACCTGTGTCTATCTCTCTATCTTTATCTGTGTATCTCTCTTTATCTGTGTCTATCTCTCTTTATCTGTGTATCTCTCTTTATCTGTGTCTATCTCTCTTTATCTGTGTCTATCTCTCTTTATCTGTGTCTCTCTCTCTTTATCTGTGTCTATCTCTCTTTATATGTGTCTATCTCTCTTTATCTGTGTCTATCTCTCTTTATCTGTGTATCTCTCTTTATCTGTGTATCTCTCTTTATCTGTGTCTATCTCTCTTTACCTGTGTCTATCTCTCTATCTTTATCTGTGTCTATCTCTCTTTATCTGTGTCTCTCTCTCTTTATCTGTGTATCTCTCTTTATCTGTGTATCTCTCTTTATCTGTGTCCATCTCTCTTTATCTGTGTCTCTCTCTCTTTATCTGTGTCTATCTCTCTTTATCTGTGTCTATCTCTCTTTATCTGTGTCTATCTCTCTTTATCTGTGTATCTCTCTTTATCTGTGTATCTCTCTTTATCTGTGTCTGTCTCTCTTTATCTGTGTATCTCTCTTTATCTGTGTATCTCTCTCTTTATCTGTGTCTATCTCTCTTTATCTGTGTATCTCTCTTTATCTGTGTATCTCTCTTTATCTGTGTCTATCTCTCTTTATCTGTGTATCTATCTTTATCTGTGTATCTCTCTTTATCTGTGTCTCTCTCTCTTTATCTGTGTATCTCTCTTTACCTGTGTCTATCTCTCTATCTTTATCTGTGTATCTCTCTTTATCTGTGTATCTCTCTTTATCTGTGTCTATCTCTCTTTATCTGTGTCTCTCTCTCTTTATCTGTGTCTCTCTCTCTTTATCTGTGTCTATCTCTCTTTATATGTGTCTATCTCTCTTTATCTGTGTCTATCTCTCTTTATCTGTGTATCTCTCTTTATCTGTGTCTATCTCTCTTTATCTGTGTCTATCTCTCTTTACCTGTGTCTATCTCTCTATCTTTATCTGTGTCTATCTCGCTTTATCTGTGTCTCTCTCTCTTTATCTGTGTCTCTCTCTCTTTATCTGTGTCTATCTCTCTTTATCTGTGTATCTCTCTTTATCTGTGTCCATCTCTCTTTATCTGTGTCTCTCTCTCTTTATCTGTGTCTATCTCTCTTTATCTGTGTCTATCTGTCTTTATCTGTGTCTATCTCTCTTTATCTGTGTCTATCTCTCTTTATCTGTGTCTATCTCTCTTTATCTGTGTATCTCTCTTTATCTGTGTCTATCTCTCTTTATCTGTGTATCTCTCTTTATCTGTGTATCTCTCTCTTTATCTGTGTCTATCTCTCTTTATCTGTGTATCTCTCTTTATCTGTGTCTATCTCTCTTTATCTGTGTATCTCTCTTTATCTGTGTCTATCTCTCTTTATCTGTGTCTCTCTCTCTTTATCTGTGTCTCTCTCTCTTTATCTGTGTCTATCTCTCTTTATCTGTGTCTCTCTCTCTTTATCTGTGTCTATCTCTCTTTAGCTGTGTCTATCTCTCTTTATCTGTGTCTATCTCTCTTTATCTGTGTCTATCTCTCTTTATCTGTGTCTCTCTCTCTTTATCTGTGTCTCTCTCTCTTTACCTGTGTCTATCTCTCTTTACCTGTGTCTATCTCTCTTTACCTGTGTCTATCTCTCTTTACCTGTGTCTATCGCTCTATCTTTATCTGTGTCTATCTCTCTTTATCTGTGTCTATCTCTCTTTATCTGTGTCTATCTCTCTTTATCTGTGTCTATCTGTCTTTATCTGTGTCTATCTCTCTTTACCTGTGTCTATCTCTCTATCTTTATCTGTGTATCTCTCTTTATCTGTGTATCTCTCTTTATCTGTGTATCTCTCTTTATCTGTGTCTATCTCTCTTTATCTGTGTCTATCTCTCTTTATCTGTGTCTATCTCTCTTTATCTGTGTATCTCTCTTTATCTGTGTATCTCTCTTTATCTGTGTATCTCTCTTTATCTGTGTCTATCTCTCTTTATCTGTGTATCTCTCTTTATCTGTGTATCTCTCTCTTTATCTGTGTCTATCTCTCTTTATCTGTGTATCTCTCTTTATCTGTGTATCTCTCTTTATCTGTGTCTATCTCTCTTTATCTGTGTATCTCTCTTTATCTGTGTCTATCTCTCTTTATCTGTCTCTCTCTCTCTTTATCTGTGTCTCTCTCTCTTTATCTGTGTCTATCTCTCTTTATATGTGTCTATCTCTCTTTATCTGTGTCTATCTCTCTTTATCTGTGTATCTCTCTTTATCTGTGTCTATCTTTCTTTATCTGTGTCTATCTCTCTTTACCTGTGTCTATCTCTCTATCTTTATCTGTGTCTCTCTCTCTTTATCTGTGTCTCTCTCTCTTTATCTGTGTCTATCTCTCTTTATCTGTGTCCATCTCTCTTTATCTGTGTCTATCTCTCTTTATCTGTGTCTCTCTCTCTTTATCTGTGTCTATCTCTCTTTATCTGTGTCTATCTCTCTTTATCTGTGTCTATCTCTCTTTATCTGTGTATCTCTCTTTATCTGTGTATCTCTCTTTATCTGTGTCTATCTCTCTTTATCTGTGTCTATCTCTCTTTATCTGTGTATCTCTCTCTTTATCTGTGTCTATCTCTCTTTATCTGTGTCTATCTCTCTTTACCTGTGTCTATCTCTCTTTACCTGTGTCTATCTCTCTATCTTTATCTGTGTCTATCTCTCTTTATCTGTGTCTCTCTCTCTTTATCTGTGTGTATCTCTCTTTATCTGTGTCTATCTCTCTTTACCTGTGTCTATCTCTCTATCTTTATCTGTGTCTATCTCTCTTTACCTGTGTCTATCTCTCTTTATCTGTGTCTCTCTCTCTTTATCTGTGTCTATCTCTCTTTATCTGTGTCTCTCTCTCTTTATCTGTGTCTATCTCTCTTTATCTGTGTCTATCTCTCTTTATCTGTGTATCTCTCTTTATCTGTGTATCTCTCTTTATCTGTGTCTCTCTCTCTTTATCTGTGTCTCTCTCTCTTTATCTGTGTCTATCTCTCTTTATCTGTGTCTATCTCTCTTTATCTGTGTCTATCTCTCTTTATCTGTGTATCTCTCTTTATCTGTGTATCTCTCTTTATCTGTGTATCTCTCTTTATCTGTGTATCTCTCTTTATCTGTGTCTATCTCTTTATCTGTGTCTATCTCTCTTTATCTGTGTCTATCTCTCTTTATCTGTGTCTATCTCTCTTTATCTGTGTCTATCTCTCTTTATCTGTGTATCTCTCTTTATCTGTGTATCTCTCTTTATCTGTGTCTATCTCTCTTTATCTGTGTATCTCTCTTTATCTGTTTCTCTCTCTCTTTATCTGTGTCTATCTCTCTTTATCTGTGTCTCTCTCTCTCTTTATCTGTGTCTATCTCTCTTTATCTGTGTATCTCTCTTTATCTGTGTCTCTCTCTCTTTATCTGTGTCTATCTCTCTTTATCTGTGTTTATCTCTCTCTCTCTCTATTTCTCTCTATCTCTCTACCGGATTAGGCCTTTCAGGTCCCTTTAAAAAAAGGTTAAAGCCATTTGTGCCTCCAAAGACTTTTTTACATCCTGTAAAATGGAGAGAACCTACTCTATTCTCCCCATTCAGCGTAGAGAAATGTTCTGGTGACAGCCCCTTTTTTGCAATGCAACGGGCTGCTCTCAGGTTTCCATGGAAACAAAGCATGGTGAAATATTTATGTGGAATCCAAAAATGTTATCTCGGCTTCCTTATCCGACAAAGACCATGTTGCATGATAGCGTGTAAATTTCCTATCCCTTACTTCATCACGTGCTCTCCTTGCAAAGTTTACCCTCCAAATTTTTCCTGGGGCTTGAATATAAATGACGATGTTATATTGTGACCTTCTCTCTTTTTTCTGCCTCATTTCAATGTCACTTTAGGAGCGCCTTGTTCAAAAGAGCAGAAACATGTATTCCCTCGGAGCAGCAGATTTACTCAAAATATTGACGCAGTGACTATTCAACATCGTGTATAACACGTGGACATTTTTTCGCTTCTTGGTTTATCAACGGAGTTTCATTTTACAGGCGAATGAATACCTATACTCCGAGTTTATATATAGCAATGTTACTCTACACATTTATCCGAGTTTGTTCACCACGCTCAAGTTCTTTAGCAGTTTCACCAGTCACTGCATCGCAATGAATGGTTTACTCAGCATTCAAATGTTAGATTTTGATAAATATAATAGCAAACACCAAAATAGAAGTGTCCAGATAAGGTTTGCCATGCAGAAAGCGAAAGGGGAACTCGTTTCTCTATTTTTACTTTCGCTACACGTACTATGCACATAGTGTATAGAGACGGTATTGCATTCCATCCAAAAATTTGCTACCAAGGTTTCACCGGAAATACATGTTTTGCTTACCCCTGAATCCAAAAAGAGCATTTTCAGAAAAAGGTTACTGAGTGCGTGTGTGCGCATATGTCTGTGTGTCTATGTGTCTGTGGACAGCATAGCTCAAAAACGAAAAGGCCGTTGAATACCAAACTTGGTATTTAAGTTTGGTATCTTCCAAGGATGCGACAAAAAGATTTTCAAGAAAATTCTCCCGCCACCCCCAACTACCCTTTATATGGCAAATTTTTTAAAAAAAATTTATTTTCTTAATAATAGCTGTAATGATTTTGATTAAAATATCGTATACTAAAGATATTTACCTCAAAAATATGTTAAAACGCATAATTTATGTAATATACATTTTTTTCGTGGAATTGATCGTTTTTTAGATATTCCTTGTTTTTGATTTCAGCTTTGAAGAACTTATGTTTTTTCCATACAGGAATGTGTCTACATCTGTCCATACAAGCAAAGGAACTTCAGTCACATAGCAACCTGATACCCACACGTTTAACGTTATGTAGTTGCGTTATGTTTATCCAGGGACCATTCATCGCCGATCTCAAATTACTTATATCAGTCACGTGCACCATCTCGCAAATTATTTTGGTGTAGTTCAGAATATTCTATATAATACATTTGAAGTAAATATAAAAATAATAATGGAAATTAGCAATTTCTCCTCTGGTCTCAGTTTGGCGAAGATATAGGCACTCCAGAAGAGGACCTTTGTTTAAGCATTTGTGAGAGTAATTACTTCATTGCAGGACCCAATTACAAAACGTGACGTATTCGTTATATTTTTAAAACGGACCGTATTGACAGCGGACGATCGGCACTGCTGTAATCAGCTGCGCTTAATTAATTGAAAATGAAACGTTCATCAAAATATATCGATCGCGGTTGATGAACATCCCTTGCTGAAGCAAAAAATAGATTGCGCTTCTGGAAGCTGGTGATTTCTCATGAGAACGGATTTATGCAGGCTTGGCGCGGCATGGAAACTTGATAACCAAGTTTGTTTCCCTTATGGAAGCACGTAAGCCTGAATATGTTAAAGTGAGGGAGATTAGTACACAACTTTAAAACTGAATCACAAGATTCTCTGCTTACAACTAAGTAGTGATTATGTTGTTTTAAAGCCAATTATTGTGGTAAAACCTTGATATGTTCCATTCACATGACTTTTTATACATTTCTGTAACAAATTATGTTTAAAACGTTTATACTGCTATCTACTCCAAGCTATTTGAAAAAAAAATCTGATGTGTTCCATTCACAAGACTTTCTCTACATCTCTGCTACACATTATTGTTAAAAAGCTTATGCTTCCATTTACGTCATGCTAACCCAGAAAAAAAAAATAGCAGAAATAGCCTTTATTACTTGGTTCCTTGTAAGTAGACGCGAAATAAGGGAGTAGCATACGTTAAAGTGAAGTCAAAAGCTGGTTGTTATGTGACTGAAGTTCCTTTGTTTGTATGGACACGAGTTGACAAATTCCTGTATCAGAAAACTTTCAAAGCTGAAACCAAAAACAAGGCATATCTCAAATACGATCAAATCCACACAAAACAAATGTATACAACATAAATTGTGTATTTTATCGTGCTCTACATCTTTTGTGTTAAGCTTTTGTCTATCTCTTACGGTTTAGCAGTTAAGCAAAATTCCGTAAAATTCATCCAGAATAAAGTAGTCTACAGAGGCTCCAGAAAATTCAAGATACACATTTTATGTATCAGGTAAGTATCTTTAATACACGATATTTTAATCAAAATCGTTAGAGACATTTTTGAGAAAATCAAAATTTTCGAAAGCTTTTACATGTAGCTGTGTGTGGGGGTTTTTTCCTGAAAATCTTCGTGTTGCATCCTTGGAAGATCGCAAACTTAAATATCAAGTTTGGTACTTAACAGTCTTTTTGTTTTTGAGCTATGCTGCCCATAGACACACACACTTACACACACACATAAAACACACAGACACAAACACGGACATTTTTCTAAAAATGCTTTTTTTGGTTTCAGAGGTTCCCCAAAACATGTATTTCCGGTGAAATTTCAATATCGAATTTGTAGGTGTATTTCAATGCCTTCTCTATACACTATGTACATCATAGTACGTGTAGAGAAAGTAAAACAGCAGAAATTGTATTATGATTTGCATTCTTGTAAGTAGAAGGGAAATAAGGGCATATACTATGTTTAAACGACAGTCAAATCTTTTAAAAGCTAGTGGCCATGTGGTTGAAATCCCTTTCTTTGCACTGCCAGGAGTTGACAAAGCCCCCTATCAGAAAAGCTTTAATTATTTTAAAACTTAAACCAGTAACAAGGAATGTCTAAAACAGGACGACTCTACAAAATAAAAAATGTATGAATTGCATGTTTTAATGAGATCTGCATTTTTTGTGCAGCAAGTTTTGTCTATCTCTTACAGTTTACAAGTTATGCAAATTCCGCAACATTCATCCATAATGAAGAGCTCTTCAGAGATTATTCCCAGAAAAGTCAGTGTATATATTTAATTTGCTATGCAAATAACTTTAGTATGAGATATTTTAATGAAAATCCTTATAATTTTTTGAGGAAATCTAAATTTTAGAAATGTTTCCATGTATAAGTTAGTTTAGCAAATGGGGATTTACCTCAAAATCTTCGTGTCGTATTCTTCAAAAATACCAAGATTTAATACTAAATTTGTTATTTTACCGGCTTTTCGTTTTTTTTGGGTTATTTTTTGCACAGACTCTCAAACATTTTTCAAAAAATGTTTTTTTTTTTTTATACAGGCGACATTAAAACGTATATGTAGGGAGAAATATTGGAATTGCATTTTTGGGTGAAGTGTATCAACTTCTCTACCTACTATCATGTAGAGAGAGAGAGAGAGTAAAATGTAATGTTATCCATTCACATGACATTCTCTAGCTATTCCACAAAAAGTTTTCGTTATAAAATATTATATTCTCTACATCATGCTAATCGAGATAAGCATTAGCAGAAATAGCGTTATTACTTTTTCCTTATAAGTAGAAGAGAATATACTAAGCTAAAGCGATAGTTAAATCTATTAAAAGCTATCATTATATGAAACAATTAAAATTCGGTTCTGTTTTGCATTCCTGCAAGATTAAAACGAAAGAGATGAAGCAAAAGTTTGCTCCCCACTTGAGAAACGTTTAAGTAGTTTAACATTTAAATCAGCAACAAAGAATCAACTTGTTCAGAAATGCCAGCCGTGGTCTAAATGATTTAGTTGCCGACATTTCGTCGAAATCTGTGTCCGGCATCTTCAGGGAATAAAGCTATTAGCCCAGCTCCGGAGTCCAACAAGACGATGGTAATTGAATCATTTGGACGACGGCCTAAAAGCCGGCAACGCCGAAACCCGTGAAACCCTACGTATTTATGTAATAACAATTAACAAATATCTCGTAAACGGTTAACTTTTAAAAAAAAGGTGTGGTATAAATTATATCTATGTGTTAATAAGATCTACATTTTTTGTGCCGCAATCTCTTAGGATTTACGAGCTATACAAAAGTCATCCAGAATGAAGAGGTCTTCAGAGGTTATTCCCAGAAAATTCAACGCTTAAATTCTGTTTGTCATGAAAATATCTTTAAAACACCATATTTTAATAAAAATTGTTATATCTATTATCCAGAAAACAAACATTTAAAAAAAATGCTCCTTGTAAAGGGTAGTTGACGGTGGAGAGATTTTTTTGATAATTCTCGATTGGCACCTTTGGAAGATACTGAACTTAAAAACCAAATTTGGTATTTAACGGACTGTTTGTTTTTGAAGCATGCTGCCTCCCCACAGGCTTATACATACACACTGATAGCACACACAAACATGTTTTTATTATTATTTTTTTTTAATTTTTCTTGTTCAGGGTGTTTCAAAACATATATTTCTGCATGAAATTTCAATGTAGAGTTTTGTGGCATAAAATATTTCTCTATCTACTATGTGCTAGAGAAGGTAAAACTATAATAATTAAAATTCAAATACTGACGCAGAATTTAGTGTTAAGTAAACAATGTCAAGAGAAAATAGAACAATACCGCCCTAAAAGAATGTTATAAAATATATAATATGAGGTTTCGCAATGTAAGACAAAGAATCGTATGCATAAAAGGGCAGCGTGACGTCATCGCCTCACGATACGCACGAAATTAGCCTGAAATGGAGAGCTTTTAGGACATTAACATAGCCAAGGTTAAATAAAGTATAGAACATATTATAATGCATAATATAAAGCCATAAAATGGTGCTTAGAAAGCATAATTACAATAAAATAGAATGAAAAGCAGTAACATGGGAGAAGGAGAAGAATAATAAAAAGTAAACAGATACCGGATGCGATAAATTGTTTATACCGGTAACGAAGCATAGGAATAGAATGAAATAAAATATTGTTTATCAAATATTAGCTATGTATAAGAACACTTTCATGCAAATTATATAAATGCATTAATTTTAAATCATTATGGATGTATACAAATGTATTATAAATTAGTATGTTACGAAATGTAATTAAGGAAATCGGTTGTTCCCATGGAGACGACAGATCACAATGTAAAAAACATTGACCTTCAACTATTTGTATATGTGAAAAATATTAATAAGCTTCCGGGACGCAGTCAATGAGAGAGACGCCAGGGATAAGGACGTAAAGAGTTAATCTCGCCAATCGAGACCTCTTATGTGACGATTAAGTAAACATTATAGCATTGTATTATATAACAAGAAGAGATTGTAAGTAAACATTATATTGTATGTATGTGACAGTTATCTGAAAAGAGGATTCTGTTAAAATAGCGTGGCTTAACACATCACATTGTTTCGAAAGTTAGCAAATAAAAGTTCACATATATCAAGAAATCTTTAGATTCAATTCATTTATTATCACATCCTACCATCCAAGCGTGGAGGTTAAGAATTTCGTACTCACCGATTGAAGCTAGCTGGAAAATACAGAAAACGTGGCAAAGCAGTACACAATAAGTAATCCGCTGCCGATAAACAAACTTAACGGCTCTAACAATTAAGTCTGGCGGGACTAGCCAATTACAGTTTCGCCAACAGTAAGAGCTACCAACTCATTAAACAGCGGCAAATTCAAACAGTTAAAAACCGATTTAAATAACACAGCTCAGCAACCGTGCAGCAGTCCTGAGAACCACAGCTTACAGGACCACCGAGGACCTTTTAACCGCCCCAAAACTCGTGTGAGAGATCAAATATTACCTATTATTAAAACATTTCAATAATAGTATTGCCGAATACATGCATGCAACATATACATTAATATTACCACTGTTTATTTATATTTAAATAGTAGTATTTTAGGATTAATTGTTTTTTTCACACAAGCCGTGTGAAGGACAGGAGTTGGATGGGTAGAGTCAGACTGAAAAATTCAATGCCATAGCCGGGATTTAAACCAAGGATCTCCCGATCTCTAGCCGGTTGCTCTGCCACTGAGCTACCATGGCAAAATGCCGGCTGGCATCGAGTTTCTCAACTGACTCACATGTTTCCCGGTAAACCACAAGGTGATCTCAAATTATTTTGAGATGACAACCTCAATGACGACTTACAATGCTGTAAGTACAAGCCGTGTGAAGGACAGGAGTTGGATAGGTAAAGTCAGACTGAAACATTCAATGCCATAGCCAGGATTTGAACCACGTATCTTCCGATACTACCACTGAGCTACCATCTCAAAATAATTTGAGAACATCTTGAGGTTTACCGGGAAACATGTGAGTCAGTTGAAAGATTCAATGCTATGCCGGCATATTGCCATGGTAGCTCAGTGGCAGAGTAACAGGCTAGAGATGAGGAGACCCGTCGTTCAAATTCCGGCTAAGGCATTGAATTTTTCAGTCTAACTCTACATATTCAAGCAGTATTTTAACTAATGTAAACTTAGTCCTGTTCTACTGTGTCAAGGCAATTTCTCTGATTGTCAAATAAAAATGCAAGGACTTAGAAAATCCTAGTATGTTCAATTCAGTGTTTTCCTTGCAGAGTTTCCATTTCTCGCAATTCGTTTTCGTTAGTTGTGCTCTACAAAGGAGTATCGATCGATTCATATAATATTTGAGAGCGCAGCATTAAAATTACAAAGGAGAGGTAAAAGCAAGTTGTCTAAAGCACTCCTGAACACAGTAAACAAAGTATGTGCGGGTGTGTGTTTACGTGTCTGGATATTTTCCATGCATTACGTTCGCATACTTTCCTTTACAGTTCTTTAATATTCCTTGCTTCATAAAAGCTTATTCTTTGGCTTTTTCATGTTAATCGAACAAACATTTACAGAAATACTTTTATTGCATACTTCCTTGCAACGGGTCATCAATAACTTCCTCCGCACCTTGCTGCTGGGCACCGCTCGATAAAAGGTTGGCATCCCTAGGTTTATCGTATTCGATTTCGACGGGATGTTATGATTATCGGCGTTATCAGCGGCTGTGAGCGCATGAGTTGTGAATTGTACTGGTTAGTATGATCTACTATGCTGCGAGTTCTGACCTGTGCCTGAAGCGAAATCATGTATTCTACAGAGGAACATGTATTCTTAGTGGAAAATGTTTTTAATGAACGTGGAAATTATACTGAGAAAGTGCAACAAAATGTCGTTGTCAGGTTCCCTAACTCAAAACCACCGCACCGAGATACTGTGCGTGATTAAATTTCGAGAGTCAGGTTCCGTGCATGATGCTGTTAGAAGTGGAAGACCCAATGTGCGAACAGAAGAAAAACTATCGTATATATCGGATAGAAAGCTTAAAATTTCACAGAAATAAATATACAAATTGGCTCAACAATGGAATATTTCTTACGGTTCCGCATACAACGCAGTCAAAAAAGAACTAGGTTTATATCCATATAAGATATCAGTCGTCCACGAATTAAAACCCACAGATTACGGGAAAAGAGTTCAGTATTGTGAATGGTTTCAGAGGTTTATTTTGCGTCATGGAATTGCCGTGATAGATAGGACATTTTTACTGATGAAGCTTGGTTCCACTCATCTGATGCGTGAATTCACAAAATACACGAGTATGGTCTACTGAAAATCCTAATGCAATTCAGGCAATACCTTTAAATTCAGAGAAAATTGTTGTATGGTGAGCGATCTCTCGCTCTCGAATTATTGGGCCAAGTTTTTTCCATAACTCAATTACTTCAGATGTTTATCACTCGGATATTCTTTTTCCATTTACTTCACAGCTAAATGAAGATGAAGTGAACGGTGCATTTTTTCAACAAGATAACGCCATTACTCATATATCACATAAATCCATGGGACTGTTAGTAGGATTGTTTGGAGAAAGACTAATTTCTGTGGCCTCCGCGGTCTCCTGATCTTACCCTTCCGGAAAATTTTCTTTGGGGAGCCGTTAAAGTTGCAGTCTATAAGGATATAATCCATTTCTTGTATTTCCTTAGTGATTTTGACGTTGTATGCTTAACAGAAACTTGGTTGAAAAACGGAGAAAATTTAACACTTGCTAATTTCCATAATTTTAGTAGGGGAAGGGAGACACGGGGAAGGAGGGGAAGGAGGGGAAGGTGGCCAGGAGGGGTGTCAGTTTCATTCAGGTCTGAGCTGGAGGCTGCGATAACTAAATTAGAAATCAGTTTGGAAAGGGTGATTGCTGTATCTTTGGCACAGGGGGGAGTACATATAATAGTTATAGGATTATACAACCAGCCAGCCTTGTCCAAGTATGCAAACAGGAATTTCTTCAGTGACAACCGAAACGTTAGTGCAGTTACAGGAAAAGTTTCCAGGAGCTGAATTAATTCTTTTAGGAAATTTTAATGCGAGGTTAGGAGGGGAGAATATTTCCTCTAACGGGGGGTCATCAATGGGGGGAGGAATTCCGCGAAGGTCAACGAAAGAGCAAGGATAGTTTTATTAATGGGGAGGGCAGACAATTACTTGCTTTCTGCGATGTCTTCTCTTTAGAAATAATGAATGGCAAGTACGGTGAGGATCGAGAGGGAGAACTCACTTTCCTAAATGAAAATGGGGGTAGCGTAATAGATTTTATTTTAACAAGTCAGGGTTAAATTGGCAGAATTAGAAAATTTTGGGTGGGGGATTGTATTGAGTCACATCACTGTCCGGTTGCCCTCGAACTGAATATAGAGGCGGCCAATGGCGGCGCATGCACCTGAAGAGGGGCAGGGGGACGAAGAGAGATTCATTAGTACATTTATATGGAAACCGGTAGAAAAAGAAGTATTTGTTGATAAATTAGAAAGAAGATTAGGGGAACGGAACGCAGACACAGCGGAGGAACTAACGCATATAATAGCAACGGCTGCGGGGACAATGAAAGTCCAAATGCATGGTAAGTTAAAACGATTCAATGGTTGTTATCACCAGCAATGCAGAGCTGTAAAGAAACAAGCAGAGGAGGCTCTGTCAAAATTCAGAAGGAGTACATATAATAGATGACATTAGGAAAATTTTTACAAAAAAGCGAAAGGAGTATAAACAGCTCTTACGGGAAAAGAGAACTACGTGGCAAGACAAAATTACTCAGAAAATTAGTAATATTTTAACACGGGGGAATAACGCTGAGATGTGGCAAGTAGTAAAACATTTAAGAGGCACCCGTCAGGCGTCCAACGAAATTTCTCCCAGAAAATGTGCAATGCATTTTATGGGAATATTCGGGAAAGGTGAAAGGGAAGGAATTTTTATAAAGAAAGTGCAAATTTTGGGAAATCTTGAGATCCCAATACTGGACGAGGAAATATCAGCACGAGAAATAGCACAGGCGCTGAGGAGCCTGAAGGGAGGCAAAACTCCAGGGTTGGACGGGTTGCCCCCGGAATTTTTTAAAGCCGCAGCCAGTGTTAATGAGTTTGGTAGGAGTATGCTCCAGATATGTAATATATTGTTTATTGAGGGGAATTACCCTACCTGTTGGGGAAAGGGCATTATTCATCCCATTTATAAAGGGAAGAGAACTATTGGAAATCCGGATAACTATAGGGGGGGTTACTCTGTTGCCAATTATGGAGAAAATTTATTGTAGAGCGTTATATAACCGCATAAATGACTGGGAATCTAAATTTGGCAAACTTTCAAAATTTCAAATGGGTTTCAGAGGACACAGTACCATAGATGCCGCTTTTATATTAGACACTTTAAAGACGAAGTAACTGTTAATTATGCGGGGAAAGCTTCATTGTGCTTTTGTGGACTTTAAGAAGGCATTTGACTCTATCAATCAAAATGCATTATGGTACAAACTAGCCAAAAATGGGTTATCAAGTAAAATAGTTACAGCATTGCAGGCAATGTATCACAATGTCGAATTCTGTGTGAAGTACAACAGAAACGGTGTCCGAGAGCTGCCGAAGCTATAGGGGAGTGAGGCAGGGTTGTATTTTATCTCCCTTGCTATTTAATCTCTTTGTGGATGATATTACTGATATAATGATAGCAGAGAATATCCAAGCACCAGTAGTAGCGGATTTGCAGATCCCAACACTTTTATACGCAGACGATTTAGTATTGTGCTCTTCGACAGTAAACGGATTGCAACGAGGACTGGACAAGCTTAAGAATTATTGCGATGAATGGCTACTTACAGTTAATGTGAATAAGACTAAGGCAAAGACTTTCAAAAAGGGTTGTGTTTATAGCAGGGTGGAGACTTGGACATATGCAGGACAGATACTGGACAACGTTAAATCTTTTGTGTACTTAGGACTCACATTTACAATGAACGGAAAATGGACGAAACACATTGACATTACGAAACACAAGGCAAGGGTGAAAGCGACGGAAGCTCTCCGGATATGCTACAGAATACCGAATATATCCATAACCTTAATGGAAACTGTATACGGAGCGACAGTTAGATCCACGATGACATACGGAGAGAAATATGGGGGTGGGAACAAACAGGGAATCTGGATCAAGTGAGGACCCAATTTTTGAAAGGAATTCTGGGTGTAGGGAGGGGTACGGCAAACTGCGGAATAATGAGGGAATTCGGGGCACATAGTGAAACGATAGAGTGCAAAATCAGAGCAGTTAAATATTGGATGAGAATCGTTCACGGAAACCAATCTCTAATTAGGGCAGTCTGCTACCGTGAACAGTTGCGAATGGAAGGTAATTCGACGTGGGCATCAAAATTAAAGAAAGGGTTGGAAACCGTTGGGATGGGAGACATTTGGATGGCGGGTCAGGAAAACAGGCGAAGTATTTGGAGAAAAATTAAGACCTCTGTGATATTGACAGAGAGCAAATAATTGCGCAATGCACAGAGAAGGTGTCATTAGAAGTACAGTCTGGGCTGAAATCGGAGTGGGGTATGGAGCAATACATCAAAACAGGTACCAAACTCATTAGAGGGGGGCTCGCGTGGATTAGACTAGGAGCACGAAAATTTCTGACGAGAATGGTACGAGAATCTGTCCCATTTGCGAGGAGGAAGAGTCGTGGACTCACATCTTGGCAAGATATAGGGGTACGGAGGAATGGCGGGAAAAATATTTGCCGCGATTTTTTACCGCTGCGAATGTAGGGCTAGAAGCATGTTGGACGCTACTGGCAGGCACGGAAAACATGGACGGGCTAGGTAAATTTATACTTAAGACAAGACAGCTGAGATCTGAGGAGGCTGCCAATAGAGAAGGGGGGGGGGAGGAATAAGATCAACTAAACAAAAGTGACTACAATGTTCTACATACATATATATTATGTCATACTTAGGTCACTGTTTCGTGTATATAGTATGTGTATATATGTCTTTTAAGTGTAATTATCTATTATAAGTGGGTGCATTTATGAAGGTGTACTCTGTACTGTAAATTTAAATTGCTATATTTGAATATCTTTGTATTTTTATTTTCGGGTTCACTCTTAATTCTTTATTGTTATTTAATATTGCTTTTGACTGTGTATTTCCTTTGTCTTTTTATTTTCGTGTTTACTCTTTTAATTCTTTGTTGTAGTTGTTTTAACATTGCTTGTAATGTGTATTGGAAAAGCACGTACGGTCTGTGGACCCGTGCGACTGTTGAAATTCTATGTATGATATTGCTATGACAATAAATACACTTATTCATTCACTCATAAGGATAATCCAAAAACAATCGATGAGTTGAAAACGGCAGTAGAAGATTACATGCCATCTGTAACAAAGGAGACATTATTTACAGTGTTCGAAAATAAATTAAAACGAGTGAATTTGTGTTTTCAAGAAAATGGTAAACATTTTCAACATCGTCTTTAAACAGGTTAGTTGCATATTATTTTTCTGCATCCTTTCGTGCATGAACATAGTGAGCCTAGCAGTTTTCTTAACCAGCGAAACGTTTTCACCATACGCTCGCGCCAGCCAGTGCTGCCACAAAAATTCCCGACTCTAGGGGAGGTGCGGAGCGACTTCTCGATGACCCGTTACTATCATTCACAAAAGTAAATACCCACTTTCTGTTGGAGTATGCGATAGGTCACCTAATTTACAGTCATTCCTACATGGTAGTATGGCAATGAAATTTGTCATATGCCTCCCTTCTCTTTGTTTTCAAGACGGTATGGCAACCATTCCAGCATAAAATATTGCGAATTAATTTTAATACATTCGTATAAAATGTGTTATTAATGTGTTTCGATTCAGCAGTGCATTTGAAGTAAAATACTCCTAGCGTTGGGTGCTTAGCTTAAAAGCATAAGCTTAATTAGCAGCAGCTGTGCCCGCGATTAGAATAGCCAAAGTGGTTAAAAGGAGTTTCTGCCGAATACCAGTTAAGTCAGAAGAACGCCCGCATATTGTTTTTTTTTTTCAATCTTTTTTTATTTTTCTGACCTATGTAAAATATTCATTTGTCATATTCACAGCATCTTTTTTCTGATAAAACTCCTCTCAGCAAATTATATGGTTAGTTTTATTTCGTATAGTGAAATATTATTTGCCGCCATCTTATAAACGCTGCAATACGATTGAAATTTGACATCTGAATGCTTTATAAAACATAGATTGTGAATAATGTAGATAAAGCGAGGTAATACACCTACCTCAAGAGGCAAACATTTCTCCCATAATGAATATTTTGCTTTCAATGCCTACATTCGAATGTATCTGACTGTAATATTTGAATACTATTAGCAGGTTAAAGGATATATTTCGACCGTTCATTGTTAATATTTATATTAGCTTACGATAGATATAAGGAAGCATTTATCTCTCTTTCATGTTGAAAAGCCTAGCTAAATAAGAATGAAATTGAAATTATACTGGTACAAAAATGAATATAATTTCTTTAGAAATGTTGAGTGAACTCAGCATGACCTTTATATATACTTATGCAGTAATACGATACAAAAGCAAATGCTATATGAGGAAAGTATCATAGCCAAGTGAATTTAATATATTATACATTATACTACTGATAGACATAAAATACATGGTAAAAAGTAGCGGATGCCAATAAATAATTCACACATTTTGCACAAGTCAGAAAATAAAGATTTAAAAAAAAGTGCATGTGTACTTTACGAGATTCGATCCACGTTCCTACTTTGCTGGTATCCGATAGTAACACCTTTTAACCACTTCCGCTATTAAAGTTGCAGGCATGAATACTGCTGATTAACTTACTTTTGTAAGTAGCGCACCCAACACTAGATGCGTTTTCAATCAGATGCAGTACTTAATCAAAACACAGTGATAACACATTTTATGAAAGTGTCTTGAAGTTGAATTGGTAATATTTTACCGCTGGTTTACAAAGATTGCTGAAATACTGGTTTACAAATCTGCGAGTTGAGCGAATGGCTGCCATGCCCCCTTGAACACAAAGGGAAGGCAGGCAAATGGCAAACTTTATACTCATACCACCTAGGTAGGAACGTCTTGAGAACCAGGTGGCTCAACGCACACTCAAAGAGAAGGTAAGCATTTACTCTTGTGAAAGAAAGTGCATACAATGTGAATAGAAAAGTACAGAAATAATTTAAAAACTAGTCACTAACTGATGCCTTTAAAATTTTGTTCTCTTTGTTTAACCAAGAGAAAGAAAATAGAATAAGAACTTGCCATTTCAGAAAAGTATACAAATTTAAAATGCAAACCAATGACAAGAAATAAGAGAATTTCAGCGGCTATTTTCCATAAAATTCAAAGAGTACGTTTTAATTGCAGTGAACATGTATTATATATCTGATATTTTCAGAAAAATTGTTAAATTGGTTTTTGATAAAATCATACATGTTTTTAAAAATGTTCCATATAGACGGTAATTTGAACTAGGACTTCTTTAAAATCTTCGTGTCCCATCTTTGGATGAGCTGTACTTCATATCAAGTGTGGTATTTCGACGACGTTTCGTTTTTGAGTTATGATGTTCACAGACACACATGAAGCTTTTTCTAAAGATCACTTATTCTACATTCAAATAACGTTCTCTACCATCCATTATTTATTACAATATCTTATCTTATAAAAGTTTATCACACTTTCCTTAGCGCATAGTCTAAGTTAGAGCCTTCCACCCAAGAATATTTAGTGGAAATACACATATTAAGGTTACTGAATAAAAAAAAACAATTTTTGATAAAAGGGTTCGTGTGAGTGTGTGTCTGGGAACAAAAGCGAAAATTCCATTGAATATCAAACTTCATATTTAAATTCTTCTTGTTCCAAATTTCTATCCAACAATGATTTTGAGGAAAATCAAAATCCCAAATTATCCTCTAAATGGAAAAATTTTCCAAAATGTTGATCTTCTCAAAAATGACTATCGATTTCGATTAAGTACATGACATCTGGCATGACAAATAAAGTATATATCTTGAATTTTCTGGGCAAAGCCAATAATGCCCTCTCCTTAAAATACACAGTTAATATCCTACACGTTTTCTGTGACCTTAACCATTTTTGAGATATTCCTGGCTTTTTGTTTCAATTTTAAAATACTTATACTTCTTTCAAACGAGAAAATCACATATATTTTTCATTGCAATTGTAATACATCTCTGTACACAACACATTCCGTTATACATTCCAAATGAATAGCAGTAGTTAAATGTTTAAGAAATGTAGGCTATAAGTTGTCCTTAAAATTCCATACTGTATCCATGGAATTGTAAGATACAACGGAATATCAAAATAACTGTAAAAGAATCGCAAAATATTGAAGAATTCGAACTATCTATTACTAACGCATATTTGGGAAATAGATTAATCAAAGACAAATTGTTTGGAATAAATAGTTTGTTTTAAATCGATCTAACTTATTTATGCAGTAAGTTTTCGTCTATGCATAGGATGTATTAGTTATACAATATTTTATATACACATATAATATTTGTTTAATATCTTTAATTCACGGTATCTTTATCAAAATTCTTAAAAGATATTTTGAACAAATCGAAAATTTTGAAAAGAATAATTTTGGATTTGAGTATTTTTTTTGAAAATTCTTGTGCTTTGATATATTACAGGGTTTTGGGTTTTGAATTCCACTCTACACACACACACACACACACACATACACACACACACACATACCTTTTCTTTAAAAATGATCTTTTTTTGATTCAGGAAATCTCAAAAAAATTTACTTAATAGATTAATTTTAAATATCCTACCAAATAAATGCCTATTAAAAATATATACTTAATTCATGAATTAATAATACCGTACATATATTTGCCCACTTAGTTGCTCAAGGAATCAACTTTTATAGTATTATTGAAACAATAACATTATCAGAATGTAAAGGTCTTCAAGATACTCCTTTTACAGGAAATGCATCAATATTCATACTCTTCGTGTATTTTCGATAAAATAGTAACATAACATGTTTTGCAATGCAATACTTACCCTAATTAGTATACATACCAATAATAACTCCATGGCACGACAGCTCACAAGGAACATATGCCTACCGCCCGGCCACTAGTCCCCCATCAGATGTCATGGATGGGGTGCAGTATTGGAGGATGAGACGTGGTCAGCGCCTCGAACCCCCCTGCCGGTTAATGCGGTTCTCATGACCAGGAGCCGCCACTTCACCATCAAGTAGCTCCTTAATTGGTCCCCCAGGGACCTCACGAGGCTGAGTGCTCTCCGGCCCAGGTTTCCCAACGAGGGAAAAATCCCCACGCCGGTACCGAGAATCGAATCGAAGTCTCCCACTTGGTAGGCAGCTGCGCTACCACCGTGCTAAGGAGACGATCAAATAGTATACAAAGGAGAGAAAATAAGAACGTTTTTTGGAGGATTCAGGAAGTTTCTAAACGTGTCTTTCCAGTGAAATCTTGGTATATGATTTTAGAATGCAATACAAATTTCCACTAGAAAGTAAAACTATATTTCATTCTGAGAATTTCAAGAGTGTACTTCTAGTGAAATCAAGGCATCATATCTTTGGGTGAATGCAGTATCTTCACTGCCTGCTGTGTAAGTGGTTGAGAAAGTAATAATCGATGTTATCAAAGCTTAATGCTTGAGAAAGGGTTATCTCCTACATTTCTGCAAGGGCGAGTCTGGAGTGTTGAGTGCTTTGTGAAATCCGAGCAGCTTATGCGTGTAGTCCACCCAGTGCCTTCTGGCGTTTAGTGATGGAGTGGTCAGCCATATTAAGGTATTCCATATGTACAGTAGCCACGGAACAGAATTAAATTGAGGAGTATCAGAGTGTTGGAAACCTATATCAATAGCAAGCTCTGCAACAAGGGTTAGCCTGGAGCCTAAGTGGTTATAATTACAGCAGATATGTGAGATACACCATATGTGCTTATCAGCATAATTACCGTCAACTGCTGCTCCAGGAATTGAAGCGAATTACCATTCTGAGAAATACATCAAAGATCACGGGACCAGTGTTGCCAGATTGGGCGAAAAGTTGCCGTTTGGGCTAATAAAATATAGATTTTCCGACCTATTTTTAATGGAGCCGATTTGCGAATTTATAGGCTACGAAAATAATTTAAATGCATTCCTCGAAAAGTATATTGTACATTGTTTTACAAATTAAGTAATATATTAATGAGTCACTACTGTATGAAAAAGAAAAATTAGCTGCTATAATATTTTCCTTGTTATCTTTTCTTTGTTTCGTTGCTATTAATGCAGGTGCACCGAATTAATGTGAAATGTATTAATCAAATGCACTGGTTGAATGCAAATATATCCTAATATTATATGCACTATATAAGTTTTTAAATAATGCATTGATACTATATATGCCGTATAAATGCTTATATGTTTATATATAGTAATTTGTGTAAATAAAGTGTTAGTAATACGTAAGTGAGGAAAATGTGTTCCTGCTTTCCTAAGGCACCCGGGTTCTATTCCAGACTACGGGTGGGACATTTTCTCTAGTCGATATTATTCCCTCTCTAAAGTCTGGAAATGTTACCGAGAGTGTGTCTAATGAATAAACTCCAAAGAAAAACAAAAACCAATTATAATACTACACGAGTGAACACCATTGCCGATAAGCAATTATTCCAAAGAAAAGTTCTGCAGATATAAATTTGCAGTGTTGAAGGTTAAATTATTCAATAAATGGTTTTACTGGGTTTTTTGTGATATAACCTTTTGATTTTTTATTGTAAAGTTTGTAATCAAGAACCCAATGGTGTGATCGTAAGAAACATAATGTAAAAAACATAAACAAAATTCTAAACCAAATCTTAGAGAGATTACATTCTCCATACGCACTATGTACATAGTGTATAGAAAAAGTATTGCACTCCGCCAAAATTCGATACGGAGATTTCACCGGAAATATATGTTTTAGGATCCCCAATATCCAAAAAAAGCATTTTCACAAAAAGGTCCGTGTGTGTGTGTGTGTGTGTGTGTGTGTGTGTGTGTGTGTCCGTGTATCTGGAACACGATAACTCAAAAACGAAAAGTCGGTAAAATACCAAACTTGGTATTTCAGTTTAAATCTTCCAGGGATGCAACACGAAGATTTTGAGAAAAATTGCCCCACCTCCAACTACCCTTTACATGGAACTTTTTTCGAAAATTTTTATTTTCTCAAAAATGGCTCTAACGATTTTGATTAAAATTCCGGATATTAAACATATTTACCTGAGAAATGAAAGGTATATCTTGAATTTTCTGGGAATAGCCTCTGAAGAGCAGTTTATTCTGGATGAATTTTACTAAATTTTGAATAACTGCTAAACCGTAAGAGATGGACATAAACTTACACAAAAATAGTAGAGCACATTAAAACACACAATTTATGTTATATACATTTTTTTCGTGGAGTTCGTCGTTTTTGTGACATTCCTTATTTTTGGTTTCTGCTATGAAAAGTGTATACTTTTCTCATGCTGGAACTTGTCAACTCCTATCCATATAAACAAAGGAACTTCATTGACATAGCAACCAGCTTTTGACTATCACTTTAACCTATGGTTGTCCCTTATTTCGCTTCTACTTACAAGGATGCGAGAAATAAGACTTTTTCTGCTAATTTTTTTATGTGATTAGCATAAAGTAAATAGAATTATAAGCTTTTTAAGAATTATTTGTTGCAGGGATATGGAGAAAGTCATGTGAATGGTACACATCAGATTTTTTTAAGCTATCCCGCCCCTAAGAAAACTAGAATGTGAAATTGGGCGGTTTCAATATGAATTTTGCGATTTTAAAATAATTCTTGCTATATTTTGTGAAATGAATCGGGCTGCTTCTGTGGTCGAGTGGTCAGAGAGCTGACTTCTCATCCGGAGTTCCCGGGTTTGATTCCCAGCTGGGGCGCGGAATGTTTCTTTAGCCAGAATTATTCCTTATCCCCCAAAGAGTCTGGAAGTTATATGTGAAAGTGAATGTGTGAATTTGAATAAAATAAACCAACGTTAAAAACCTATAGACAACGAGTTGTTTCAATTGCAAAGCCCCCGATATGTTCTATATAAATGAAACAAGAAAAAAAAAAAAAAAAAAAAAAAAGATTACGATTGTCTTAAATAAACAGTCCGATGTGTTCCGTCAAATGACTTGTTCCACCCATTCATTATAAATTATTCTTAAAAACAACTTTTTGTTCTATCGAGCTCACATTGATTTATAAAATGGGCCGAATTGATTTCATCTACATATTCTAGTACATACAATGCACATAGAAGCATTGGTAGGCTTAAGTGATAGGTAAATATTTAGAGAGCTGATCGCTATGTAATCATTTTGAATTGCCGTTATATTTACTTAAGAGAAAGAAAAACGAATAACAACTTCCCATTTTAAGAAAGTTCAAGTAATAAAAAAAAAGAAGAAAAAAGAAGGAATATCTCGGAAATAGTCTAACACCACAAACAATAGGATATTACTCGTAAATAAATGGTGTGTTTTTGTGTACCTCTTACATTGTCCAGTTACAAAAGTCTTTCAGAATGAAGACTGCTTCAGGAGCTATTCTATGAAAATATTTCAAATGAAAATATTTTTAATATATGCTACTTTAAAAAATCATTAGATCAATTTTTGAGAAAATCAAACTTTTATAAAAAGTTTCCAAAAGGATATTTGAATTGTTTTTAATCATCCTGTCGCATCCTTGAACTTAAATACCAAGACTTTTTGTTTTTAAGTTATACTGTTAACTGTCAAACAGACAGACAGACACACATATGGAAACACACACCCAACACATACCACGGACACACACACCCACCCACGTACACATATTAGCATGTTTTTTTGTTTTTGTTTTTTTTCTAAAAATGAATTTTTTATGCAGGAAACCTCTAACATATATTTCCGGTGAAATTTTAGTTTTCTCTTCCTTCTGTGCACACATATGTGGTAGAAAAAGTAAAAACTTGTAATAAATTAATACCCACAATTAACATTTATCCTCAAGTAACCAAAACAGCAGGCTCAAACGTTTCGTATACTACTGGAGTTTGGGAGTCATGGATTCGATTCCCGCGGTGATGTCTCGGACCCATGTTTTTTTCTAGGTTTTTCCGGGTGACTAGACGAATGCTGGGGAAGTTTCTTTATTCTCCCGAACTTCCTACGCCTTCACGTGACCTCCATTTCATCTAATCGGTTTCTTTCAGGTTATAAAGTGTCGGTTCTCGGTGGCGTGGTGGCCTTGAAGTCGCCTCTAGGACCCAGGAAGTTCTGTCAGATGTAGTTCCTAGTATTCCCATGTTGAGATGAATAATTGTTTGGACTTAGTTAGGGAGGCTCCACGGTGGCTCTTTCCCCACGTTCCTGTTTCGGCTATTCGTCAATAGTATTCTGATAACATTATATTCTCTTGGGGTCTGAAGCCCATAGGTGACTGCAATGATACATATGCACGTATACCTCCTCCAGTGATAAGGACTGAAGAAAACCTGTAAAAACTTCAATCATGAGGAACCAATCCTGGTTGATCTGAACCCAGAACTCCCGTCTACGAGCCTAGACCCAAATGAAATCAACTACGTTTGTTTGTTTGTGTGTGTGAACACGGTAACTCAAAAACGTACGCAGCTTTTGATGAAAATCCGATTACCCCAAACTAACCTTTATATGGAAAAAATGTCGAAAATTTTGGTTTTCTTAAAAATGGCTAACGATTTTTATTAGAATACCGATTCTTTAAGATAGTTTCATAGCAAATAAAACGCATATCTTGAATTTTCTGGGAATAGCTTCTAAAGTCCTCTTTATTCTGGATGGATTTTGATAAATTTTGCGTAACTTGTAATCCGTAAGAGGTAGACAAAAAATTACTGTACAAAAATTATAGATCTCGTTAAAGCATACAATGTATGACGTATACATATTTTTGTGGAAAGGTATGGCTCTAATGGGTTTCAGTTTTAAAATAATTTTCTCATTCGGGGATTTGTAAACTTTTGGCTGTTCAAAAACAGCTTTTAAAAGATCTGATTTTCCCTTAGGCTAGTGTATTCCGTTATTTCCCTTTTATTTAATAAGAAGCTAGTGGTAAGACCATTTGTGCTAATGTTAACTCGATTATTATGAAGTAAATAGAAGAATAAGCTTTTTATTTATAGAGATGTGGAGGTGTTATGTGAATGGAACCATCACATTTGTTTTGAAGTATGGTGGGATCAACACAACGCCTGTCGGTACCTATAAGTTCCGCTTGTTTTAAGCGGAACTATACAATTAGGGTTGTACTCCAAGATTACTTTCATGCTATACTAACCTTAAACCATAAACGACAAGTAATCAAGACTGTTTTATATTGTAAAAATATATACAATTTTGCCTTAAAATTGCAGTGATTTTTTTTAGATCAATAAACCGAAAAAACCGACATAACTACAGCCAAATGTAACCCCATTAACTTCCAAGCATCACACCGATTATTTTACTTGGGCTCTCCCCGTCTTTTACTACAGTCACTGGGATTTGAACTTGCAGCATTTGGCTTTGAATGGATGGCCAGTCCATTACTTATCACCTAACACTCATGGTCATTTGAACTACTTTTTTGGTAGTGCCTTTGACAGCATTATGAAAACTGTATTAGAAGAATTGAAATTTTTAATTAGGAAGAAAAATATTAATAAAGAATCCACATTTATTTTCATTTCTATTTTCTCTGTTATTTTATATAATACTGTTATAGGTTTATTCCCAAATGTTTTTACTAGAGTTCCAGTTTTAAACTTGAATTAAAGGAAACCGAGATGTGTAGTGTACTAGTGCAGGCAAGGTCGTTTTGACTACAAAGTCTTATTACAACCGATCATAAATACATTGCATATCAATTTACAGTTACATAGTCTTATAGTTAGGTTAAATTTACATTACATTTACAATAAATCAGAAAGCTTTGTATGCATTATAAAGTGTAGCGTCTTCTTTAGCTGTGGGGTGTGTTGACCGCACTAAGAGACAGGAAATGCCGGCTTCTTGTCTTCTGCTGTGCAGTGGGCAGTCTACAGGGATGAGGTGTATGGTTAGAGGCCTGTCACAGCTCGTGCAGTTTGGAGGTTGTTCCTTAGTCAGAAGATAACAATGCGTCAGTTTGGAGTGACCGATGATTACTCGAACTCTTCTTTCGAGAGTTTGGGAATGTAGAAAAGGTTTGGTGCAGCTGCTCTGGCTGTTGATGACCATTACAATTTCTCTACACGTACTATTTACATACTGTATAGAGAAGGTATTGCTCTCCACCAAAAAATTCGATACCCAGATTTCACCGGAAATATATATTTTAGGGTCCCCTGTATTCAAAACATGTATTTTCAGAAAAAGGTCCGTGAACACGATAACTTAAAAACGAAAAGTCGCTAAAATACCAAACTTGGTCTATAAGTTTAGTATCTTTCAGGGATGCGACATGAAAATTTTGAGAAAAATCTCCCCACCCCCAACTACCCTTTACATGGAACGTTTTTCGAAAATTTTGATTTTTTAAAAAATGGTTCTAACGATTTTGATTAAAATATCGCATATTAAAAATATAAAATAAATAAATAAATGACAAATAAAATGTATATTTTGTATTTTCTGGGAATTGCCTCTGAAGACTACTTTATTCTGAGTGAATTTTACGGAATATTGCATAACTGGTAAACCATAAGAAATGGATTAAAGCTTACCACACAAATAATGCAGAGCACATTAAAACACACAATTTATGTAGTATACATTTGTTTTCGTCGAGCTGATCGTTTTTTTTTTTTTTTAGATATTCCTTGTTTTTGGTTTCAGCTTTGAAAAACTTAACTTTTCACATACAGGAATTTGTCAACTGCTGTCGATAAAAACAAAGGAACCTCATTCACATAGTAACCAGCTTTTAACTGTCATTTTAACCTACGGTATTCCCTTATTTCACTTCTACTTACAAGGAAGTAAGTAATAAAACTATTTCTGCTATTTTTTTCTCGATTAGCAGGAAGTAAATAGAACATAAGCTTTTTAACAGTAATTTGTTGCAGAGATGTAGAGAAAGTCATGTGAATGGAACACATCAGGTTTTTCCATGAACATGTGTTTGATGATGTCTTGGTGTTGAGAGGCAACTGAGGAATCACTGACAGAAGTCTATGCAATTATAAATTGTGTTCTATCATGATGTGAAAATGACTAATGTAACATTAGGTACTTTGTTCTCATAGGTCGTTGCCAATTATGCGCGCCTGTCTACTGTTCACATAGGTAAGGAATCTTTGCAAGATAAATAATGGGTCTGTAATGTGCTTTATGATCCATTAACTTCACAGGGAACCTTGTTGTTTGCTGCCGCGCCATCAGCAGGAGTTACCGCAAATTTTGCTATCTTTGTTTGCTTTTGCCAGGGTTAATTACACACAGCAAATTGAAATTGTGGCCTTGGGAGTTCTTGCAATTCTCTCGCCTAGAAGTTTAACGTCCTTTAACCTAGTAGATCGTATAGAGTGAATGAATGTTCAAACAAATCCTTATGCTAAGCATTGCTTGAATTTGTCTCCTCAATATAAACTAAACACCGCTTATTAAGTAAAAAATCTGATGTGTTCCATTCACATGTCTTTCTCTACATATCTGGACAAATTATTCTTAAAACCTTATGATTTTATTTACTTCACGCTAATCGAAAAAAAAAAAAAAAAAGCAGAAATAGTCTTATTTTTTGCTTCCTTGTAAATAGAGGCGAAATAATCGAGTACCATAGGTTAAAGACAAAGTCAAAAGCTGGTTGCTATGTGACTGAAGTTCTTTTGTTTGTATGGACATGAGTTGACAAATGCCTGTATGAGAAAAGTTAAGTTTTTCAAAGCTGAAACCAAAAACAAGGAATATCTCAAAAACGATAAACTCAACAAAAAATGTATATAACATAAAGTGTGTGTTTTATCATACTCTACATTTTTAGTGTGGTAAGTTTTTGTCCATCTCTTACGGTTTAGCAGTTATGCAAAATTCCGTAAAATTGACTTAGAATAAATTAGTCTTCAGAGGCTATTCCCAGAAATTTCAAATTATAGATATTATTTGTCAGGTAAATATCTTTAATATACGACATTTTAATCAAAATCGTTAGAGCCATTTTTGAGAAAATAAAAAATTTCGAAAATTTTCCATGGAGAGGGTAGTTTGTGGTGGGAGATCTTTCTTAAAATCTTCGTGTTGCATCCCGGGAAGATACTAAACTTAAATACCAAGTTTGGTGTTTTACCGACTTTTCGTTTTTGAGTTATCGTGTTCACTAACACACTGACACACACACGGATCTTTTTTCTGAAAATACTTTTTTTTTTTATACAGGGGACCCTATAACGTATATTTCCGGTTAAATCTCGGTATCGAAATTTTGGGTGGATTGCAATACCTTCTCTATACACTATGTACATAATACGTGTAGAGAAAGTAATAACAAAATAGTCTTAAAAGCAATAATACATTTTACTCTTAAGACGCCAAACAAAATAAATTCCTATTGTAATTCTACCTAATCCATGTTTTTTTTCGGCGGTTTTTCTTTGTCGCCAGGAGAATACTGAGTAGGTTTTTTTCCATCCTTCGATTTCCTGTCCCTCCATGTGGTTCTCATTGTCATTTCATCTATCCTTCATCACACTAGTTTCTTTCACGGTTGGAAGTTTTGGGTATGGTGCTCGGTGCGGCGTGGCAGGGAAAAGTAATGTTGATTGTGACTCTGTCCCACAACTTCGGCTTGTTGCCTGGATGAGTGTTGCCTGATTTGATCATGTTTTCAGCGAGGTTGCCAGTCCGCCTATCGGGGTGCTTCAATCTTCATTATTTGTGGTTACAGCCGCCCAGTGTAATGTCTCTTTCTCATTCCTCCCTCCTGGAGCCCCCGCCCCCTCGTGGGACACCGGTGCCACTTATATTTCAATATTCCTAAATACAATTTAAACAATAACATTCTATTACATTTGTTACTTTCTTCTTGAGCTTATTGGGTAGCTTTTAATTTTGCTACTGGACTTAACTATGCCTTTTAGAATATAAGAAAGATTCTTGCAGTGACAGTAAAAGTACATACTGATTACATTTGGGTGTCGAAACGCATAGGCATAGTTTATGACATTCTACATTAGGGAGATTTAAATGAATTTTATTTTAGTTTCCTCTTTTTTTCTCAGGTACTTTTACACAACAATGGTTAATGAAAATGTAAATTGTTAATTGTATGCATATTATTATATGTTTAATGAGGACACTTTGAATTATTTTCACCAGAAAGGTTTGCTTTCTAGGAATTCAACTTAATACAATTTCCTGGATATTCATGTATGCCAGATGCCTGAATTCTATTACACAGATTATTAGATTTTAGAATATCCTATTACCATTATATCACCACCACTACCACTACTACTATTACTATTATTATTATTATTATTATTATGAATACTGTTATTATTATTATGAATAGTGTTATTATTATTAGTGTTGTTATTATTATTAATAGTGTGTTGTTATTATTATTAATAGTGTTATTATTAGTGTTGTTATTATTATTATTAATAGTGTGTTGTTATTATTATTAATAGTGTGTTGTTATTATTATTAATAGTGTTATTATTATTAATAGTGCTATTATTATTAATAGTGTTATTATTATTAATAGTATTATTATTAATAGTATTATTATTAATAGTGTTATTATTATTAGTGTTGTTATTATTATTAATAGTGTGTTATTATTATTATTAATAGTGTTATTATTAATAGTATTATTATTAATAGTGTTATTATTATTAATAGTGTTATTATTATTAATAGTGTTATTATTAATAGTGTTATTATTATTAATAGTGTTATTATTATTATTAATAATATTATTATTAATAGTGTTATTATTATTATTAATAGTGTTGTTATTATTATTAATAATAGTGTTGTTATTATTATTAATAATAGTGTTGTTATTATTATTAATAATAGTGTTGTTATTATTATTAATAATAGTGTTGTTATTATTATTAATAATAGTGTTGTTATTATTATTAATAATAGTGTTGTTATTATTATTAGTAGTGTTATTATTATTAATAGTGTTATTATTATTAGTAGTGTTATTATTATTAATAGTGTTATTATTAATAGTGTTATTATTATTAATATTGTTATTATTATTAATAGTGTTATTATTATTAATAGTGTTATTATTATTAATAGTGTTATTATTATTAATAGTGTTATTATTATTATTATTATTAATAGTGTTATTATTATTAATAGTGATATTATTATTAATAGTGATATTATTATTATTAATAGTGTTGTTATTATTATTATTAATAGTGTTGTTATTATTATTAATAGTGTTGTTATTATTATTAATAGTGTTGTTATTATTATTATTAATAGTGTTGTTATTATTATTAATAGTGTTGTTATTATTATTAATAGTGTTGTTATTATTATTAATAGTGTTGTTATTATTATTAATAGTGTCGCCTTGGGCATGGTTGTTTCTGTGTTTGTAAATGTGTCTATGTTTGTGTATGTATATGTAAAAGGAAAACGTAAAGAATAACAAGGTCTACCAAGGAAGTATAGGAAACTGGAAAAAAGGAATACGTGCCGGAGTCCGGACAAGCCCCCGGAACTGTATTTTTTATTTTAAAAAAATAATAAATCACAAATTAAAGACCTCTGCAACGCGGGCTTCACACGAGACGCTCTTTCACAACTGCAAGCAATTTTCAATTATTTTCAACGAATAATTGCATTTCATGAGTACTTTCCTTATAAAAATGTAAATAACTTCCAGAGTTGCACTATTTTAATACAAACGGAGTCGTGTTCTTTTTAGCATCTCTTCACGTAATATGTACATAGTGTATAGAGAAGGTATTGTATTGCATCCAAAAATTCGATAATTCAGATTTCATCGGAAATACATGATTTGGGCACCCCTGAATCCAAAAAAAGTATTTTTAGAAAAATGTCCGTGTGTGTGTGTGTCTGTGTGTATGTGCCTGTGAGCAGCATAGCTCAAAATCGCAAATAGCGTTTAATACCAAATTTGGTATTTAAGTTTATCTTCCAAGGATGCGACACAAAGATTTTCAAGAAAATCCCCTCCAAACCCAACTACCCTTTACATGGAACTTTTTTCGAACATTTTTATTTCCTCAAAAATGGGTCCAATAATTTTGATTAAAATGTCATATATTAAAGATATTTGCACGACAAATAAAATGTATATCTTGAGTTTCTGGGAATAACCTCTAAAGACTACTTTATTCTGGATGACCGTTACGGAATTTTTCATAGCTGCTTAAACGTAAGCGTTGCACAAAAACTTACCACACAGAAAATGTAGAGCACATTAAAACACACAATTTATGTTACATATATTTTTTTGTGGAGTTGATCGTTTTTAAGATAGTCGTTTTTAGGTTCAGTTTTGAAAAACTTACACGTTTTTCATACAGGAATTTGTCAACTCGTGTTCATACAAATAAAGGAACTTCAGTCACTTAGCAACCAGTTTTTGACTGTCACTTTAACCTATAGTAATCCCTTCTACTTACAAGGAAGCAATTAATAAGACTACTTCTGCTAATTTTTGTTTTTGTTAGCATGAAATAAGTAGAAGTATAAGCTTTTTAACAATTATTTGTTGCAGAGATGTAGAGAAAGTCATGTGAATGGAACACATCAGATTTTTAATGTTGAAAGTTCACAAATGATTATGTTACAGAATCTATAATAGAGCAAATTCCGGATGTTGTTTATTCTAGTTATTGTTAGGGAAAACGAAAGATGTGCCACATATATAAACGACTGGCGCAGTATCTAGTGATGTACTTTGCAACAAATGCACGATTCTGTTGGTGGAATGGCCCACTAAAAGGTTACAGGTCAACTGGGTCCTGTATTCCGGGCACTTGCTGCAAGACTGTGAGGTGCCCAGATATAACTTGCACCTCGGCCCCCTTCAGGTCATCATACTTCATTTGTCTACTTAAAGTCTTTTGGTGATGTTTGTTTAGATTTGGTGTACTGTTCAGGCGCACTGTAATGTATGGCTTTAGTTTTGTAACGAAAGCTATTTATGGACATATATATGTAATTTGAATAATTACAAGCACTTATGGATGGAAGAGGATTTTCTTGAAAATCTTCGTGTCGCATCCTTGGAAGATACTGAACTTAAATACCAAGTTTGGTATTTAACGGTCTTTTCGTTTTTGAGCTATGCTCCACACTGACACACACACACACACCCGGACCTTTTTGCAAATTTTTTTTTTATTCAGGGGGACCCAAAACATGTATTTCCAGTAAAATCTCGGTATCGAATTTTTGGGTGCAATACAATACCTTCTCTATACACTACGTACATAGTACGTGTAGAGAAAGTAAAAAGGAAGGTCTCTGTTTGTGCTACAGATACATAATTTTTTGTTGTTAAGAGGTAACCAAGTTACTGAGCTTTATGCGCTCTTAACAAATCTGGTTCCGCGTGTTCTGAGACAGCCATAGAGAACGTCACGTGCGAGTTGTGCGCTATCTCTTTTTATAGTTCAGTAATATTTACTCGTGATTTCACTCCTACAAACACTACATTTTTGAGCAGAAAAAAGATACAGTTTCGATATCCTAATAGAATTTCAACATTATGGGTTGTTTAGTTTAGTCGGTTATAATTAGTTACCGTAAACATATTATATCCCATTGCCGCACATAGTTACATATTTTTCAGCATTTTTATTTCTTTTTTGCGGAAGTAAGTATTTGCTAAAGCTGAAAGAAATTTTAAGGGAATATAATTTTTTTGATAAACAAATATGCTCTCTTTCACAGATGAGCCCACTCTTCCGATAGAAGAGCGCCTTTTTCAACCGAGTATCTGACGACCATGATACCAGCATACAATACATTCCAATACGTAAGTTTCTCCGCACTATGCTGCAACAGAGAAAAAATAAAAACACAGACATCAGTTGAACTCACTTCAGGTGCAAATCTGGAAAAGAACAAAAAATAAAAAATCTGATGTGTTCCATTTACATAACTTTCTCTACATCTCTGCAACAAATTACTCTATTTACTTCATCTAATCGAGGAAAAGTTAGCAGAAATAGTCTTATTACTTGCTTCCTTGTTATTAGAAGCGAAATTAGGGGGTACCATAGGTTAAAATGATAGTCAAAAGCTGGTTGCTATGTGACTGAAGTTTTTTGTTTGTATGGACACGAGTTTGTATGAGAACAGTATAAGTTTATTATAGCTGAAACCAAAACAAGGAATATCTCAAAAACAATCAACTTAACGAAAAACATGTATACAACATAAATTGTGTGCTTTAAAGTGCTCTACATTTGTTGTTTGGTAAGTTTTTGTCCATCTCTTACGGTTTAGCAGTTATGCAAGATTCCGTAAAGTTTACCCAGAATAAAGTAGTCTTCAGAGGCTATTCCCAGAAAATTCAAAATATACATTTTATTTGTCAGGCAAATATCTTTAATATACGAAATTTTAATCAAAATAGTTAAGAGCCATTTTTTGGAAAATCAGATTTTTCGAAAAAAGTTCCATGTAAAAGGTAGTTTGGGGTGGGTGGATTTTTCTCAAAATCTTCGTGTCACATCCCTGGAAGATACTTAACTTAAATACCAAGTTTGGTATTTACTGACTTTTCGTTTTTGAGTAATCTTGTTCAAAGACACACGGAGACACTGACACATGGACACACGGACACACACGGACCTTTTTCTGAAAATACTTGTTTTGAATACAGGGGACCCTAAAACATATATTTCCGGTGAAATCTCGGTATCGAATTTTTGGGTGGAGTGCAAAACCTTCTCTATACACTATGTACATAGTTCGTATAGAGAAATTAAAAAACAAAAGCAATAAGAACAACAATCACCAATATAAGTTTATGATTAATAATAAGAGAAATATTAAAAGCACCGAAACACCAGAAAACAAAGAGGAAGACAATGGAGTTGTTTTTGGAATTATTTCAGTGCGAAATCGATAGGGAAAGGTGTCTGGGTTTGTGCCAAATATGTGATATTTGGTAAGTTGGGAAAAAGTGATTTTAAGTGGAAGATATCAGTGATTAGAATTTTTGCAAGAATTGTACCTAATGTGGTGTATTTTCGGTAAATTTTAAACGAGCACGTGTAAAGGTGTAATACGTATGTTACAGATTCATTACACTTACAATTTTGAAATTATTTCTTTCCTGAATATATTTCTGGTTACATTAGATTTTTTCCGAAATGATCGAAAATGTACTACCGTCCCTATTACTTTTATACCGACCTATTCTTAATACTTTAATAGTTACGCCACAACCGATTTAGAACGGGACGCTGAGAACCTCAGTAGTTAAAGAGCGTCGATAAATAACACGCTATTTACATTTATTTTCGTTGACACAGTCCAGCGACTATGAACACTGATACGCCGTGCTTGGGAGTTAGTTGTCTTTTCCCTATAGGGAACGAAACACAGAGGATTGCGTTGTTGATGGCTCAGGAAGTCAAAGCAAAGGTTGGACAAAGCTTCTCCCACAGATAAGGGAGATTTGCAGTTGAGGCGTTTTATATTAAAGAAATGAAATTGATGGGAATGCCCACATCCGATGAAGTGAAAAAGAAAATTCTAATGCAATTGGACTTATATAAACTACAATTATATTAGAATAGGTAGAGTCAGAAAAATTCAATGCCATAGCCGGGCTTTGAGCCACGGATCTCTCGGTCTTTAGGCGGTTGCTCTTCTTCTACGCTACCAAGCCAAGCATAGTATTGAATTTCTCAACTGACTCGCATGTTTAGCGGTAAACCATAAACCGATCTCAAATGACTTTGAGATGACAACCCCAATGGCGACTTAAAATGTTGCAAGTACTTAAGTCCCAGGATTCATAGTTTAGCTAACTATTATGGTCAAACGCGAGTCAGCTGAGAAATTCAATGTTATTCTGGCATGTTGCCATGGTAGCTCAGTGGAATAGCAACCGGCTAGAGACCGGGAGATCCGTGGTTCAAATCCCGGCTATGGCATTGCATTTTTCAGTCTGACTACCTATCCACCTCCTGCCCTACACCCGGCTTGTGTGGAAAAGACATTAGTCAATACAATTATATTTATTTACCGTTTACTCGCAATCAACAACAACGCATTCAACAAAGCGTTCTCCAGTATTCCCATGTATTCAAATGTAGATACGCTAATATTCGTAATACTATAGAATGAGTAGCCTGTTTGTGCCTATATTTAGTAAAAGAGAACCAAGTTTGATTTGGCTTCCAATAATATCATATAGTGGGTCTTGGTGGTAGATGAGCATGCTGCAGGTGTGAGGCTGCTACATGTTGTTTGTGTGGCGGCCCGGGATCCCCTTGCAGCGCAGCCACCCCCAGGGCGCATTGTTATTGAGCTTTTTTCCCCTCTCGCTCGCTCTCCCACTGAACCGCAACCCTTCGGTCTCACTCCCACTGGAACATAGCCAGCCGTCTCTTTGCCCTAGGCCATCCTCCAGAACATGTCCCTGCTCTAGATTTCATTGTAGGCGCCAGTTCTGGTCAGCTGTTCCCGCAAAAGCGAAACCTCTCTAAGGGTCACAAGGCCTTGACACTAAACCACGGGTGAATATCGACCTTAGTTTGTGTTTAATCTGAAACCACAGAGCCCCTACCGAGAAATCAATCTCGCCAGACAATCATTTTACGCACTGCGGATGTATTGTTTTGTTTATCTATCAAGGCATCACATTATACACTGATTTCACTCCTATGGAGCAGAGAAATGTTCACGCGAGCTTTGAAATATTCATGAAAAGTTAACCTTTCCTTACAAAGTTTAGAATTATTAATAATAAATGCATTTAGTCACCTTTATGTCACCGAGTTAGTCTGCTCAAGCGTTTCGTGCACTCGAGGGATCGTGAGTTCGATTCCCGCAGCCGACCTCAGTGAATTTCGGGGAATTTCACGGGACAATGGGCGAATTCCGGACAGGTTTATTTATTCCCACGACCTTCTGCCCTTCATTTCATCGCCATTTCATTACAACAGCCTTTTTCAGTGTGTAAATGTCGATGTAACTGCGGTGGTGGCACCCGTGGTGAATACGATTTGGAAATACAGCTTTCAGATGCTGATATCTGTAGGACTTGAGAAGTTCAATCAGACCAGGGCGCGGCGCTACTTGAATTATATTAGGGACCCACCACGGCGGTTCTTTCTCCGCAGGGGTTTCGGCTGTCTGTTGCACAAATCATCGTATCTCCTGGGGTGTGAAGCACAATAAGCCCATGGTACCCTCCACACTTACACACACACACACAAACACCTTTATGCCCAAGTTGATCAAAAATAGCTTTACATTTATGTTTACACTCAAGTAAATCCTGGGTCTAATCATTTAGCTCTGGTAACCAATAGAACTATAGGTATATCCCAGCCGTGCAGTTATACATATAACCGTTATTTGTACATATGCCTTGCGCCCTTCCTCAGTATGTTTACCAGAAATTAGTTAGGCCAGTTAGTGCTCAGTGAAATGTATTTAGTTACATACGTTATACGATAGATCTGCCCCTGCTGTGCTCGGTTGGCTCTACAGCAAATGCGACTCTCTCAGTTGGTGATGAAACTGGCATAGGTAAAAATATATATATTCCACTTTGATAATTAAGTTAGCGTATCTTACTTGTCTTACAACAGGAATTCTAAGCTAATTAACTTATTGGTGGCACTAGCCCCTCAACCAAGTAATTTCACGCAAAGAAATAAAGTATATTTACAAAGTAAACTCTTGTAAATGTACATTTAGTTACACGGCACACTTTATGTGGTTGCTGAAGTCTTCTTGGAACACGCTGAACTTTCATTTTAGTTTATAGTAAATACTTGTACCATGCGCACAAATGTCTTAACAAGAAGCGTGGGTGGTGTGTTGTCTGCTTCACATTCAAAAGGTCGTGAGGTCGAATCTCGCTTAGGGTGATTTACCCGGATAAGTTTTTTTCGGGGTAACTTTAAGCTCCATGGACCCCGAGATCATTTTAGCATCATTTCACCAATTTCATTCATCGTCCGATATGACCAACTAGGTTAAAGGTCTAGGCTTAAAAAAGAGGCGAGGAGTATTTTCAGCAACGTGCCCCAGCAATGAGTAATCTTGAGAGTCTAGGCACATTATTTTATACGGTTTGATGAGCGTTTGGTGCTATAACGCTATTGGTCATTTTTTGAGCATCTACACTACGGAATTAAGTGGACAAGTCGTGAATGTTATTGTTGTAGATTCACGCGATAAGGATGTGCAAAGAGAAAATCCCCTGTTTACGTAACTTGTTGGGGTCCCCTTATGAGCATACTTAGATCTCTATTGCACCCAACATGATAAAAGTCTTGAAGTACGTCAACGTTTGAAGAATACAAGAGAGACTGACGAAAACATGTATTATAACTAGAAGAATTTTCCGGGCTGAGAAGCCGAGGTCTGCTTGAGTTTTCAGGTCCAGACGATTCGTTCTCCACTGTGGTAAACATCTTCAGTGGCGTGGTCTAAGTCTTCTTAGTGAAGCTTTGGTCGCAACTGACTCGTTGGCCAGAGTCCAATAACAGGTCGTCCAGGTTTACCTGGACGGAATGTAATTCGCCAAAGTACCTAACCGCTGAAGGCGGTTTTACCTGTGCGATATTGTAGTGAAATAGCGGCAGTATTTATACTCAGGCTGCTCTCACGCGATTGGTCCGGCTGGAGCTGCATGTGCTCGGGCGGTGGAGCCGTGAAAGCTTACGACTACTGAACACATATATTGTTACAAATGAACGAAAGCGTCCAAGTTTATTGCGAGTTTCCCCATACAGAATACATTTTAACCTTTATACAGACATATTAAATAATTATTTCATACACAAACATTCCTTCAAATAAAACATTTACTAAATCTAAACTAATTTAATGGCAATAAAATTATCTGCTGCCATACCCCAATGTTTTATTTAAGGTTGGGTAAAGGCTGTGCCAGCATCCGCGGTTAGACAGCAAAATGAAATGAGCATTATTGGTTTTTAATAAAGAAAATCACTATATACATTCATGTAAATTTGGTACGTCCTCAACCTTATGCTTGTGTATTTATAATTGATTATGCATAAAATAAATACAATTTATCGTTTACTCCACACTATATAGAAATATTCTATTATAATAGATTGGCGGATCCAGTAGTGATCTCTGCTGGGTTTGGAGTAGCAAAACTAAATTTGATTTCTAGAATCGGCATTAAATGATTCTCCATACGCATATACACAGCATCCTTATTGAACACGGCCTCACACTTCAAGGGAAAAAAGAAGCATTTGGAAATGATGGTATAATTTGAGTTATACCAGCCTTTGGATTTTAAAGATTCGCAATCTGAGTCCACCATATATTTACAGTAGGAATAGATGTAGATACACGAGCAAACCGCGTATAAGCGAGAGGAAATCTCGGCATTCTGAAAATTTGTCGCTGCTCTACTACTCTACGTCCGCAGTAGTGCGACTCACTTTGATCTACTTTCTGACAATGTCACAGACATAATATTTTCATTTAGGATAGATAGTTGAAGGTCATCTAGTGGCAAACCACGAATCCCCTCCACACAGACTTCTGTGCGTCTGCCTTCCTTACTCTGCAAAGCATAAACAAAGAAAGTGCTGCAGAGTGGGGGTAATGCATCTGCACCAACTGAGAGGGGAATATGGCCTTGAACCGCTTACTCTAAATGAACATACGTATAACAGAAATGTAAAAATACCCTCACTTTCACTGGAAAGCGACTATTAAAGTTAGCCTTCCCATAATGATTTAAAGATTGACACAATTTTGTGTATCTGTGGATACACACAACCAAATATAGTAAACATATGTGATTGGTTTTGATATTTAAAAAAAGTAGCCATTTTCTATCTGTTCTACAATCAGGCTATTCTTAAGTTATTATTATTATTATTATTATTATTATTACTATTTTAAATGCATTATGCTAAAGGAAATAATCCTTAGTAGAAATGGTCTTCTTCCTTGTAAGTGAAACGGGAATAAGGAAATACTGTAGACAACAGCGATAGACAATTCTTTAGGAGGTTATTTCCTTGGCCAGGATTAAAACAAAAGATATATGAAGCCTTACTCTTTAGTAAAGGTATTTAAAATTGAAGCCAATAGCAGGAAATGTTTCAGAAATGGTTGGTCTGAAAAAAGCTGCATATGACAAAGTGTGTTTTAGCGAGATCTTCTTGTATGGTAAGTTTTGGTCCATCTGTTACGATTTATCAGTTATAATCACTTATAGAAAACAAAACCGGGCTTGTAGGCCGTGGTCCACTGGGCTTCTCCCTTCGTTCCCCAGACGTTTCGCCTGCGTCTGCGGCAGGCATCATCAGTGGCGTGTACATCTCCGTGGTCTCTCAGTCGCTACTGAGAGACCACGGAGATGTACACGCCACTGATGATGCCTGCCGCAGACGCAGGCGAAACGTCTGGGGAACGAAGGGAGAAGCCCAGTGGACCACGGCCTACAAGCCCGGTTTTGTTTTCTATAAGTGATTCTAACACCGGCCGTGAAAGCCTTCGAACTTTAATTATCAGTTATACTTGGTCATTCACAATGAAAACTTCAGAGATTGTTCTCAAGAACTCCAGGTTATACATTTTATTTGCAATTTTCATGTCACGTCCTTGCATAATACTAAACTTAAACAATAAGTTCGGTATGTAACCGACTTTTGTCTTTGAGCTATGCTGTCCATAGACACACACTATTACAAAAAACCAAATCTTTTTCTAAATATATTTTTAAATCAGGGGTCATAAAAACATGTATTTCCGTGAAATATGGTTTCTAGTTTTAGACAGAACACAATACCTTCTCTATATACCGTGTGTATTGTACATACGGGCTAAAGAAAGTAAAAATGAACTAAGTATTAATTCATTTGCTGTTACTAAAAAACGTATAAAAACTTGAGTCTTCTAAGGTTTGGAAATCATCTCATTCCCATCATCATGCTACCATATTTTGGTTTCTGCGTTGAAATTAACTGATTCCGGAAAGAAGTTAGTGACGTGAGCACGTTGCCTCTGGATATGTCCCTCACAGACAGGAACGAAGTGTTTAGTTAGAAATATTTTAACTTAACATAATACATCCTACAGACCATGGCAAAACAGCCCTAAAATTTTAAATTTTAAAAAAATAGTAGCATTTCTTTACGACATTTTATATAAGAATATTTATATGATATATGTACTTCTCTTTCAAAAATCTGATGTGTTCCATTCATATGCCTTTCTCTATATCTCTGTAATATATTATTGTTAAAAAGCTTATGCTTCTATTTACTTCATTCTAATCGAGAAAACATTAGCACAAATATACTTATTACTTGCTTCCTGGTAAGTAGAAGCGAAATAAGGGAATACCATAGGTTTAAGTGAAAGTCAAAAGCTGGTTGCTATGTGACTGAAGTTCCTTTGTTTGTACAGACAGGAGTTGACAAATTCCTGTATGAGAAAATTATAAGTTTTTCAAACCGGAAACTAATAACAAGGAATATCTTAAAAACGATAAACTCCATTAAATAAGTATATATAACATATATTGTGAATTTTAATGTGCTCCACATTTCCTTTGTGGTAAGTTTTTGTCCATCTCCTACGACTTAGCAGTTATGCAAAATTCGGCAAAATTCATCCAGAATAAACCGGTCTTTAGAAGCTATTCCCGGAAAATTCAAGGTATTAAAGCAATTTATATCATAAATAAAGTGTATATGTGGTATTTTGACCAAAATCCTTACAGCCATTTTTAAAAATATCAAACTTTTCGAAAATTTTTCCATGTAAAGGGTAGTTTGTAGTGGGGGGGATTTTCTTATAAATCTTCGTGTCGCATCCTTGCAAGATACTATACCTAAATACCAAATGTGGTATTTAACGGTCTTTTCGTTTTTGAGCTATGTTGTCCACAGGCACACACACACACAGACAGACATCATATACACACGGACCTTTCTCTAAAAATTCTTTTTCTTTCTCTACATGTACTATGTACATAGTGTATAGAGAAGGCATTGTTTTGCACCCAAAAATTCGATACCGAGATTTTAACGGAAGTACATGTTTTGGGTCCCCCTAAATCAAAAAACAAAATTGGAAAAAGGTCCGTGTGTGTCTGTGGATAGCATTGGTCAAAAACGAAAAGACCTTGGTATTTAAGTTTGGTATCTTCCAAGGATGAGACACGAAGATTTTCAAGAAAAGCCCCCCACTCCCAACTACCCTTTACATGGAACTTATTTCGAAAATTTTGATTCTCTCAAAAATGGGTCTAGCGATTTTCATTAAAATATCGTATATTAAATATATTTACCTGACAAATAATAGGTATATCTTGAATTTTCTCGGAATAGCCTCTGAAAACTTTGCATAACTGCTAAACCGTAAGAAATGGACAAAAACTTACCACACAAAAAATGTAGAGCACATTAAAACACTCAATTTATGTTATATAATTTTTTTGGAGGAGTTGATCGTTTTTTATATATTCCTTGTTTTTAGTATTAGCTTTGAAAAACTTGCACTTTTCTCATATAGGAAGTTGTCAACTCGTGTCCATACAAATAAAGGAACTTCAGTTAATAGTAACCAGCTTTTGACTTCTCTTTAACCTATGATACTCCCATATTTTGCTTCTACTTACAAGTAAGTAATAAGATTATTTCTGCTATTTTTACTCGATTAGCATGAAGTAAATAGAAGAATAAGCTTATTAACAATAATTTGTTACACAGAAGTAGAGAAAGTCATATGTATGGAACACACATGATTTTTTTTTTTTTTTTTTTTTTTTTGATTTAGGGGATCCTAAAATATGCATTTCCGGCGAAATCTCGGTATCGAATTTTTGGGTGGAATACAATACGACCTTACAATGTTTAAGTATGTATTCCGGTGCTTATGCGGAACATGTATGTAAAACCTTATTCCTTCATGGACGCTATGATGGCATACTGTGAAGAGGACGGCGAGAATGACAATAAACAAGACTAACCCATTGCGCAGATGAAAAGATTTGAGTTGAAGTTTCTCTTCGGGCATTTTCTTCACCAGAAACAAAGGTTCTTTATAAGTGTCGCTTTCTTTCAGTAAAAACGAGCAGGAGACAGGTTGTTACGCTAAGTATGCAGCAAAGGAAAGACGCTTCCAAGCGTGTATTTTGTTCACCAGCGACAGAGAAATGCGAATAAAGTGTCACTTCCTATGTGTTCCCATGTCAGTTATACGAGTCCAGACTCGCAAGAAAATCAATGTAGTGACCTTGAGAGAAAGGGGACAACAAAACCACATCCAGTCCATCTCATTTGTAGATCACAGAGATATGCTCAAAGCAGTGCGGTCGCAGTGCCGGGGAAGCGGAATATGGCTTGCAAAGGAATTCACTTTTTACTTACTTTTTTCACTTTAGACTTCATTGGGGCTTCTCTTCATTGAGATGCAAATTCCAGATGTGGTCAGAATTCACTGCTTCAGAGTATTCGATTTCTTCTAGTGTTCTGTGCGCTGTGAATCTGTCAAATGCTCCTCCAGACCATGTGGTCCGTCTCTTTGCGGACGAATCTAACACTCAACTACATATCTACCAGCATCTAGGTACTAAACCTGTCTTCTCCCTCTGTGATGCTAGAAACTGAAAACACGTCACCCAGACCTGTGTAATATATTTCGGGAAAAACAGATCACGCGGACGCTTAGTTGTAGCACTATACAGTGCAAATAAGTTTATATTTAATAGAAAAGAGTGCATGTAACACATAAGTATACCTTAGTTTATCCCAATCCCAATAATAATAGCATATTTCTATGCAGTTAATCACAATAGTTTTATAACAAACATGGAAATTCATAACATTAATATTAGACAAAAGGGATATATTCATGTTCCCAATGCCAATCTTCGTTGCTTTCAGAAAGGTGTATATTATGAAACAATCAAGATATTTAATGCTCTCCCCAGTAATCTCAAAGAAAATGTTGGGAATTTCAAGGCTTTTAAGGCCTCTCTTAAGGAGTACCTTTGCAATGAAGTATTTTACTCTGTAGATGAATATTTAGGTGACAAATTTGTCTGACAATCCTGTCAACTATCATTGTATATATAAGTATTATAATGTATTGCATTTTGTGTATATTAATGTGTGTGTGTTTTATATTCAAATTAAATTTATGTATACTTTGACTTGCACGAATGTGTCAAATTATTTTTTTTAGGATTTAGTAATGACACAAGGTCTGTAAAGCCTAATGCTTTGAATTTTACACTCTAGTGCATAATTGTAAATTTTTGCATTGGAAATTCTATAACATATTTGTAAATATGTATTGTAATTTGTTGACATTTATGAAGAGTACATAATACAATAAACATATTTTAGTTTTATATAATTACTAGTAGTAACTATTATGTCGATAATTAGAAAACTATCATCTGACATTACATCAGTGTTACACACAATGAAGTTATATTTATTTATACATTTTAACACTAATTTTTAATACTCTTTTTTTTTTATGTGATATAAAAAAAAAGGTTCATGTGCTTTTATAGAGCATATTAAGTTTAGTAGAGGCCTCAAATACAAATGGTGTGATTATATGTCTATTCTGCTGTTTTTGTAACCCAAGCTTTAAGCCAGAGCATTGTACATTGCTTTCCCCCCCCCCCCCATAATATATAAACATATGTATACATGTATGTCTTGACAAATTCTATTATCAGTGGCTTCCTATCCAAAACGAACCTACAGAATGCTTTCTAATCTAATCTCATCATAGACATGAAGAAGTACAAATTTCATGGTCTAATATGTTTTAAACTATGTCTCTGCCTTGTTTACATACATCAAACCACCTACAGTCGGCCAGGACAGAAGAAGTTCAAAAATGTGACAGGTCACGTAAACAATCGAACGTCTGAGATAGGGAATAATAGCAACCATAAAAGCATCCTGAAAGTTTCGTCGTGAGCATAAGTTTAGAAAACGGTGAAAAAAAGTGCAAATGATGGATTATCACATCGTCCTCAATTGCTGATACAAAATGTTTCACTTATTCGCCTCCCACCCTGAATATCCAGCAATCACACAAACACATACTCAAATATATTGTGTGTGTGTATATATTAGTAAGCTTTCATTTGCATAAATTTCACGTAATATATTTAGGAATGGAATGGTAGCAACATTGCTGGATATCCTGATTTTTATTACTTTCTCTACACGTACTATGTACATAGTTTATAGAGAAGGTATTGTACTCCAACAAAAAATTCGATACCGAGATTTCACCGGAAATATTTGTTTTAGGGTCCCCTGTACCCAAAAAGAAGTATTTTCAGAAAAAGATCCGTGTTGTGTGTGTCCGTGTGATTTTGAACACGATAACTTAAAAACGAAAAGTCGGTAAAATACGAAACTTGGTATTTTAGTTTAGTATCTTCCAGCGATGCGACACGAAGGTTTTGAGAAAAAAAACCCACCCCAAACTACCCCTTACATGGAACTTTTTAGAAAATTTTGATTTTCTAAAAAATGGCTCTAAAGATTTTGATTAAAATATCGTATATTAAAGATACTTACCTGACAAACAAATGTATATCTTGAATTTTCTGGGAATAGCCTCTGATGGCTGTTTTATTCTGAATGAATTTAACGGAATTTTGCATAGGTGCTAAACCGTAAGAGATAGACAAAAACTTACCACATAAAAAATGTAGAGCACATTAAAACACACAATTTATGTTGTATACATTTCTTTCGTGGAGTTGATCTTTTTTGAGATATTCCTTGTTTTTGTTTTCAGGTTCAAAAAGCTTAACTTTTCTCAGAGCAATTTGTCAACTGCGGTCCATACAAACAAAGGAACTTCAGTCACATAGCAACCAGCTTTTGACTATCGCTTTATCCTATACTATTCCCATATTTCACTTCTGCTTACAAGGAAGCAAGTAATAAGACTATTTCTGCTAATTTTTTGTCGATTAGCATGAAGTAAATAGAAGTATGAGGTTTTTAAAATATTTTGTTGCAGAGATGTAGAGAAAGTCATGTGAATGAAACATATCAGATTTTTTTCACTACTTCCTGCATAGACATAGAGAAGGCAATTCATTCCATCTTAAAATTTGACAGGAAAAATAACCGAAACATCCGAACATGAACGATAGGGAATAACAGCCATCTTAAAAACATTGAGCAATTTTCCTCTTACTTTAAAAACCAGCGAAAAAACTGCAATAGCTGGATCATCACATTGTTCTCAAATACTATGCAAATATTTATCCTTTACACCTACCACCTATATCTAGCGACCACACAAATTGCATAGAGTGTGTGTGTGTGTGTGTGTGTGTGTGTGTGTGTGTGTGTGTGTGTGTGCTACTTCATTCGCTTAAATTTCACATATCAGGTATATGGAATGGAACGATAACAACACTGCAGTATATCCTAATCTTTGTTGTACTTTTTCCGTTTTGTGCATAGAGAAGGCATTTCATTCCATCAAAAAATTCCACACGGAGATTTCACTAGAAATATACCTTTTAGGGCACCCATAAATACAATTAAAAAAAAATTGAAGAACTCGCTTCCAAGCGCTCAAGAGTTTCGCTGTTATTTACGTTTTAAAAACGACTAAAATCAGTAGCTTATTCATCGAGTTATTGAGGAATAGCTTTTAGGTTTCATGGTAAAAAGCAACTAATAAAACTAGCGTTTCTAAACTATTTTTTCTATTCCATGCTAATTATGCAGCATTTGCGGTTTTGTATCCTCCATTTGTGCTTTCTTTAATTTAAAAAAACCAAATAAAGGTTATGCACAACTATTTGCTAAAGGTAAGCTTATTATGCAACAAGTATATTCGATCTGAATGTATCTAAGCAACTTTCATGGTTTTAGCTGATGTGGCGAGGTGTAAGTAGAATTATACTACATAGACAACCGCAGTTTTCATTTTCAGATGTGGCGACATCAAGTCCTGACAGCGGCGGAAAACGCATACACTGCTTTTTCAACAAAGGTTTTGGAAATGCTATTCGATTTATAGATGTAGCTCATTTCTATGAATTGTGTATACAGTATGTTTCCACCACTCGACTCTTTTGTTTCTTGTCCAGCGTTAAGTGAAATGCAGACATAATTTATAACCCAACAGAATAAGTTATCTTTCTGTGTGCTGAAATTTATAATGGTCTCAAAGATAGGAATGTCAGGATAGTCCTCAGCTTGCCATCTGTGTTTTTTGGCTGTCACCGCCATAATGTACGATAACAACAAAGATCTTGTAAATAACTACAAAGCGGATTTAGTGTCAAATAACAAACCATCAACTCTGTATCTAGTAGAATATTACTGTCCTTTTCTAGATTTTTTTTTTTTTTTTAATTCAAGGTTCCTCAAAACATACGACTCGTATACTTTCGGTGAAATCCTGTAATTGAGGAGTACAATGGTTTAAACAGATTTAATTTCCAAATTATTACCTAAATTGTAATTAATAAACTACATGCAAACGCCAAGCAAAATAGTTATTACCAGAGAGCACAGACAGGGTAACGTTTAAGCTAACGGCAATAAGGGGATTGATGACTTCAGATACAGAGAGCGGGGTCTGTACATTCACTGTCTGCTCACGGTATAACTGGCGCAACAGCGAAACTCTTGAGAGCTTGGAAGCGAGTTGTACTTTCAGATAAGCAGTTCACCAGTCGATTCATGCATGCTGGAGGAGTGTCTGTCACAGTCAATGTCAAATATCTGTCACCTCTTATGTACTGCACTATACGGCGCTGCACTGATAAACATGTGTTTTCATATGTATATTCATATCTACAAAACATCTATACAAATGACCTACTATATAAACAATGTCAATCGTCTGCCTCCAATTCTTCCACACCTGCCGGTCCTTCGTCTTCGCTCCCGTCTTTATCATCATCAACGCTATTGCTACTTTCTGCACCAATTATCCTGGATTAGAATTCTTTCTATTCGATGTTCTACAATTCTTTCTAATGATTTCCAATGTTCTTAACATGTCGACATACATTCTCCCATTCTGGCCTGCCAATTTCTGCAATTCGCTGGCAACACAACTGTTCCACATCTTTTAATTTAAAAGTGATATATTAAGTTTTATTGTTCTTTCTTTATCTTTGAGAACCCTGGAAACGGAGATCAGTGAAATATCAGTTACCTTGGCTATTCCTTCATTCACTTTCTACAGGCTTTTGAAGAACTCGGGGAACACACATTTTCTTCCTGCATCTCTGTCTCTTGTTTCATGAAGTCAAGGACATTTGCAATTATTTCTCTGCTCTGTCTAAGAAAGACCACATAACTTTGAAAACGTAGGAGCTATGGTTAAAAAAATAAAATAAATAAAATAAACACTATTTATTACCCACTTTGAATGCAAACATATGCGGAACACTTTCGATACAGACTGTACAAAGTTTACTCGCTGTGACTAAGTAAGCAAAACATCATATCACAACTCCGATAAGCCAGGCTCGGTGGTTGGGATGGCGATCAGGGTCACGATTCCAGAAGTTTTGGGCCGGCAATACTAGTATACTGGTCCGCCGGTCTGTCTTTGGTTTCGTATTCACTACTCAAAAACTGGTTAGCAGGGCAGGTGTGCGTCTAAAGTAAATTCGCAGTGAATTTCAATATGTACATACCCTTAATGCGTTCTGTTCTCATCACAGTTATCTCCTCACATACACCATTATTTTGCTAAGAGATTCACTAATCACTTTTCAAGCAAAAACACTACATTCAATTATAACTGGTTCATTTTTTACTAGGCATTATGACAATTCTTAGAATGTAAATAACGAAAACGAAAAGACATTGACTGAAAGTGGAATCGGTACTATAACAAATAATAATATATTAATTAAACTTAATATGAAACAGTTCTAGAAATTGCGATAAGCTTCCTTGTTAGATTTCTAATTTGGTAGTTTGTTATTCGGCCTCTAGAGTCGCTTAGGATTACACAAAGTTTTCATTTCTTTTATACCTCATGACGGTATCTGCATACGGTGATACAAATGCCCATAATATTGCGTTCAAAGTGTCTGCTAATACACTTAGTCCTATAATTCTTTACTATAATAGAACTTTATCATTAATTTCTTGACGTTGTCAATTCATGTACAGCTCAACGACAATTAAGTTATTATGTAATTTGTTTATTCATTGTATTTAATATAAACTAATCTTTAAAACGAGAGGTTGCAAGTCAGTAAATTTACTGCGCCCTTTGATTATTTGACTCTCGCGAACTTAGCTTTAGATTAAATTTGCATTTGTAAATAAAAAAAACCAAACAATTTAAATTGGTATATAAATACATCATTCCCAATAACAATTGGAATGCACATCTTATGCATTTATTATTCTGACGCTTTTCTATTTCTCGTGTAGGTAATATTTGTATGTATGTACGTGAATGTGTGTGTGTGTGTGTGTGTGTGAGTGAGTGAGTGAGTGAGTTTGTGACTGTGGAAATAAACTGAATTTTGAATAAGGTTTTAGTAATTTCTAGCTGATGTGGCAAACCATGCGAGCAAAAGGTTAATGCCTGTAAATAAACTGCAGTTCATTTAGTTAATCTTTATTAGTTCCACCCATGTATGCGAATGAAGCGCTCTATTAGGTCTAGGTTAGTTTTTTGTTTTTGTTGTTTTTTTTATAGTGTTTAACGCCCGCTTTTAGTACCATTGCACGCAGGCAAAGGTACTGGTGATAAATGAAATTAAGATGGAGCATCGTTGGTTTGCGATGGCGGAGGAAACCGGAGAACCCTGAGAAAACCCGCCCATGCTCCGCTATATCCACCACAAATCTCACATGCAGTTGCTAGGTTAGTTGTGTGCCTGCAAATGAATTAATATTCGTGTAATTAATTTTAGTAATCTCCTCTGTCTGTTTAAAATATGTAAACAAATTTACACAACATTTCTTTGATCGAAATACAATTCAACAGCCATTTATATTCTTCTCACGCAGATACGGTGAAAATTCTATTGTTACTGGCCAAGCCTGGGCACATACTTAATGGAAGTTCGTGCACTAAGAGATAAAATATTTTTTTAAATATCTTATCCACTTATTTGTGTTTGAGTATAATCTATATGTGTGAATACGTGATGTAGTTGGGAGTACAAGTGTGTGTGTGTGTGTGTGTGTGTGTGTGATATCAGAGTGTTCTTTCTTCTATTGTTCTGTGGTGCTATTGTCGTAGCGTGCGAGCGTGTGTATCTGTTTGTGTGTGTATTTCTAATGTTGTTAAGATATATAAAATATATATGTAGCTAATACTCTAAATTCAAGTATTTTTAGACAGTATGTAGGTCACTCGACCCATGCGATTGTGAGACGCAAATATTGTATTATTGTAAACTTAATAATAAAATACAACTATATATACACATCTGTACGCCATTTTATTACATTAAAGAACACCGTCCCATTTATGTTCCTCCATTTTTCAGTTAAATAAATCGAATATAAAAAAGGAATACATTCTATTTGGAAGAGGAGAGAAAATGTGTATTTATTTTTAGTGCGCTTTCATTTTCTTTCGAGTTTCATTAATTAGTTCAGAAATAATAGATCATTTCTGCCATCTTCATAGAAATCCTTTCCTTGGTATAAATTCCATGGCGAGGAAAATATGCTGTTCTCCTGGATTTCTTAAAAATAGTATGGGTTGGTTTTATACTTGACTCGTGCGTTGAAGAAAAAGTTACAGTCATATTTGAGGTAAGACAAATACTTAAATACCAAGTTAGTATCTCAACTGAATTTCCATTTCTTATTTATACTGTTCACAGACACACAAACACCACGCGCACACGCGTACATACATACACGCACATACACACTGATCTTTTTTTATAATTTTCTTTTTTGAATTGAGGAACTTCGAAACATATTCTGTATGAAATCTTGACATCAAATTTTGAGTGTAATGGAATGCAATATTTAGTATACGAGGTGGTTCCATTATACAGGAAAGTATAATCCTGACTTCAACTGGCTGCATAATGCTGTATAACAAGTGCATTTTCGTTGCCTCAATATTTCTATGCATTCTCATAGTGGCGTAAATGTCAGCACGCTTCATCTACGAGTTATCTGAGGGACAATATATACTGGAATATGTCACTCCTTTTTTACTTTCTCTATACGTACTATGTACATAGTGCATAGAGAAGCTATTGCACTCCACCCAAAAATTCGATACCAAGATTTCACCGGAAATATATGTTTTAGGGTCCTCTGTATCCAAAAAAAGCACTTTTAGAAAAAGGTCCGTGAGTGTGTGTCCGTGTGTCTGTGAACACTATAACTCAAAAAGAAAAGTCGGTGAAATACCAAACTTTTTTTGAAACTTGATTTTTTCCAAGATGGCTCTAACGATTTTGATTAAAATATCGTATACTAAAGATATTTACCTGACAAATAAAATGTATATTTTGAATTTTCTGGGAATATAGTCCCTAAAGACCACTTTATTCTCGATGAATTTTACGGAATTTTGCGTAACTGCTAAACTGTAAGAGATCGTCAAAAGCTTACCACAAAAAAATGTAGAGCAGGTTAAAACTCACAATTTATGTTATACACATTTTTTTCGTGAAGTTGATCGTTTTTGAGATATTCCTTGTTTTTGGTTTCACCTTTGAAAAACTTGCACTTTTCTCATACAGGAAAATGTCAACTCCTGTCCTTACAAACAAAGGATCTTCAGTCACATAACAACCAGTTTTTAACTATCACTTTAACCTATGGTACCCCGTTATTTCGCTTCTACTTACAAGGAAGCACGTAATAAGACTATTTCTGCCAATTTTTTTCTCAATTAGTATGAAGTAAATAGAAGCATAAGCCTTTTAACAGTATTTGTTACAGAGATCTAGAGAAGGTTATGTATATGGATCACATCAGATATATTCAATTATCCTTCCTGAAATGATGGAAACTGTTTCATTTGTGCGCTTTCGAAAATCTCTGACAAATTAGGTAGGTTAGACCAGACTGTTTCAACTCACAAGGGCACAGGACGTACTCAACCACAAAACTCGAAGCAGAGCTGAAGGGAAAAAATGATAGCAAAGTCAGAACACAATACTTGCGTACAACAATTTTAGTTCCAACAGTTGATTCAGCGGTTACGTTAACTTGTTCTCAATGCTGTGCAGTATTACATGTTGCAGGCATATTCCCGTGAGTCCCAAGTTACTCGATGATCTTATAGCGTGTGCTCGAACTGGAGCAGCCTGTTGTAGACGGTCTGCTGCGACAATCTTAAGAGGTGAAGCCTAGTTTTCAAAAGCCGTAGACAGTCTAGATCAGTCATCTGAGGGCTTGACTCCCTAGAACTGCCAATGTGCTAGTGATGACCCACAGACTGACAATAGAATCCTTATGGTCAAGCGTTGTTTTTCATTCTACAATGTTGTCTTTACCATGAGTATTATCTGAAATAAAATATTGCCGGTTGGATTTTACAAATACAAATATATTTGATATTAATTTTATAATTTTTCTCAATAGCGGTAGGCTTATACATCAGAATAGAATTAAGCAAAATAAATGATATATGACGAAACCGATTTACATTTTAATTAGGTGCTATTCACAATGCTCATCATAGCTTCGCAAGTTTCGTAAATTATATAAAAGAAAACACACCACTAGCTTTAAGCAATAGACCAGAAACTTTGTTCTTTACTGAATATTTACCTTCTCTGTCATGTATGTACAGTGTAGGTAGAGAAGTATTGTATTCCACAGAAAAATTAAATACCGAGATTTCACAGTAGTTTTTCTTCTTTTTTTTTAATTTTCAATGTTTTTTAATTTATGTATTAAAATGTTACATTTAATTTTAGAATTTTAGAGAGGTTAATTAATTAGTGAAATATTTAATTTATATTATATAATACATCTGTTTATTAAAAACATGGTTTCTTGGGGATATTTAAGAACTATATATAATACACTACATGTTTGGATGATTCCGAATAAAAAAGGGATTTTTAAAACACGTATGTGTGTGGTACAACTAAAAAGTCGGTTAAATACCAAACTTGATATTCAAGTTTATATCTCCTAAGGATGCGACACAAAGATTATGGGGAATATTCCACCACCCCCAACTACCTTCATGTGGAGTATTTTTCGACTTTTTAGAGTTTCGAAAAGATGCCTAACGATTTTGATTAAAATGAGTATATTAAAGTTGTTTACAATGCAATTAAAATATTTATATTGAATTTTCTGATAACATCTGAAGGAGTACAAAAAACAACAACAAAATTAATTTTAAATAAAATAATTGAATTTAAATCAGAAAAAATTACACACATTAATATACTTATAAATAAAATACTAGAATAATATAGATGTCGTTTGCCATATTGTATATCATGGCAAATTATGTCACATAGTTCTTTTCTTTTAACTAACCATTTCCATTACTGGTTTCAATTTAAATCACTTTTACTTTCTTATTCGGGAAGTCCACATCCGAGTCACATCTCTGTTTACTTCATATTTCATTTTATTTACTTCTGGTCATGGAAAGAGAGCCGAATTTCAACACCCATTGCATAGCGACAGCTTTTAAACAATTTCACTATCGCTTTAGTCTAGTGCATTCCGTTAATTCCCTTTTTCTTATATGGAACTAAGTAAAAATACTGTTCCTGATAATGTTTATATTTCTTAGCATTTTGTAGATAAATAACTATTATTTTGTAAAAATAGTTTGTTTGCAGAACGGCTAGAGAAAGTCTTGTGAATGGAACACGACAGTTTTTTTTTTACTCTTTGGTGTTATTTTTAAACTGAATGTACTCATAGAACTGGTTTAACATTTAGTCTGTTGCCGGACTTGCGCATTTTCATCCTAAGAAGAGCAGTAAGATATAACTGAGGATACCTACAATAATTCAGAGCATAAGAGCACAGTGAATTGTGACGTCACTCAGCCGTGTACCTGCTGTCCGCCTAACCGCACGCTGACAGTTTGCTCGTCTAGATGAATGATCTAAGAGAAATTCAGTAACCACAGACCTAGAAAGACAGATAGACAGCATGGCCCGGTGGCAGCACTGTCATTCAACAGAACAATGTAAAATTATAACTAATAAAAAATTGAAATACTAAAAATCGGATGTGTTCCATTCACATGATTTTCTCTACATTTCTGCAACAAATAATTGTTAAAAACTTTATGCTTCTATTTACTTCTGCTAATCGAGAAAAATTAGCAGAAATAGTCTTATTACTTGCTTCCATGTAAGTAGAAGCGAAATAAGGGAGTATCATTGGTTAAAGTGATAGTCAAAAGCTGATTGCTATGTGGCTGAAGTTCCTTTGTTTGAATGGACAGAAATTGACAAATTCCTGTATGGAAAAAGTATAATTTTTAAAACTGAAACCAAAAAGAAGCTATATTTAAAAAACGCTCAACTCCACGAAAAAATATACATAATATAAATATAGTGTTTTAAAGTAATCTACATTTTTGTGTCGTAGGTTTTTATCTAAGTCTTACGGTTTAGCAGTTATGCAAAATTCCGTAAAGTTCATCCAGAATAAAGTAGTCTTCAGAGGTTATTCCTAGAAAATTCAAGATATACATTTTATTTGTCACGTAAATATCTTTAATATACGATATTTTAATCAAAATCGTTGAGTCATTTTTGAGAGAATAAAAATGTTCGAAACAAGTTCCAAGTAAAAGGTACTTTGGGATGGGGGTGATTTTTTTTTCAAAATCTTCGTGAAGATATTAAACTAAAATACCAAGTTTGTTATTTTACCGACTTTTCGTTTTTGAGTTATCGTGTTCACAAACACACGGACACATACACAGGGACCTTTTTCTGAAAATGCTTTTTTTTGGATACAGGGGACCCTAAGACTTATATTTCCAGTGAAATCTCGGTATTGAATTTTACGGTGGAGTGTAGTAGCTTCTCTATACACTATGTAATAGTACGTGTAGAGAAAGTAATAATAATAATAATAATAATAATAATAATAATAATAATAATAATAATAGGAAGAACACAAGGATGGCAATACCTTGTTAATACCTCATGTCATATCTATAGTATGCAGTTAATATACTAGCACAGTTTAAATAAAATCTGATGTGTTTCATTCACATGACTTTCTCTACATCACTGCAACAAATTCTACTTAAAAAGATTATTCTTCTACTTCTCCCTAATCGAGAAAAAAATTGCATAAATTATCTTATTTGCTTCCTTGTAAGTAAGAGGCAAATAAGGAAGTACCATAGACTAAAGGGACAATAAAATGCTTTAAAGCTGGTTGCTATATATACATTTGCTTTATTTGTATGGCCAGGAGTTGACAAATTCCCGTACGAGAAACGTATAAGCATTTTAAATTTGAAATCAATAACAAGTAATATCTCAAAAAGTCAATTCCACGAGAAAAAAAAAAAACTTAATATAACATAAATTGAGAATTTTAACGCGCTGTACATTTTTTGTTAACTGAATTTTTGTCTGTCTCTTACGGCTTACCAGTTATGCTAAATTCCGCAAAGTTCATCCACAGCAAAGATGCCTCCAAAGGCTGTTGTCAGTAAATTTAAGATATACATTTAATTCCATGTAAATATGTTGAATATAAGGAAGAGGTTTTAATTAAAATCGTTAGAGCCATATTTGTGAAAATCAAAATTTTCGAAACTTTTTTCATGTAAAGGGTAGTTGCGGTGGGGGGTTTTCTTGAAAATCTTCTTGTTGCATCCTAGGAAGTTTTTAAACCTAAATACCAAGTTTGTTATTTAAGGGAGTTTTCGTTTATTAGTTATTCTGCCCCAGACAAACACACTCACATACACATGACACACACACGGACATTTTTCTAAAATGTTTTTGTTCTAGGGGGTGTGAAAACATATTTCCAGTGAAATGTGAGTATCGAATTCTTAAGTGCAAGATAATACCTTCCCTATACACTATGTATATAGTACCTGTAGAGAAAGTAAGAAACACATTATTTAAAGCCCTTATAATGAAATATTTCATAGTGATAATACAATTATACATTAACTATAAACCACATACTCAACCCTAGTGTCTGTTTAAAGTTTTACCCCTCTTAACCCTGTAGCTATGTTGTTTCTGTCCTCAATTATTCTATTCGCAAATGAACACTTTTCTATGTCAGTATTCTCAACCCTGTTCCTTATTTTTGGGTGATGATCGTTTCGCCCCCAATATAATGGAGTTAATAACAGCTTTGTTATGTCTTTCCATGCATATTCCTCTTTATAGTGTCTAAAAATTGCACATAACCTTGTCATTTTCTACGTTTTTATAAAAAAAGTAGCTGTGCTAACATAAGTTTCTATCTACGAATTTAACTGTTCTTTTTTGAACTCCCTCGAGTGTTAATTACTTTCTCTTTACGTACTATGTACATAGTGTATAGAGAAGAAATTGCACTCCTTCCAAAAATTCGATATTGAGATTTCACCGGAAATATATATTTTAGGGTCGCCTATATCCATAAAGAGCATTTTCCGAAAAAGGTCCGTGTGTATGTGTCCGTGCGTTCGTGTGTCTGTGAACACGATAACTCAAAAACAAAAAGTCGGTAAAATACCAAAGTTTAGTATCTTCCAGGGATGCAACACGAAGATTTTGAGATAAGTCCCCCACAACTTAAACTAATATTTACATAGAATTTTTCGAAAATTTTGATTTTCTTTAAAACAGGTATAACGATTCTGATTAAAATTTTGTATATTAGGGATATTTACCTGACAAATAAAATGTATATCTTGAGTTTTCTGGGAATGGCCTCTAAATGACTACTTTATTCTGGATGAATTTTACGGAATTTCGCATAACTGCTAAACCGTAAGAGATGCACAAAAACTTACAACATAAAAATGTAGAGCATCTTAAAACACACAATTTATCTAATATACAATTTTTTCGTGGAGTTGATCGTTTTTGAGATACTCCTTGCTTTTTGTTTCAGCTTTGAAAAACTTTTACATTTCTCATACAACTCCTGTCCATACAAACAATGGAACTTCAGTCACATAACAACCAGCTTTTGGCTATCACTTTAACCTATGGTACTCCCCTAATTTGCTTCTACTTATAAGGAAATGAGTAATAAGACTATTTCTGTTAATTTTTTCTCGATTATCATGAAGTAAATAGAAGCATAAGCTTTTTAACAATAATTTGTTATAGATATGTAGAGAAAGACATGTGAATGGAACACATCAGATTTTTTTATGTAGTTAAGTGAAAGTGAAGGTAGGAATATTTTTATCCTAAGGTAGGTTTTGGAAAATGTCAGATTAAAAATACCAAAAAACCGCGTAGGATGCGGTAAGACTCCAGGAAAGGATGTGCGGGTATTATCCTATAATTAACAAGTTCCTTTCACGGAAACGGCGGGGAATCACAAGAGTAGAAACTGTATCCTGTCTTTTGATATTACTAATCCTCAAGCTTCCTTTGGTATCTTCGACCTTTGTACGTAACAGATTTGAATTTAGCTCGGCTTTTGGGCACGCATATAGCCTATAGGGTTTTCTAGTATTCCATTACCGATGCTAATTAACGAACAGAACAATACAATAATTTTAATAAAAACGTGTATACATTACATGCATTATATCCGCTTTGTTAGGCACATTATAGGATTTTCTCCTTTAAACCGCAAAAACAAAATTAGCCGTGCAGTAGTTTAAAGTAATAATTTGACTGAAAAGAGCAAACAGAGCGAATATATAGCAGGTAAATCTTGCATTATACAAGTGATTAGTAATTTTACTGTGATTAATTCAGGTCGTTCTACTTCTTTTAATTATAGATGTAATTTATAGTTCTGCTCAGCTGTAAATTCCTTGACATTCATCACAAATTGAAGGTATTTTTCAGGTTTAAAAAATTGCATGCCTTCCATTCATATGGCTTTCTCTAGCTAGTCTGTAACAGATTATTCTTGCAAAGACTTATTTTTCTCCCAATTTCGGCTAATCAAAATAATACTTTGTTCCTTATAAGTAGATGGAAAATAAAAGGATACATTAGGCTAAAACGCTTATCAAATCTTCTAAAAGTGCCGCTATACGATTATCATTGATATTCGATTCTCTATAATGTCCAGGAGTATAACAAAATATACGAGGTACGTCCAGAAAGTAAGTTCCGTTGGGTAATAACATTAAATTGTGTACAGATACAGAATAATTACTTATTGCACACAATTCTACAACTCTTAAACTACTTTTCCACATAACTGTCGAAATTTTGCAGGCATTTGCCATAGCGTGGCACAAGTTTTTGTATACCTTCTTCATAGAAGTTTGGCGCCTGTGTCTTCAAAAAGTTTGAAACATTTTCTTTTAGCTCTTCGTCATTGTTGAAGTGTTGATCGCCAAAGAAAGACTTGAGATGTAAGAACAGGTGAAAGTCACTAGGAGCGCGGTTAGGGCTGTACGGAGGATGGTCAAACACGTCTCGGCCAAATCCTTGTAAGAGGTTTTTCGTCACATTTGCAGTGTGTGGTCGTGCGTTGTCGTGAAGAAAAACAACACCTTTTGACAGCAATCCTCGGCGCTTATTCTGTATTGCGCGGCGCAATTTCCTAAGTGTCTCGCAATAAACATCTGCTTTGATTGTTTGACCACGCGGTAAGAAATCAATGAGTAAGATGCCTTTCCAGTCCCAGATCACTGTGCACATAATTATTCGAGGTGTCAAGATTTGTTTGGGCTTAACCTTTGCTGGGGATGAAGTGTGCCTCCATTCCATTGATTGCCGCTTACTTTCAGGGGTGTCGTAAGAAACCCAAGTCTCATCTCCTGCGACTATCTGTGTCAGAAATTCTTCGCCGTCTTCATCATAACGGGTTGAAAACTTAAGTGCACTACCCATCCGTTTTGTTTTGTGTTGCTCAGTAAGAATCTTTGGTACCCAACATGAGCAAAGTTTACGAAATTTCTGTTTTTCGGTAACAATTTCATGAATTAGTGATCGTGAGCTTTGGGGAAATTCCATAGCGAGAGCACTAATTGTAACTGGATCTTGACATCAATCGCGTGAACCAGTTCTTCTGTAACCAAAGATGGACGCCCACTTCGTCATCGTGCACTTCACTACGTCCTTCATTGAATCACTCATCGCATTTTGTCCGTAAACTTCGCAAATTTGCCGATACATTTCAATTGGTTTCACTTTCCTAGCATTCAGAAAACGATTCACAGATCTGATTACACAAGCGGTGGGATTTTCAATCAACACCGACATTGTAAACAAGCACAACAAAGCGTATGTGGCTGACAGCGATCTCAAAATTGCGCACGTTTCTTCTCCTTGATACAGAGCGTCTACCGCGCATGTGCGGAACTGCGATCGCAACGCTGCAGCGGATATAAATTGAAGCGGAACTTACTTTCTCGACGTATCTCGTATATAAACGGAAGAGGAAACAAAGTTTCTTACTTAATGCATCATTTCATATGTTCTACTGTCATAAAGTAATTCATAGGTAGCCTTAAGTTCACAGGTTATACTAAAAACGAATTTGTTAAAAGGCATTGACATCATGAAATAAGTTAGGACTGGTCCCGCTGTGCTGCGCTGGTCTTCCTCGTGATACAGCACAGAGCAGGTATCACGTTCAAATATCGCTTCCTGAAGGAGGTTAGAATGGTTTTTGCGAATGCAGCATCGGCAAAGCATGGGTTCGAATCCTGGTAAGGACGTTAACAGATATCTCAGTAGTGAAATGAGAAGCAGCTTCGCTATTTACTTTACCAGTGAACCAATAAATTACACTTCACATCACCAAAATTTCTACAAGTCCTGGTTGCATCTACAAACTGGCTGGTTTGCTTCCCTGAGAGCTGACCTTTGTCATTTTGCGGTCCCACAATGGCCAACAGAATCCTCTCACTATTCCGGAGGTAACTTCGGCGATCACTACAGCGCTAATCAATTGTCTACCGCACTTGATTATTTCGCGAATTACAAAAATATTAACTTAAGCTTCACACTTTGCACGCGCGTGCCTGTCTCGTTTGGACGTAGCTTCGTAGTTTCTGTCTTCCAGTAAAGTGCGTGCTGCTCTGATATTTCCTTCCTTTTTATACAATTTGAGATTCGTGACGTATGAGGCGATATATCAGACCAACCAAAATTAAATAGTTAAATAACAATAATTAAGCAATATTTAATGAAAAACCAAAAGTCAAATTAATATAAATCAGTAATTTTTGGAATTGAAACAATGTATATATCTACTATTGGAAATCCAATACACAACAGAACATCTGCTTTAAGTTTGAGCTGTATCGATGAATAAATAGCAACATAATTTGAGATGTTTCTCGGTAAAGCTATGTATATAGGCAAAATATAATTTCCTCGGTGGGTGTAACTCTCGGACATCTGGTGAAGAGACAGTATGGCACCATCATAATGAGGGAAGCGCAAGGGTCTGTTGAAAGCATCATGACGCTACTTTAGAGCCAATGAGAAAATAATATTGAAATTTAAACAAAAGTGTCCGCCAATCGTCGCCAAGCATAAGTTTGTCTAACTGGCGAGATTAGCGTGGGTTGCTGCCCACATAAATAGAAGAGAAAAACAGAGTCGCACAGTCCATTAGAAACAATCACCGAGTCCGTCTTACACAGACACGCAGTCATAAACAGAAGAGAAACAGACAGTCACGCAGTCAGTCACCATAAATAAGTCAAAGATTAAAGAAGCGCAAGATTCGTGTCAAGTAACGGTAAAAGGAAACAGATTTTAAATTACTCGTCACACACGAAACAGACAACTTTTGTATTATTTAATTTTTACGTACAACATCCAAGTTCCCGAATATATAGTCAGGAGGAGAAGACACCAGCGAGGAGATTCGACCCTGAGATCGCCTATCCTGAATCTCCAACAATCTTCAACTTGACAAAGTGTCGAGAACCAAAAAGAGGTGTTCACCATTAACCATACACCACATACGTGTCGCCTCACGTTTATGCATTTATGGGATTGGTGAAATTTTCGCGCTACTATTAGCGTCCATCACCGCGTCACCTTATTCCCATCACATAATTCGTCTGTTTAATTGTCATTCGGCGTTACTTCGGCCTACGCGACTCTGAACTCGGGAAGATCCATTTTGGCAACAGAATGATGGTGCGGCCAGGAGGTAAAACAACTGCCAGGGATCAATATGGATCTCTCCAACTTTAATTCACCCTGCAGTAACGCGACATGACTTACCAAAACATGTTTTCGTTTTTACCCTCACTAAAATACAAAGGACTAGGTGTCTACCTGTTGGCAACCTGCGCAATTCTGTGTGGCCTTGCTAATTTTACAGATTAATGTCAGCCAATTCTTAACTTAAAACCTTTTCAATAACTTATAAACTAACAGAACATGTTCTCAACTTATTTACACGCCCTTGATTGTTTTATTTCCCCGACACATATTTCTATTAATATTTAATCAGTTGTCACTAATTTAATATACTTATTATGATTTGTCTCAGGCTAAACGCTCTAAATGACAAGCTTTTGACTAATGCGAGTACGTTGCTGAAGACATTCTTGCATGATGTAACATGCGCGGTGTAATCTGCCTGTAATCTTAATTTATCAGTGACCATAAAATGATTTGGGTTTTATGGTTCTTCGCAAAGACATGTTCCTTTAAATAAGCCCCCAGAAAGTAATCCAGAGGAATGAAGTCAGGTGATCTAGCGAGCTACGAGGGCTTTTCGACCAATCCAGTTTTGAGCATATCTCCTAGGCAAGTGATTACTTACAAGTCTTTTTTTTTTGGGTAGTGTTTAACGCCCGCTTTTACTGCTCTGGTACCGCAGGCGATGACACCGATGATACATTAAGATGAAGCCCCGGTGGAATGTGATAGCGGGGAAAACAGGAGAACCCGGAGGAAACCCGCCCCTGCCCTGCTTTGTCCACCACAAATCTCACATGCGGTCGCTTGTTACAAGTAGTGACCAGTATGGTGGAGCTCTATCCAGCTGGAACCACATCCTCCTTTTTACTTTCTCTACACGCACTATGTGCATAGTGTATAGAGAAGGTATTGCACTCCACCTAAAAATTTGGTGCCGAGATTTCACCGAAAATATATGTTTAAGGGTCACCTGTATTAAAAAGAAAAAGCATTTTCACAAAAATGTCCGTGAGTATGTCCGTATGTCTGTGAACTTGATAACTCAAAAACGAAAAGTGGGAAAATACTAAACTTGGCATTTAGGTTTAGTATCTTCCAGGGATGCGACACGAAGATTTTGAGAAAAATCCCACCACACTCCAAACTAACCTTTACATAGAACTTTTTCGAACATTTTGACTCTCTCAAAAATGGCTCTAACGATTTAGATTAAAATTTCGTATATTAAAACTATTTACCTGACAAATAAAATTTATATCTTGAATTTTCTGGGAGTAGCCTCTGAAGACTACTTTATTCTGGAGGAATTTTACGGAATTTTGTATAACTGCTAAACCGTAAGAGATGGACAAAAACTTACAACACAAAAATGTAGAGCACCTTAAAACACACAATTTATCTTACATACATTTTTTTTTCGGTCAGGTTGATCGAGTTTTAGCTACTCATTGTTTTTGGTTTCAGCTTTAAAAAACATACTTTGCTCATACAGGAATTTGTCAACTCCTGTCCATAGAAACAAAGGAACTTCAGTCACAAAGCAACCAACTTTTGACTATCACTTTAACCAATAGTACTCCCTTATTTCGCTTCTACTTAAAGGAAACAAGAAATAGGACTATTTCTGCTGATTGCTTCTCGATTAGTATGAAGTAAATAGAAGCATAAGCTTTTTAACAATAATTTGTTGCAGAAGATATAGAGAAAATCATGTGAATGGAACACATCAGATCTTTAGTAGTGGCACCTCCTCTGGTGGCAATGACAAAGTTTCTTGCAGTATGTCAAGTAGACATGGGGCGAATCGTTCATACGAACGAGTACAAGAAAAGAATCGTATGAATCGTGTCAGCCTTAGCATGAATCGTCGTTCAAAAAGAATCGTAAGAATCGTGCTAGTCTTAACATGAATCGTTGTTCAATAAGAATTTAATGAATCGAAAAGAATCGTATGAGTTGAAAAGAATTGCATGAATCGTGTCAACCATAGTAGGTGTCGTCGTTCAAAAAGAATCGCAGATTTGAAGAATCGTGATCAGCCGTTGGGGTTTTTTGTTCTTTTGCTTCGACCTTTCGGAGTACCAAACCAAGCTTCGTCGGAAACTGCCGAGTGAGCACGATGTGTTAACTATTTTAATTTGATGTGAAAACCCTACAGCGCTGAGACCACGAGGCTAAAGAAAAAAATGTATGTATAAGAAAACGAACACTACCGATCATTGCCGAAGCCACCACGAGCGTCTTTAATTTAGATGAGTTATTCTACAGGTTAAAGTAAGTTTATAATTTACAACTGCTTTATTATATATATATTTGCAGAATCTTAAATGTAACATATGCACAGGTAAATCGTCACTACGTTAGCAAGATGTGTGACTTCAGAAACTAATTTTACGTAAAAAAATAAAAAATGCTTCAACATACTACAAATAAGTTTTACTGTAGTGTTGCTAAAGCAATAACCTTTTATGTTCTCTTTGTTTGACCAGCATAAAGAAAAACTAAAATTACTTTCCATTTGAGAGAAGTATAAATATGGAAAGACTGAAAAAATAACAAAATATGTAGGAAATTGTTAACTCTGCAATACATATAGTGTCGCATCGTAGGTAGATGCAGATCTTAAATATCAACTTTGGTATTTACCTAACGGACTTTTCGTCTTTAAGTTATATTGTTCATTCACAGCTACATAAATATACACGCACACAAACATAGTCCTTTTTCTAAAAATGTCTTTTTGGATTCAGGGGACCTCAAACATATTTCTGATGAAATATCAACATGACATTTTTAACTGGAAAACGATAGTTCACCATGACACATACAGAATAGAGAATAGAAATCAAGTTTTTGTCAGGTTTCTGAGGCACCATTAAATTGATTATTCAAGGAATATGAAGGAATTTTCTCTAAAAGTTAAGTTTCACGTTCCTGATCATGTACCAAATTGTGAATTCTTCTCAATATGAGATAATCTACAATGATGTAGTGCCATTAATAATTCTTTTGAAATTAGATGTCCTTACAATCCAACATGCTGTACGTTGAATGCAAACATGAAATGCATACACAAATTTGTTTGTATCCTAATCGGTAAAATCAATGAAATGAAATTGAAGTCTGGTATGCAATGTAAGGGGTAACTCATGCCTCGCAGTTTTATAACTTGCCTCTTTTACGACAAGTTTTAGTAATTGATGATTTGCTAGGTGATTTTCTTGAAATTCATGACGCCTCTTTGGAAAATAAGAGAATTTAAATACCAAGTTTGCTATTTAATTGAATTTCCATTTGTTAATTATGTTATTTGGAGGTACACACACACCACACGCGCGCGCGCGCAGACTTTTTGCATTTTAACTAACGGGGCTTCATTGAGACGTTCCCGGTGATATCTCCATTTCCAATTTTTAGGTGGGTTGCAACACATCTCATGTAACACAACTAAAGTGGAATTTCACAGTGATTTTATTGTAAAATTAGAAAACTCCAGAATAATGGGGAAAGAATACATTTCTTTTACATTGTTTTTCTTTTATGCCAAAAAGAGCTCCTATTCCCTATCGTAACAACAAAGTCGGGATTGCAAGGTTGACTGTAAAGCAGGGTGATTCAAGCAAGAATCGTGAATCGTGTACCTGGGCAGGCTAAAAGAGAAGGCGACGATTCATGAACGAATTGTGAATCGTGCAACTGGGCAGGCTAAAAGACAAGTCGACGATTCCGAATGAATCGTGAATCGCGCACCAGGGCAGGCAGGCTAAAAGCTGCGCTTAGCCAAGTAAGTTGCCAAGCCGAGTGAGGCCGAATACTGCCGAGCACGGTCTACATTCCGTGATTGCCGTGCCGAGTGAGTACTGAAAATTACCATAGATTCTGATGTTCTACGTCTGGCTCTGGTTAGCGAAAACAGAAAACCACGGCCATTAAACAGAATATTGTTGAGTTCTGACGATACGGAGTTAACGATGATGGTTAATTTTTTAAAAACAATAGCGTATAATGGAAAGCGCAGTAAATCGAATCGTAAACATTTCCATTGAAACTACAGCACCACATATAAGGAAAGGATTAATGTTCAGTAATTATTTTACTGAACATTACTAAATATCTAATACATTGTATTGTATTGTGTGACTGTATGTTGTAGATATACAAAAATTGTTAATGGAGGGAAAAACAAAACTTTTAGAATTCCAGGATTAAATAAATTAATATATACGTTTAAATTATAATTTAACGGCAATGATTTATATACTATAACGTATATTAAATGCAGGTATAGAAACATCTTACCTCTAATATTAAAAGTACCTCGGATGAAATAATTATTCTGGATACTAGCGTTGACTTATAATGATGTATTTATAAAAAATTATACGACTTACTAGCGTGCAACCGAGGCAGTGATGAATAATAATTAACCTGCTTATTAACATTACACAAATAGCGCCAGGGACCATGCAATCGAAGCTTAAGTGTCAATTTTAGACTTAAACAAACGCTTATGTGGTTTTTCTTTTTTCGTTTAATGGAGGACATTTTACCAAATGTTTGCAGTGTTTTATATAAATTACAGTTTTTATGCCATAGGAGCTGCCATATGACTACTATCCCCGTGTAAAAGCCAGATAGCTTAACATGAACACACAGACGGCATGGCGGTGATTAATGAATCGTGAACGAATCGTATGAATCGATTCATATTACATGAACGAATCGTATGAATCGGTTACTGAAAGTGAATCGCTCGACCCAACTCTACTACTTAAAGGAAGGAAGAAATAGGACTATTCCTACTAATTTTTTCTCAGTTAGCATGAAGTAAATAGAAGCATAAGTTTATCAATAATTTGTTTCAGTGATATAGAGAAAGTCATGTGAATGGCACACATCAGATTTTTAGTCGTGGCACCTCTTCTGGTGACAATGACAAAGTTTCTTGCAGTATTTCAAGATGTCTTGGTGGTGCGAGTTTACCTTAAAAATAGTGTGGTCCAAATATAGATTGGTTAATGTTCCGCACCCGATACTGAGCTCCTTTTAACTTGAAATACAACTTACCTTATCCAGTGAGGATTGCCTATTCTGCATTATTACATTTTGTGTCGGTTAAGCTCGGGCCGTGTGAAATTTTCATGCGACCCATGCCCAAGTATAGCTCGGCCAGGTATTTCTAAAGCTTTTAATGCAATTCCACGACCTTAACTTAATATTGGGCTATGCGGCAAAGAACAAACATCAGTTATCATTTAGTTGTCTGATTTGTGCTACCATCTGTCCTTGCTTTTGTCAACTATTAGGACATTTGGGAGAGTTAGTAATATTGCTTGGTCGCATTTTCCTTGAAGGTGGTGATCTGTTTGTTACGTTTTATGTTCCTTCGTGCTGCATTTTCCTCGATTTCTGTGAACTGAAGCTGAAATTCGGTATACAAATAAAGCTCTGAAAAATTCCGATTCCAAGGGAGAGTTTTTCAAAGTTTCAATAAATGGAATGTAAGCAGCTTTACGCAGATTTTTTCAAACTCATATTGATAGTAGTTGTAAATTTAAAATAAAACATTTATATGGAAGTTATGACTATTTTCTTACTTGTTGAAAAATCCTTGAGTAACATACTTTTAGGTTGTCCCAATACTTCTTGGCAGATTTGATTGATGTACTGTAAATAATAACTCAAAGTGGGCGTAAAAACCCTGGGTTTCTTGGCCCTTCAACTAAAGAAACGTCTGGGCTTCAGTGTGTTAATAGTTCCGTTGTTGTGGAATCTGTTTTCATCACTGAAGAGGGCATTTCCCAAGAGGCTCTTAATGCTTTCTCTGCAATAGTCACTGGACAAATGTTACTCTCTCTTGATGATTGTGTACGTGGAGAGCCTGGTGTGGTTGTACATGCTTATTCATTACCTTATTACCAGAGTAACTTGAGCACCGCAAGCTAGATGTGCTCTAGCAAGCGATCTTGTTGCACGAAAATGCCTTTCAACTGTTCGAAGTGTCCGTATTAGGTGGCCCCCTTCCTGGAAACTTTCTTCATATAGACACCATGCTGACAGTGCATTAAACCGTGATTCTCCATAGATCAACAATATTTGTCGTTTGAACACACAGCTGTGTCTGAACAGTAAACGTTTCTGTAGAAGATTTAAAATAATGAGCAGATCACAGAGAGTGATTTATCGCAGGCGTAAATAGAACAACCACTTGAAATTTCTGAACTGGTTGAATCGGTAAGAATAATAAGACAATAACATACCTATTACGAAGTATAAATGTTTATCCATCTACCAGTGCAAAGCATTGTATATTATTCTATTTTGTAAAAGTCATAATTTATGATGCACAAGTGTGTTTTGTTTCGAATTAATTATAGACGTAAAGAAATAAAGGGAAGGGTAATACAAGTTTCAGCTCAATACAAATGATTTGAACTCAGATTTAAGCATAGTGGTTCTCACGCTAGTATCATACCATTATACCACTCGACCATTGTTACGTTTAAGTTGTTGTCCCTAAACTTATAGAATAACTAACGCGAGAAGATATTTACACGAGTTTCGCAACTCATTAGGACCTTATTTTGGTAGTTACAACTCAAATAATTAAACTGCATTAGTTACTATCCAAAATACTGTAATAAGCCGTAGTTTGTGTCAGAATAGAAATAACATATCTTATGCTTAGTATTTCTTGACATGGCCATAGAATGTCCATATTTACTTTCTCTATACGTAATATGTACGTATTGTATAGAGGAAGTAGTGTATTCTACCCAAAAAATCGATACCGAGATTTCACCGGAAATATATGTTTTAGGACCCCCTGAATCAAAAAAACAAAAAAGCATTTTCAGAAAAAGTTCCGTGTGTATGTGTGTGTGTCCGTGGACAGCATAGCTCAAAAGCGAAAAGACCGTTAAATATTAAACTTGGTATTTAGGTTTGGTATCTTCCAAGGATGCGACACGAAGATTTTCAAGAAAATCCTCCCACCCCCAACTACCCTTTACGTGGAAAAATTTTGGAAAATTTTGATTTTCTAAGAAATGGCTAACGATTTTGATTAAAATCCCATATATTAAAGATATTTACAGAGCAAATAAAATGTATATCTTGAATTTTCTGGGAATAGTCTCTGAAGAGCTCTTTGTTCTGGATGAATTTTGCTAAATGTTGCTTAACTGCTAAACGGTAAGAGATATACAAAAACTTACTACACAAAAATGTTGATCTGATCAATATATGTCCTTTACATTTTTGTTGTGGAGGTAACCGTTTCTGAGATATTCCTTGTTTTTGGTTTCAGTTGTGTGTACTTATACTTTTCTCAGACAGGAAGTGTCCGTTTTTCTTTTGTTCTACTCCTGGCCAAGCAAAGAAACGCTTTGCAATGACAATCGAATGACAGGTTTTAAAACATTTGACTATCGGTTTATCCTAGTGTATTCCCTTATTTTCTTTCTACTTATAAGGAACTAAATAGTAAGAACATTCTTAATGATTTTCTCGATTAGCAAGGTGCAGAAAGAAGAATAATCTTATGTAAGAAGTTTGTAGAAGAGCTAGAGAAAGTAATGTGAGTGTAACACATACGATTTTTTGGCTAAAGGCTCACCTCAATATGCTCACATTGAGTATATCTGCCATATTTTTCAAATGCTTTTGTCAACAATGCACTGATATATTGTTATTTCAATGCGCATTTTCATAGATGTGTGCGAATAAATGCCTCCTAGCCTATCACATTCCGCATTCAGTAGAACAGTCATTTTGTTACTACACAGATGTGTTTGGTAGGTTGTTGTTTCATAGACAGCTTTCAGAGGTGTGTACTTAAAGAATATTAGTTTGTAAAATTGGCCAAAAAACTTGGTGTAGCTTCCAGTATCAGGGAGTGATGTTTTTGCAATCGACACATAAAACGGTTGGTTATGTATCCCCCCTTTATAAAGTGTTACACACATTAGCCTTTAGAAGACGTTCAAGATAGGCCTAAGGCACACATACTACTATTTTACTATTTAGAATTATATTGGAATGTCCATTGCCTACACAATTCTGATATTTTTTCAGCTTATATACCGTGATGTTTTTATATGCCATTTTCTACTCACTGATTTGAAAAATACTCTTACAGAAGACATTTTTCTACGTACCTACATATTTCGCATAATTTATTGAATATTTACACATTTGCTGTACTTATATGATTGAGTGAGCTGAGGGGATATTAAGATATTTAAAACAGAAATTGTTAATCCTACAACAAATGGATTTCGTTGAACTTATTTGATACGAACTGCATGCTTTAACGCACCTATTACTTTCTCTACACGTACTATGTACATAGTATATAAAGGTATTGCATTCCACACAAGAATTCGATGCCGAGATTTCACTGTAAATACATGTTTTCAGAAAAAGGTCCGTGCGTGTTTCTGTGCGTCTGTGTGTGTCTGTGGACAGCATAGCTCAAAAACAAAAAGACCGTTAAATACCAAACTTGGTGTCTTCTAAGGATACGACACGAAGATTTTAAAGAAAGTCCCCCACCCCAACTACCCTTTACATGAACCGTTTTCGAAAATTTTGATTTTCTTAAAAATGTCTCTTTTAAGAGGCTCACTCCAATTTTTGGTTGTTCATAAAAAAAGTGGAAAAGAAGGTAGTACTTAACGCCCGTTCTTGCTACATACGCACCAAAGGTTATGAATACTGCAGGTATGTGAATTAAAATGTATTGGGTACATTTAGCAAGGAAACGTTAGAGACCCTACTTTAAGCTACTTCCCCGACATTTTCATGTTCTTAGGATTAAGATAAGATGAATCAGGGACACTGGAGCAGAGAACCGTCGTCTTAGGGAAATAGGGATGAGGGGAGAGACACAAAGATCGACTAGGTTCGAATGACGAGCACAAGTATGGACGGGGTTCCTAACATTTGGAATGTCTCCAAAACCACAATTGAATCCTGCTCGCAGGCCCCTAGCCTCCGGAGAACCCCCAGAGGGATCTCTCAACTCGAAAGCGGGTCCCGAGAGTCCCAACAATCAACCACAATGCGCAATCCACCATTTAACCGTAACCCTCCGAACATCGTGATGAGATGATTAGGAAATGCTGGACGGAAAATACGGGGATGTGTGAACCTACTCAGCATTCGCCTGGTGACCCGGGGAAATACTCATACAACCCATAAGTCAGGTAGGCCGGCCATCTGCAACCTCCCGGGCCACAGAAGAAAGCTACCTCTCGGTTTGTTCTGTTATGAGGACTTAGGAAACCTGGCTGGGTTTGAACTGTGGTCCTGCCGCTCATGATTTAGATTTGATGATTTATACAGGAAAACAAACATGAACTATGGTATTTTGCTCTGGGGTAGCAGTGGGGAAGCCAATCAAGTATTTTTGCTCCAGAAGAAGGGTCTGAGAATATTAACAAATTGTAATTCTCAACAACATTGTGCACCTATTTCTATATAATTTGGAATTTTAACTGTGGCATTTTTGTAGGTATTTTGCATGCATGCATTTTATTCATCTCCAAAAGACAGACGAGTTACTTTTTTTTGTATACATAACCATTATACGAGGTGTATAAATAATATGGCACCTCCTAAATTTCGAAATCTCTTAACTCTCATCTCTATCTTGAGTGAAATTGTATAATAAACTACCTTTAAATATAAGACAAATTGTAAATATAAATTCTTTAAAAATTAGTGTTAAAAACAGAATTGAGTAACTTAATTTTTACAACATACAAGAATATTTAAATACAGATTTTAATGACCTACTGACGAAACCTATTGCTTTGTGTGTGTACCAAATGGTGAAATAAATTATCATTCAGCCATAAGTAAGAATCTAGAACACTTATTACCCTGCAGGAAATGAACAGAAAAAGAACTCAATGTGGAAAAACTGCTGTTTTCCTTCTCCAATTTATTTGCGCCTCCGCAAAGTTGTTCCGACTCTCGCTGTTAAAGCTTTAAATGAAATGAGTTAAGGGAGAGAAAGACTTGCTTATCTGCGTCTCTCTGAGGGCGACCTGATAAAGTGTAAGTAGGTTATTTATTTCTGATGCTGCTAAAGGAAAGCGTGGGTTGTAGCGGATCGATGCAAGGTGGAGGAATTTCAGAGCTCTGCTTTTATTTTAGATTCTACATTTCGCTAATGAGCCTTCTAACTGATGGTAGCAATTAGCCTCGCCTTTAGAGTGCTATTGGTGTAAACAGATGTCAGATAGAACTCTGACACTTTGCAAATCTTTGAGAAATGTTTAGACCGCATCTGTAAATGACTTCATAGAAGCGATTAAAGAAATACTTCTTACTGAAAAATCAAATTTGTTTCATTCACATGACTTTCTAGAAGCGCTGTTCAACAAACAACTTTTCTGACAAAATGTTTATCTACATCGTGCTAATCAAGATAAACAATGCTAGAATTGGTCTTGTTGCTTGCTTCTTTATGATTGAAGGAACATACATTTTAAAGGTGGTCGCTATGTAAGTTTTCAGGTAAGTTTAAGTAGCTTAAAACTGAAACCAAACCCACCTGGGTAGTGAGGTTGTAGCGTGTCTGTCTCACATTCAAAAGGTCGTGAGTTCTAATCTCGCTTAGGGTGAGTTACCCGGATAAGTTTTTTTCGGAGTTTTCCCTTATTCTGAGAAGACGAATGACCAGTAACTTTAAGCTCCATGGACCCTGAGATCACTTGAGGTTCATTATATCAATTTTACTCATCGTCCGATATGACCAACCAGGTTAAGTTGGAATATCTCGAAAACAATTAACTCTTCAAACAACATGTATGACTGAGATAGTGTGTTTTAATGAGATCTATACTTTTTGTGTAGTAAGTTGTTCTTGATGTGTCTTCTTAGCTCCCGGAGAAGGGCGCGTTATCTTGCATGGGATTGCCGAAGTTTCGCTCATCTTGCCGTGAGCTTCTTGTGCGGTCCTTGCTTATTTGTTCTCGCTTATAGGCACCGTGCACGCCACCCTGGCGGCAAGTTTGGTTACTAACAATAGGATAACAGAGACAATGAAGTAGGAATATTAGCGTACCTGTGCTAAGATGTCAAGTATCGAACCTCCTGAAAATGTAAATACTACAAGAAGGTGGAAAGGATACAATAACTGCTGTGTTGTAGCATGTAATAATACCTACAAGAATACTTCGCCAGCTATTGCCTTTTATTCTTTGCTCACACGGAAAACTGAAGCGCAAAGAAGAAATCTATGGATTCAAGCTGTACATTGAAAGAAGTAAGTACACTAATTTTATATTGTACCTCAAATCAGTAACATATACATACAAATTAATTGCAGCATGAATACTGTTGTTTAGAAATTAATGCTAACGTTTTCTAAGTTAATATATAGAAACTTTAAATACTGCTAGTATTAGATTAAACGACACATTATGGGAATAGTCTGTCAATTATTATTTTTATTATTCTTATTATTACTTTTATTTTTATTATTAATATTTATGTACGTATTACTACTCATTCTTTATATTTTATTTTCAGTCGTGAGTGAGAACCAAAGCACGCAACAAAATTTGCAGCATTCACTTCATCGGAAATAAAAGGTTCAGGAACATCCCCACAGTTCAGCATATGTTCCCAGTATGTTTCCATATGTGTACAAAAATTGTTGACAGAACTTTCAGTGAAATGTATGCACTTTATAGGCAGAAAAACACAAATAATATCTACATCGCATATGGCTTCCGCTTCAACTATCCTCAGAATAAGTACAAAGCATGACACGGAGCGGCGCCACCAGTACGATTTTCTGCAGCTGCAGCACCAGCAGCACGGCGGTTGACACTAGGAGGTGTTGGCTACAGATAAATCTGCAGGCTACCTCCACGTATTCTGCCAGGTCAGGGTAATACCCTCTACTGGCCGTGAAAGGGTGATAATTGGGGAAGGTAATCATGGAAAGAGTTTATTTTTGGAGTTGATTTTTTTTTTAAACCTCGGATATTGACGAAGTGAGCTTTTGGAGGGAAGGTTTAACAGGAGAATGGGTGCTATGTGATTTATGTGATTGGTGTAGTTAGTTGCCTAGCACAAGTCTGGGGCGTTTGTCTGTCTCTCCGGGGTCAATGACATACTCACCGAGTCCCCGGATGAGCGCATTGAAACTGTAGGGGAATTTGTCAAAGAATGGCTTGGATAGCGAGAGGATATGGTCTAGTACAGAGGGGAAATTTAGGTATTTTTGGATGTTGGCGTTCGGTATGTAGTAGGGGGAGGAGGTTGCAATGCGCAGGTAATGGGATTGGAGAACCTCTAGCTGTCGGAGGTGGGAGCGGGCGGCCACTCCCCAGACTTGGCAGACGTTAAGTCAAGGTCGGTCCAATTATCTGCTTGTACAGTAGAAGCTTGTTGTTTAATGCCATTTTGGACCTACAGAGGGCACAACATGGCCATTCGCCTACTGGTGCGATTAGCAACCTCCTAGATGTGGGCCTTCCAGGTCGGCCTCATATCCAGTGTAACGCCCATGTACTTTACATTGGTCCTCCATTGTACGTCCTCCCCGGCCAACCGGATGGGTTGTACGTCCTGGGTCCTGCATCTGGAGAAGGTGATGGCCTGGCTCTTTTTGGATGTATCTTTAATCTCCATCTGTTAAACCATGTTGTTAGGAGGTCGGCGTGTTCCTGGACTCTCCGGATTGCTAGGCGATGATTTTTGCTGACAGAAGTTACTGCCGTGTCATCCGCAAAGAGGTACAGCGTGCAGCGAGGCATCTCAGGGAGGGTGTTGATATACAAGAGAAAAAGCGTCGGACCCAGGACGCTGCCCTGGGGTACTCCAGCTCGGATAGGATGTGGGGAGGAAATGGCATCCTCGTAGCAGACCGAGAAGGTGCGTCCTTCTTGATAGGATTTGAGTAAATGGATCAGGTCATGGGGGTATGGTAATGGATTAGTCGAGAGAGAAGCTCCTCTTGCCACACGCTGTCAAATGCCCTGGATACGTCCAGCAGTTATGCAGAGACGTAAGGCAACTATTTTCTGGTCCGTGTACGGTGCCTATAGAGTGGCAGTGCGGTGAAGGTTGCCCCGCCTCCTCGCTTCTGGTTGGTTAGTTGCCCGCCAATTGGCGTGGTTGCTGGCGCAGCTCTTTCCTGGTCTTGGTTTATGCTTTCTTTTTCCAGGTTTTTGTTTCCTTTTTGTCTTAGGCAATGCGGCATTCCAGAAACTGACGGCAAACCACAATCTAGAAAAAGAAATAAGATAAAGGAACAAAATCTTGGAAAAAAAAAGAATAAACCAACTCCATCATCAACAGGAAAGAGCAGCGTCAGCACCCACGTCAATTGGCGGGCAACTAGCCAACCAGAAACGAGGGGGCTGGGCAACCTCCACCGCACTGCCACTCTATGAGCTAGAGCACAGAAGAAGCTCTCTGCCGTCACTGAGTAAGCATGGGAGAGAAACGCCGCAAGCCTGCCGCAGCCGCCCAAGAGCCAATCGAGGAGCCGCCGGAGACCGCCAACGCCAACGCCGACCCAGTCTCCTAGCCTACAACCTCCGCCGAGCCTGAACCTGCCACCACGGAAACTCACGCCGCATCTTCCGCCGCTGAAGCCTTACAATCCCCGCTGAACATCACAACCGACAACACACCGCCTACACCACTTACGTCGCCACCAGTACTAGACCTCTCCTCGCTGCCGCGCTTCTGCGCAGTGGTGCGTGGAGTTCACCGGCAGTTACCGGACGGTCTAGTACTCAACGCTGGCCGTCTTCGTTGGCCTTCACTCATGAAAGCCACGAGAATACACACTGAAAGAGGCCCGTCACCACTAGTCAGGCTGGAATTCTGGAACGAGGCGGACTATCGCGCCGCCTTAGCTGATGGGTTGCCTGCTCTCGGGCAGGTGCTCGCAGTTGAGCCCGGACGAAGCGTCCGTGTCTTCCCCTGTCGCCGGTGCTGCCAGTACGGGCACTCCTCAGACGCCTGCACAGCCTCCGCCCGTTGCCACTGCTGTGGTGCCGGATGTCTCACCTCCGCCTGCACCTGCCATGATTTGAGACGCCGGCCCGTGTACTGTGCTACTTGCAACAGCACAGGTCACTACACGGGTCAAGCGGTGTGCCCCAAACACCCACGCAGACAGATCCCAGTCATTCACCAGCCACACGCCGCGACACCACAACCAGCCTCTCATCAGCCGCACGCAGTACCGCCACAGCCAACCTCTCACCCGCCATCGCCCATCATCAACTACTTGCAGACAGAACAGCCACCGCAGACCTCCACACTCATCCAGCTCCAAAATGACCTTGCGACCAACACAGCCGAACTCCAGAATCTCCGTCTTGCAGTCAACACCATAACCGAACGCATCGCCACGTGGGAGGAAGCACTGACCCGCTCTCTGGGGGAGCTTCAGGCAACCGCCCGCAACCTTCAGTCTACACCTCAGGAAGTACACCGGGAGAACGCCGCCTTGCGAGACCACTTCAACAGGAGCCTCGAGAAGGTGGTGGACTACATCAACAACTCGCGAATCTACAAGATCCACAAGCAACTCGACGAGCTGCTTCAACAACAGACTCGAGGACTGACAATAAGACTGCAAGATATGACACAGCAACTAACCTCAGCAATACATCAACGACCGAACGCGCCAAGTTTTGGAGCTATGGCTACGTCACCCAGAACTCACCTGGGAAGAGCTCCATCACCCCAATAACATGCCTTCTTGGTAAAATTATGCACCTCAATTTTTGTAGGTCGACGTCAGGGCATTGCGCCATGTCGTTTGCCTCTACACCCCACGCTTCACAATACAGTGACCCACAATCACTCGGTTTGCTTCGGCGGTACCGGGCCCCATGACACCACTGATGCCCCAATAAATAGAGACACCACATATAAAATCCTTTCTCTCCCCTTTCCTTATTTCCTTCCCAAATACCCTATATACCTGTTATCCTTATAACCTTTATTCCTGAAAAAAAAAGAAAAAAAAAAGCTTACAGCAAGAGGAGCGAAACGTCGGCAATCCCATACAAGATAATTCGGCCTTCACCGGAACCTAAGAAGGCACGTCAGGACACTTGAGGTCGTGGAAGCCTACGCAACCGTTTAAGTTTTTATCGAACTCTTACCAATTTACTGGTTATACAAAACGTGACAAAAGTCATCCTGAATGAAGAGATTTTCAGAGACTCTCCCCAGAAAATTAAAGATACACATCTTGTTTGTCACGAAAATATCTTAAACATATGATATTTTAATCAAAATAATTTGAATATTTTTGAGAGAATAAAATTTTCCGAAAAATATTTCATGTAAAGGGTAGTTAGAGAATAGGACTTTTTCTTGTAAATCTTCGTGTTGCAGCCATGAAGGCTACTGAGCTTAAATACCAAGTTTGTAATTTTACCGACTTTTCATTTTCTGCTATGCTGCCCACTGACATACACACGGACATGTTTCTAAAATGTTTTAGAGGAGATTCAGGGTAGCTCAAAATATGTATTTCAGGTGAATTCTGGGATATCATTTTTGGGTGAAATACAATACAGTCTCTACTCACTATGTAATTTGTGCTACAAAAAGTAAAAATCCGATGGGTTCCATTCATTTCACTTAATCTAAGTCTCTATAACAAATTACTCTTAAAAACCTTATTTGTGTCCATTTCATGTGAATCAGGATAAACATTAACAGAAATGATCTTACTTATTTTCTAATAGGCTGTCGCCCTCCGTAGTGTTGTGGTTTTAGTACTTCTTGTAACCAAGGTTGCGGGTTCAAACCCGGCGGGAGGAGATGGATCTTTTTCTGGCGTAAAAAACCTTAGTATGACTTCCTTCAGAAGGGAAGTAAAGCCGTTGGCCCCACGCCATAGATTGACGCAGGTAAAAGAACTTCAAGCCTTTTAAAGAGGCCTCTGTGCGAAATTAAGCGGTCTTTCATGCCCTGTATAGAATGGGATGCTGAGAAACACAGCGACATTGTAAGAGTCCATGTATGTCATCTCAATATAGTTTGAAATCATCCCGAGGTTTACCGGGAAACACGAGTCAGATGAGGAATTTAATGTCATACACGCATTATGACTTGGTAGCTTAGTGGTTAGAATAACCGGCTATGGAATTGAATTTTTCAGTCTGACCCTACCTATCCAACTCCTGTCCTACACACGGCTTGTGTGAAAAAAAAAAAAAAAACGTTAAATTTTCCCTGTTTAATCTCAAAGGTTTCGCTGGGAATATATTGTGACCATTCTCTTCTTTTTAAGTTGTTATGGCAGGTTAACATATGTTAGTGTTGGATAGGTAAAGTCAGACTGAAAAATTGAATGCCATTCCCGGGACTTGAACTACAGATCTCCCTATCTCTGACCGGTTGCTCTGCCACTGAGCTAACATGGCAACACGCCGGCATAGCATTGAATCTTTCAACCGACTCCCATGTTTCCCGGTAAACCACAAGGTGCTCTCAAATGATTTTGAGATGACAACTCCAATGGCGATTTACAATGTTGTAAGTACTTAAGTCGCAGGATTCATAGTATAGCTATTATTGAGTCAGTTGAGAAATTCAATGCTATGTCGGCATTTTGCCACTGTGGCTCAGTGGCTAGAGATCGAAAGATCCGTGATTCACATCCCGGCTGTGGCATTGGATTTTTCAGTCGTACTCCACCTATCCAACTCCTGTCCTTCACACGGCTTGTGAAAAAACAATTAAACCAATATTTGAGAGTTGTTCAATTGAAACTTTAACTTATCATGCATTATCAAGTATATTAAAAGCGCTGATTATGAACACGTGGAGACACTAGGAACATTTTTGTGGCTCGGATTTATATTTAAAAATGTTAATAAATTAAAATTTATAACTATGATATTCATTAAAATCTCTTTAAAGCATAGTCTGGCTGCGGCTGGCGGACCGAGAGGTTGTTTGTCCGCTGTGTCGCGCGTAATCGAGCGGCGTTAAGGAAGGTCAAATAGATTGTTCTGTGCGAGTCTATAGTCCTACAAAGGAAGCATTTCTAATGATGGAGGCAATACCCCGGCGAAATACTTTGCAAATCTCATTTCGAGGAGCTGAACGTCGACCCAGCGCGATGGAAGTGCATGACTGGATTCGCGACTACATGAAAATACCACCTGATCAGGTAGATACACTACAATTTCATTCTAGAGAAAAATCAGTTTTTATAAAATGTATATCTGTAACACACTATGAAAGATATTGACTGCAATTTCAATGGGCGGCAATGTTTAGTTATGAAAATGGTGAAATACTAACGGTAAATATTGGGCTAGCTGACTGCCGCATTGTAAATGTCCGGGTTTTCAATTTAGTGCCTGAGATCACTCACACGTTTTTGGAACAGAAACTTTCACAATATGGGAAAATACTGGAGGTTCAAGAAGAACAATGGAACGCAGGTTATAAGTACTCCGTCAAGTCCGGCGTTCGTTCTGTAAGAATGGAATTAACAAAGGAAATTCCATCTACAGTAGTAGTGCGTGGGATTCCTGTTGGTGTGACCTATCTAGGACAACCGCAAACATGCTATGTGTGTGGGGAAGCTTCTCATTTTCGCTCACACTGTCCATACAAAAAGTCTGTACTGCCTGTCTCTGTCTCGCGCAGGGCTCTGTTATTCAGCGACGTAGTGAGAGGAGAAGAATGTAGGTGCGTCAAATGGGCCCGCTACTGAAGCTAGTGATATAGAGCCTGTTTGTAGCGTCAAACCTACAGAGGAAGTTTACCTGACTACCAGCTGTATGCGTGGCGATGTGGCGGTGCAGGAGACATCTGTGCCCGCACCGGTAGCTGTCAATACTCCCTCAGAAGTTGCCGAAATGGGTGTCTCATCCCCTACACGATCTTCTGTAGTTGTGGTGCCTAATAGTAGCGACCAGAACATGGTTGGCCACTGCGATCCACCAGACACTGTAATAATTGAACACCAGCAATGGAGTGAGATGGATTCCGACTAACCTGTGCCGGCTAGGAGAGAACACCCACTGTCTGTTAGTGAGGAGGAGGGCACCGAAGAAATGGAGTCTAATATCGCGTGGGAGACCTTGAGAGACCCTCGACTCAGGAAGCACTTGCCTTCTCGGTTTGGAAGCCTACCAAAAAAGTTTCCACGGGTATCACGAACACATATTCATGCCGTTGAAAATAACTAGATACATCTTGGACGGTGGCCTGCTCTGGTTTACCTCTGGCCTTGTTTTAATGGTTGTCTTACGTACCTTTGCCACTGTTAACATTAACTCTCTACGTTGCATTGCCAAACATGCTCTTCTACGTGATTTTGTGCGGATTCATGATTTAGATATAGTTTTCCTCCAAGAAGTTAACATAACCGACTTTGGCCTTATGGGTCCACAGTACAGTTGTGTGGTGAATGTTGGAGAACGTATGCGTGGTACTGCTATTTTGTACAGAGCAGGTTTGACGTTTGCCGAGATAGAGATGCATCCTAATGGTCGTATTATAAGTGCTAGAATGGACAACATGCTGCTACTTAACCTATACCTGCCTTCAGGGAGTGATAGGCGCCATGAGCGAGAATAATTTATAACAAACATTGTACCCTATTATTTGAGATGGAATTATACCCTGCTTTTAGTAGGTGGCGACTTCAATTGCGTGCTACATGCTAAGGATCAGCGTCCTGGTTATAACAAGTCTTTGGCATTGGATCAGCTGGTAACCGGACTACGTCTTTGTGATGTTTGGGAACATATGAACGCTACGTCTGTAGAATTTACTTACTGTCGAGCGAACTGTGCCTCAAGGATAGATCGTTTCTATTTAAGCGTTCAGTTCAACTCTCTAATTCACACAGTGCAAGTTTTACCTGTTGCCTTTACTGACCACCATGCTGTCATACTGCAATTAATCGCCGAGAGTCGCATTCCGCTATATGGCAGAATTTATTGGAAATTAAACGAAGCCTTATTACATTACAACATTATTGCTGCTGATTTCGCCAAGTTGTGGCAAAGTCTTCAGGGTGAAGCTCGACGTTCCCCACCGTCGGTGGTGGAGAAATGGTGACGTATATTTAAGCCTGGTATTACGACCTTCAAGACCAAAGGTCCTGAGAGGGCAATTGAACGACGTCACACCCTTGACTTTACCAAGAAGCATTAATGGGTCTTCTCTCTAGACAACAGAGTGGTCAGGACGTATCCCATCGCCTTCAAGCTGTGAAGCGGAAGCTCGTGGAAATACAGCAACATGTTTTGGCGGGAACTGTGACCCGTTCGCGAACTCATGACTCCGTCGTGGCACAGGAGAAAGCTTCTTTGTTTCATACCATTAAGGAGAAGTGTGCTGGTAGTGGTCGGTACATCCATGCTCTTCTATCACCGGTAGGCGCCAAGGTCACCCCTGTGCCTCAAATCCTACAGACTATCCATTCATCTTATAGCACCATGTTTGACACTACTGACCTACGCAATGATGCCATGGAGGAGCTCTTCCAATATGTTGACACCGGTATCACTGCCGAGGGACAGCGTTCCTTGGAGCAGCGATATTCTGCCACCGAGATTCTGCACACCATTAATTCCGCTAGCCTCCATTCCTGCCCAGGAGAAGACGGCCTGACATATTCCTTCTACAAGACTTTTTGGAGTATAATCAAAGCAGAAGTTGTAGAGTTGGTAAATGAGATCCTTATTGGATCGAACTGTTGCCCTGGATTCGCAGATGGCATCGTCATCTTATTCCCAAAGAAAAGGTCTCCAATGAGTGTCTGGGACTATAGACCCATAACACTTTTAAACACCGACTACAAAATTGTGATGAAAGTACTTGCATCCAGATTAAGGGTTATTCTACCTACAATTGTAACCTTCGGACAAACATGTGGCATCCCGGGCAGGACCATAATTGACAACCTTCTGGTCCTCCGATATACAATTCTCCATTATGAACGGAATCCGTCGGAGGCTGCTGCGTTAGTCAGTCTGGATTTTGATAAAGCCTTTGAAAGAGTTGGTCATGCTTATATGTTCAAAGTGCTTCAGAAATTCAAACTTCTACCGTTGCTAATATCTGCAATCAGAATCGTCTACAGTGAGATGGCTTCGAAGGTGCAAGTCAATGGATACTTCAGTAAGCCTATAAAGCTTAATAACTCTGTACGCCAGGGTATCATCTATCAATGATTCTCTGCTCTCTTTCTTTAGAACCCTTTCTTCGATATCTTCAGTCTAAACTGACTGGGACTGTCACTAAAGCTCTATTATTTTGTGCCAGAGCTTATGCTGATGACGTCACGCTGCTCATCCGTAGACGTGAGGCCTTACCCTTGGTACATACCGCCATCACACTTTATGAGGCAGCTTCTATGCCAAAATGAACACCGCGAAGTCGCAACTGCTCCCTCTTGGATCGTGGCCGCCCGATCATACATTTCTCGATATCCCGATACAATATAGTGTCAAGATTCTCGGCATCATCTTCTCCAAGCCGTTTACATCGATGATTGCTCGCAACTGGGAACACAAAATAAATTTGCTTCGGCTGAATACCACTGCACATCTTTGTCGGAACTTGAACCTTCTACAGAAAGTGTGGCATACCAATCAGTTTGTTTTGGCAAAAGTATAGTATATGGCGCAGATACTACCCATGCCTGAAAAACACGTCTCCCGAATTGAGCGACTTATTGGATACTATTTATGGAGATCACAGCCCTTTCGTGTGGCTAAAACCCAATTGTGGCGAAAACGTAACGAAGGCGGCTTAGGTTTAATTGCAGGGGGACCTAAGAGTAAAGCGCTTCTTGTTAAATCTATTATACTTGCCACTCGGGGATATGGAGAGGAACAAGAAATAGCATTTTGGGAACCCTTCAAGAATTCTCTTGGAACTCCAGTTCGGGGTGTTCCTGCAGGTTTTAAGAGAGCACTCCATGTTTTGGATGGCATTGATATCGATGTCCTACCTCAGCAACCTAGAGGAATATCAACTGAGCTCTACAAGCTTTTCCTACAGCGGCTGCTTGCACCAATCCATGTGGAGGATAGGATGCCCAACAGACCCTGGTGTCAGGTATGGCGGAACATCCATTTGCGCAACATATCTACGGAGTGGACTACGTGCGCATATTTGGTCCTCAATGATGTGGCTACAGAGGATAAAAAGTTCCGATACAACATGGTGAGGATCCCCACAAGCAACATTTGCGGTGTGCGGGATACTGTGCGACATCGTTTTGTTACCTGCACAACAGCACGACAGATCTGGCACTGGGTTGTTTCGCAATTGCACCGTCTTGCTCCTTCGGAAAATCCCAACGATTATGCTTGCACATTACAACTAGAGACTACTACCGACCGCTTCGCTCAGGTGTGGCTCGCACTTGGCTTTCAGCATTATATGCTGTCTGAAACGCCTCCCAGTGTCATCTGGGAGGCGTTTACGTTGTCATCTTAGAGCAACAAGAGAAGATCTGCAAAAACATAAGCGTCTTTCACTGCAGTCGACAACAGCCTTTGCCTTGTTCATTCTATAGCGATTACAAAACCTTCTCATTTTCTTACCATCTTCCTGCACATGTTTAATTTAAACGCACAGACAACATAGTTCATAAATATATAAAGATTGTGAACTGATATACTGTATTTATAATATAACATACCTTTGTAATTAACAGAATGAATAAATAATTTAAAAAAATAAAAGTTACAAACATGTTTCCACCAGACCCAAGATAAAAAGGGACAAGGCGCCCTTCGGAAAGACTAACGATGCTTCCAAGACGCACATGCCTCAGGGTCCCACCGATTGTGCATCTGAAGGGGGAGAGAAAAAAAAAACATACATATGAGAAGAATTATTAATACTATCTTTATTTCTTTCTCTACACATACTATGTATATAGTGTATAGAGAAGGTATTGTATTCCACTTAAAATTCGATACCGAGATTTCACCGGAAATATATGTTTTAAGGTCCCTTGTATCCAAAAAAGGTTTTTTTACAAAAACGTTCCCGTGTGTGTGCGTGTGTACGAGTGTTTGTGAACATGATAACTCAAAAACGAAAAATCGGTAAAATACCAAACTTCGTATTTAAGTTTAGTGTCTTCCACTCCAAGCTACCCTTTACATTGGGCTTTTTTCAAAAATGTTAATTTTCTCAAAAATGGCTCTAACGATTTTGATTAAAGCTATTTACCTGACAAATAAATTGTATATCTTGAATTTTTTGGGAATATCCTCTGAAGACTACTTCATTTTGGATGAATTTTGTGGAATTCTTAGTAAGTGCTAAACCGTAAGAGATAGACAAAAACTTACCAAACAAAAATTGTAGAGCACATTTAAACACACAATTTACGTTATAAACATTTTTTTCGTGGAGTTGATCGCTTTTGAGATATTCCCCGTTTTTGATTTCAGCTCCGAAAAACGTATACTTTCTCACACAGTAATTTGTCACCTCCTGTCCATACAAACAAGGGAACTTTAGTCACATAGCAACCAGCATTTGACTATCACTTTAATCTATGGTGCTCCCTTATTTCGTTTCTACTTACAAGGAAGCAAGTATTAAGACTAGTTCTGCTAATTTTTTCTCGATTAGCATGAAGTAAATAGAAGCATAAGTTTTTTAAAAATATGTTTTGCAGAGCTGTAGAGAAAGTCATGTGAATGGAACGCACCATATTTTTTAAGAATTGAGGTTTAACATGAATCCGTAATTTCCGTGACCTGCAAGCTTCCATTGACGTTTGTTGTTGGCTTGATTCCCATTGGAGGTGCTGTCGGTGGGTTGGATGGTGAGCCCTGGACTGTCGTGTTAAGGGTTTTTTTTTTTTTTTTTTTTTTTTTTTTGAAAGGGGAGACAGAAAGAGAGTTGGAAGGTTGAAAGAATGGCTTATCTCGCCATTGGGTGAAGATTAGAAGAAGGGAAAAATCGGGTGAGATAGGAAAGGAACAGTGAATGGGGAATGATGGAGTTCCGCGATAGCACCTCCGTGATTATTGGTAAAGTTGATGTTGCTGCAGCACATGGGGCTGCAACAAGGAATGGCTTATCTAGTCTGTAAACATGACCCGAGGGCCCTGAGTACAGCGCTAGGGAGTCTTGGGTGTGCTTTAGTACTGATGTCTGGTGTTGCGGGTGTGTGTGAGAGGGCATGAGGTTTTGGTGGTAAGGTCCTGAAGAATCCGTTGGTGACTATTTGCAATTTGCTCGGCTACATTGTTGACTGTAAGTTCTTGGCTGTCAAGAACTGCAGTATAGCACTTTTTGATGTCCTTTCGGTTTCCTTTGAGAAGGTCTTCCAGAAGTGTGAGGCGTATTGGTAATTTTCCGGTTTGAACATAGAGGTCCTGGTTGGCCTCCAAGATCCGGGAGTTGACGTCGTGGATTTCCTGTAGCAGGGTGTAGAGGACGTCCAGCTCCAAGAGGAACTCAGATGTGACCTTTTTCTGGGCTATGGCATCGGTGTCTTGACGGTTGGCTGTAGAAGTGGTGTGGGTGTCTGAGATGGCTGCGGTCATGGTAGTCAGGGCTTCTTCCAGCGTGTTCAATCGGCCGCTAATGAGCAGGACCTCTGAGTGCATTTCCTGCACAGCGTCTTTAACTGCGCTGTCGGATGGCGCTGCTGCCTGTGGAGTGTTAGTGGCGGCAGGCAGGTGATGGGTGATGGAGTCTTCCGTCTGCGTCGAGGTGGTGGTTGTTGAAGTCCTCGCCTTTTTGTCTATGGGTGTGGCGGCAGAGGCTGGTGTCAGGTGGCGGCGGCTGCGTGGGTAATAGGGGCACTGCGCCTGTCCTGTGAAATGACCAGGGCCATCACAGGTGGCGCAGTACCGGCGTCGAGATCTTAGGTCGTGGGCTGCGCATTCGGCTGTCAAACTCGGCGCCCCACAGTAGTGGCACCGTGGGGGCTCGGCGCAGGAGTCGGCGGTGTGGCCGAATGCGCAGCAGCGGCGGCATGTGTCGGTCGGGGTTCTCGGCTAGCCTCGATGCTTAGGCGCCGCCCAAACATGGGCAGGCCCTCGCGCAAGGCAGCATTGAGATCCCCGGCCTCGGCGAATACAATCCGAACTAGAGGGGATATCCCTCTGGCGGACATAATCCTTGTGGCCCTCATTACTGAAGGCCATCTCTGGCGTGCTGCGGCGGTGATGAGCCTAGTAGATAGGTCTCGCGGGACGCCCCTAATCACAGCACTGTGCCTCTCGATGAGAAGCGGCGGTGGCGGCGGATGCTGTGGAGGCGTATGTGCTGCTTTGGAAGGTGCGTTGGTGTTGGCTGGAAGCTCTGGTCCTGAGGTGGTGCTGGCTGTAGAAGCCGGCATTTGCCGGGCTTCTTCGGCGGTGGATGACTGGCTGGCCGGCAGGTGCAGCTGCATCTGCCGGCATTCTGCGGCGGCTGGAGGCGGAAGGGTGGCACTGCTCTCAGCCGAGTCAGCCGGTTGGTGCTCGGCTGTGGCTTCGGCGGTGTTTGAGGCGGTTTGGTTTCGGCGTTTCTTCTTAGCCATGCTGATGATCTGCGGCGACCTCACTCATGAAACCTTTAAGGGTTGGACCTACTGGTTTAGGTTGTTTGAGGCACACGGACTAACAAGAAAACAAGTACACTCTATCGGGATAGGGAAGCTGTATAACTGAAATCCTGGTCAGTGCTCCTGTTGGTTGTTCGTTTTGTGAGACAGACGTCAACTCCGTTTTTAATTTAGGTTACAAGAGATTGGAACTGCATTAATTATTATAGTTATACCGAATATTATCAATAGTCTATCTCAAATCATCTAGGCTTTGAAATGGCCGCCTGATGTTGACATTTTATTGGTGTTGTCTGACTATTCCTTTATGAATGTAGAATAAGTGTATTTATTGACATAACAATATTATACATTGAGCTTCAACAATCGCACGGGTCCACAGACCGTACGTGCTTTTGTAATACACATTAAAAATCAATTTTAAAACAACAATGAATTAAAAGAATAAACACGAAAATAAAAGCAAAGATATTCAGATACAGCCATTTAAATTTACGGTACAAAGTTCACCTTCATAAATGCAACTCTTATGATAGCTAACTGCACTTAAAAGAAATATATACACAACCACAACAACGACCTAAGTATGATATAAAATATATGTATGTAAAATATTGTAGTCACTTTTGCTTAGTTCTTCTTATCCCTCCTCCCCCTCCCTCTTCTCTATTGTCAGTCTTCTCAGATCTCAGCTGTCTTACCTTAAGTATAAATTTACCTAGCCCGTCCACGTCTTCCGTGCCTGCCAGTAGCGTCCAACATGCTTCTAGCTCTACATTCGCGGTAAATATTTTTTTCCGCCATTCCTACATCTTGCCAAGATGTGGGCCCCTGACTCTTCTTCCGCGCAAATGGGACAGATTCTCGTACAATTCTATTTAATGATGAGGAATGTGTAAATTATTTGATAAGCGATTTAAATTATTGTTAACTTTATTTAATTGGCTCTATTAACGTTTAATATGTTATATGATGCATAAATAGCGATTAAAAGGTTCATTTTACTTGTGAGTTCAGAAATCTTCAAGTTTCTCAATTTAGCGAAACATTTTGTGAGCCAAAGTAATGATAATACAGTTTAACGTGTTATATCGGATTATATAAGAATGCAGTCAAAATTTTGATGGTAAACCAATGCAAAACCGTAATAAATCTTCATATTCCATTTATGGAGTTACACACATAGCTGCAGATGCCAGCGGTCCTTTTATGGCAAGCTAATACCACTACTGAAAATACCAAGGGGAAGTTAATTCAGGTTTTTATTATTTAACGTTAACTATGCACGGGCTAGTATTGCAATAAGTTGTCATTATTACAAGTTACCCGGTAGCTTGATCAAAATATTTAATCATAGCAAGTCAAGGTAAAACCTAACATAGATTCATTTTAATTTAAAATGAATATATTTTATAGATTGTAATAAACATTTCGTTTAACATGGCCAAATGGTCAGACCGCTCACCTTAGCTACTCGGCGGGTTTAGCGGTTTCTCCGCCGGTTTCTCCCGATATGCATACCCCCAATTGCTGCATATTCAGCTTTCCTTTCGTCAATTTCACCATAATTTAATGTGTTCAATTTCCTCACTTTCACACTGATCAGACGTCTCTATGCTCAAGAGTTGGTTTGCTCAACAAGCATCTCACCTCAGGCGCAGGCTTGTAAATTCTGGGAAGGGCCGAGTTTTATATACCGGGAGAGTAAACAGTAAAGAACGAGCTATTACACATAATCCTATTATACATTTTTTATGGGGTTAAACATTTTCAAGCTATTCCTTGTTATTGATTTTAAAATGTCCAAAACAGGTTTAAATGTCAGAGAGAGAAACTGTTACGCATACCGCATACCCGTTTCCGCCCAATTTGCATCTACTGAGTGGCTATGGAACATCCCAACGTGACATTAAATTTCCCAACTGACGCGGATTATTATCAATAAATCAAGAATATCTCAAACTATTTTGAGATGGCATAATCCAATGGCAACTTATAATGTCGTAAGTACAATAAGCCCCGGCTTCATAGGTTCACCAATTTTAGATTAATCAGCGTTAATTAATTTTTCCTATCACACAAGCCTATATAGGACCGTTTTTGGAATATATAGGACGTTAGAAGTAATATAAAATGTCGTTGCCGGGATTTAAACCATGGATCCCCGGTTACAATCCGGGTTTTGCTAACCAAATCAGCTACTATAGTAAGTTTTAAATTCCCCGACTGCCTCGTACTGACAATTAACAATGAATGACCTAATAGTTGGTTAAACTATAACTCCGGAGATCTAAAGTGTATACGATATTGTAAGTCCGCATTGGAGTATGTCACCTCAAAATACTGTGAGAGGTTCTTAGGGTTATCCGGAAAAAGTCGGGTCAGTATAATGTCGTTTAGGTGTGTTTCTATGGTAGATCAATTTTATTGTTGAGAGTAAGCGGAGGAAATCGGGAAAACCATGATGCAAATTCCAGATATACCATTGAGCTTTCCAGTATGTCTCTTACCTTTCTAACATATTTGAGTTTACACTACGTTCAATAGAAGCCCTACAATGACCGGGTGTAGGCCACCCAACCTACTGTTCAGTGTTTATAGTTTCTCTATACTTAGTATATACATAATGTATAGAGAAGGTATTGCACTTCACCCAAAAATTCGAAACCGAAATTTCGCCGGAAATATATGTTTTAGGGTTCCTTTTGTCTAAAAAAGGCATTTTCGGAAAACGGTCCGTGTCTGAGAACACGATAAGTAAAAAAAAAAAATGTCGGTAAAATACCAAAATTGGTATTTAAGTTTAGGATCTTCCAGGAATGCTACAGGAAGATTTTGACAAAAAAATCCCCCACCCCAAATACCCTTTACATGGAATTTTTTTCGAAAATTTTGATTTTCTCAAAAACGGCTCTACTGATTTTGATAAGCATAAGCTTTTTAACAATAATTTGTTGCAGAGATGTAGAGAGAATCATGTGAATGGTACACATCAGATATTTTCATTGTGCTTAACGCTGCGTTACTACTCAGGCACCGCAGGCGAACTGATCAGCATGTCTGAACCACGCAGGCATATATATGACAGCTCTTACCACCCTACTATCCAGCTATTTCGCTAGTCTATGATACTAGTTGTCACCGACTATAAATTAGGAACTTAACAGAATATTATGAATAATAATTGAAAGTCAGCATAACATCCCTTTTAAGTTAAGTCTGCCAAAATGTAATTTATATCTGATCCGCCCAGGCAAGTTAAATAAACATGAAAATTCAATGAACACAGTGTGCGTTTATGGCCTCCAACTTCTTAATGGAACACCAAAGTGATGAAAGCAAGTTTATAAAATATTAAAGCTACTTCTTTAAATTTTACTATAGACTTTATCGGTATCAAAAGAGGCAGACAGATTAAGTTTCATTCAGATATTCGTTTTCATTCAGTTTATTCTAACCAATTAGCTAAAGCAATTAGCTTCTGTTACACGCATTGAGCTAAATGCACAGTTTTTGGTTTTTTTTTTGTTCTAATTACTGTAGATGCATTTCTTAATATCTTTTTAAAACAGTGTGTTTGAAAAAACTCTTAAAGCACAGATCATTTTTGATAGCTATTGTACACCATAAAATGAAAAAAATAAAAACTGAAATAACCGACGTATAATAATACAAATTAGTTTTTTTAAACCTAATCTGAAATTAATATCAAAATTCCAACCAGAATTCTATTACATATATTGTGTAGTGCGAAAAGTTATCAGAGTTCATGCTGCATTTTTGTGGGAGAAGATCGATTTTGGGTATGGAAAAATAACAAATTTGAATCTAAGGAAAATGGCTTTATAATTTTACATAGAGTAATTTAACCAACACAACGTTTCGAGATTTCACCGGAAATACATGTTTTAGGACCCCCTGAGTGCTAAAAAGGTATTTTCAGAAACAGGTCAGTGTGTGTATAAGTGTGTGTGTGTGTGTGTGTGTGTGTGTGTGTGTGTGTGTGTGAAAATCACCCCACCTCTAACTACCCTTTACATGGAAAAAATGTTTGAAATTTTTTTTTAAAGATGGCTCTAACGATTTTGATTGAGGTATCACATTTTAAAGCCATTTCTATCACAAATAAAATGTATATCTTGAATTTACTGGGAATAGCTTCTAAAGATCTGTTTATTCTGGATGAATTTTGCTTAATTTGAAATAACTAGTAAACCGTAAGAGATAGAAAAAAAAAACTTACTGCCCAAAAAATACAGATCTCGTTAAAATACACAGGTTATGTCATGTACATTGTTTTCGTGGAACTTACCGTTTTAGAGATATTCCTTGTTATTAGTTGTGAAGTACTTATATTTTTCACAGACGGAAGTGTTCATTTTTCTTTTGTTGTACACCTGTGCAAGCAAAGAGACGATTTTCAATGACAATCGCGTAACAATAGCTTTTAAAACATTTGACTATCACTTTAGCCTACTGCATTCCCTTAGTTCCAGTCTACTTATAAGGACTTAAGTAACAAAATTTTGCTAATGTTTATCTCGATTAGCATGGTGTTGAAAGAAGAATTATCTTTTGTAAGACATTTGTTTGTAAAGTAGCTAGAGAAAGCCACGTGAGTGTAACACATCAGATTTTTTACATTTTTTTCTATACGTAAAATGGTTTTTTTACACCACAAATCCAAAAATCGACTGTTTTGGCTACAATCGAAAAAAAAAAGAAAAAAAAAACCTGATTTGTTCCATTCACATGACTTTCTCTATATTTCTGCAACAAATTATTGTTAAAAAAAAGCTTAGACTTCTATTTACTTCATGCTAATTGCAAAAACATTAGCAAATATAATCTTATTACTTGCTTCCTTGCAAGTAGAAGTGAAATAAGGGAGTAGCATAGGTTAAAGTTATAGTCAAAAGCTGGTTGCTATGTGACTGAATTTCCTTTGTTTGTATGGACAGGAGTTGACAAATTTTGTATAAGAAAAGTAAAAGTTTTTCAAAGCTAAAACTAAAAACGAGGAGTATCTTAAGAACGACCAACTCCACGAAAAAAAAGTATAAGGCATAAATTGTGTGCTTTAACGTGCTCTACATTTTTTCTATGGTAAGTATTTGTCCATCCCTTACGGTTTAGCAGTTGTGCAACATTTCGTAAAATTCATCCAGAATAAAGCACCCTTCAGAGGCTATTCCCAGAAAATTCAGAATATACATTTTATTTCGCAAGTAAATATCTTAAACATACGAGATTTTAACCAAAATCGTTAGAGCCATTTTTAAGAAAATCAACATTTTCAACATTTTTTCCATGTAAAGGGTAGTTTGGGGTGGGGGGATTTTCTTAAAAATCTTCGTTTCGCATCCCTGGAAGATACCAAACTTAAATATAAATTTTGGTTTTTAACGGTCTTTTCATTTTTTTGCTATGCTGTCTACAGTCTCACACAAACACACACACACACACACACACACACACACACACACACATGGAATTTTTTTTAAAATGCTTTTTTTTTTTATTCAGGGGATCTCAAAACATATGTTTCCGGTGAAATCTATGTATCGAATTTGTTAGTACAATACAATATCTTCTCTATACACTATGTTCACAGTACGTATAGAGAAAGTAAAAAAAAAATCTGTATGACGTTACTCACAAGCATTTATTGGAGTGGAAGGCTACCTCAATTTGTGAGCCGCTGAGAATGTTAACTGCGCCAGAGTTCAATGAGCTGCCCATAGATCATAATATAACCTGTATACACATCATTAGTGTGCAGCCCTGCGGTGACAGGCAACTAGAATGAAAAGCAAACATTGGGGGACTAAACCAAACCTCAAAATATAAATGAAATATACTACGCTTTACAAACGCGGAATTCTGAATGGACAATGTTAAGTATATCTCTGTTAGCTTTTATGGGATGCTTTTAAAGGGGCTTTGTGTGTTAATTACTCTCTGAAAAACAGTGACGTAACTACAGTTTCTGCACCAGTGCAAATGTGGAATTAGCCATTATGAGGGTACTCGCGTTTTTCTTTGATCCAAGGTAATCACTGATCCAATTGTACTGCAAAACAAAACTGCTCCGGTTACCTAAACATTTAGCTAACTTAGTTTAAGTTAATGATAAACATTCACGAAAGCAAACTATTACCCATTGCTTTAATGTTTATACAGACGTGATGTTTAATATCGACGCCATCGGCAGATTTTAATTTACGGAATTGAAATGTAAACTACTTACTCCAGATTTCCATGCTAACTTCATATACCCAAGGTCATACCCGGCTACCTTTATATACCCAAGGCAATACCCGGCTAACTTCGTATACCAAGGTCATACCCGGCTACCTTTATATACCCAAGGCCATACCCGGCTAACTTCATATACCTAAGGTCTTACCCGGCTAACTTCGTATACCAAGGTCATACCCGGCTACCTTTATATACCCAAGGTCATACCCGGCTAACTTCGTATAACAAGGTCATACCCGGCTAACTTCGTATAACAAGGTAATACCCGGCTAACTTCGTATAACAAGGTCATACCCGGCTAACTTCGTATACCAAGGTCATACCCGGCTAACCTCGTATACCCGGCGGAGGATGGATTTCTTCGGGTGCAAAAATCCTTAGCATGCCATCCTTCGGAAGGGAAGTAAAACTGTTGGTCCAGTGTCGTAGATTTACGGCACGTAAAAGAACCTCAAACCTGATAGAGAGGCCTCTAAGCAAAATTAAGCGGTCTTTCACACCCAATTTAGAATGGAACGCTGAGAACCACAGTAGTTCCAGAGCGTCCATAAATAATACTCCATTTACGTTTACAGTCAATGAAGTAAAAAAAAAAAAAAAAAAAAAAAAAACAAGTCAAACGCTTCTGTTATTTTAACCTAGGGGCCTGGCTCAGAGGGTAACTTCGCATTCGCAAGGTTTCGGATACCTTCCTTGGCGATCGCCTTCTCGGACCTACGGGTTTATCGTAATTTCCCCGTTCGGTAAGCGAATACTGTAATGATTCATCTTCTATCACGACTTTGGTGTTCATCAACGGAATGGCTCAGTGAGTAAGCCACTCGAACATAAACAAGAAATATACTCCTTTGTTAAAGTGTTCAATGTAACAAATTAATATAATTAAAGTAACATGCAAGTTTGCTTCATTGTGTTCATGGTAAACTACAATATCTAGCAAAAATCCAATTAACTTACACAACATAAAATTGCATTTTTATATTAAAATGAAAATTGTGAAAATAGAATTATTACAATGCATTTAAAAATAAAAAAGCTTGCTTCTGTAAAATACAAGTACAAGTTAGAATTGGAATTAGGTATGTTCTTTCTTTAAATTTTTTAAACCACAGTATAGAATACAAATTAGTGTATTTTCAAAATATTTTATTAAACACCATGAAAATAAATGTATAAAAACCTTGTTTTGTATACAGAATATACCATAAAAGAAAAAGTTTATTATATGCAGCATGGAAATTAATTGTTAATAATGCAAGTTAAGTAGCAGAAAATCACATTGATGCTCTTAAATAACAAACACTCTCGCTGAAATGGCTCTAACGATTTTGATTAAAGTAACGTATATTAAATATATTTACCTGACCAATGAAATGTATATCTTGAATTTTCTGAGAATAGCATCTGAAGTCTACTTTATTCGGGATGAATTTTACGAAACTTTGCATAACTGCTAAACCGTAAGATTTGGACAGAAATTTACCACACAAACAATGTAGAGCACCTTAAAACACACCTTAAGTTATATAATTTTTCTTGTGGAGTTGAATATTTTTTAGATATTCCTTATTTTTGGCTTTATCTCTAAAAAACTAAGCTTTTCTCATACAGGAATTTGTCTACTCATATCCATACAAACAAAGGAACTTCAGTCACACAGCAACCAGCTTTTGACTATAATTTTTACCTGTGCTACTCACTTATTTCGCTTCTACTTCCAAGGAAATAAGTAATAAGACTATTCCTGCTAATTTTTTCTCGATTAGCATGAAGTAAATAGAAGTATAAACTTTTTAACAATAATTTGTTGCAGAGATGTAGAGAAAGTGACGTGAATGGATCACATCAAATTTTTTTCACTTTTGTCGGATAGCTCTCTCTCTCTCTCTGTCTCTCTCTCTCTCTCTCTCTCTCTCTCTCTCTCAATTTCTTGTCGTCTATTTCTTGTTGAAGGACCAGGCGTCAGTGTTTGCGATTGGCGATGGCTACTGTAAATGTTTTTCCTTGCGTCATTGCTTGGACCTCAGGAGCTGCTTCCGGTATTTTTCTGGTGGGATGTCTCTTCGCAGAGCCATCGGAGTTATAAGAACTTGCGCCAGACACACTGGGTGCCATCTATTGGAAACGTTAATCCGATGTCCCACGGTCAAAATTTGGTTCAACATTTTTTATACAACGTGAATGTTGTGTACAATTTCTGCATTCCATTCCTACGGGAGTGTGTATTGGTCCAAATATTTTTCGCATGCACATGAACAGCTGATAGAAAATGGCGGAGGTTGCTGATCCACAATTATTTACGTTCGCTGTCGCAAGCTTAGTTTATGTATCCATTGCAAGAATATGTTATAATAGAAAGAAGAAATCAGTAAAGAGGAGTTGGTGAACCAGACCATGGCTGGAACGTAGGAATGCAGGTCAAGGAAGAGGTGTACTACATATGCTGCATAAAGAACTTGTTTCTGATTCTGTAATTATTTTAACTTCCTTAGAATGGACGAAAATATGTTTGGAAGGTTACTGTTCTTATTCGAGACAAAAATTACTCGCCAATACACAAATATGAAGCAGATCAAAGGTAGCGTTTTTATATTTTGTTGAGAAAAGAAGGCTAGAAACAAATAGATGCGATAAAATCCATTTGCAGGGGTTATAAATACCCGAGTCATTATTTTATAAATCTCAGCCGCACATAAAATGTGTATTTAAACCATAGTTCAACTACTATAACCCTATTATTTAGGGCCAAGTCTACAAGATACAGAAAAGTTTCACACAAACAATTATGTTGGTGGGAAGGAAGACCCAGCGCCATCTTATTACGTCATTCCCACCATGTCTATCATTGGTTGATTTCATACGTTTGGACCAAATATTAGAAACCGCTGTATCCTGTTGTAGCAAACTGGAATTGGACCAAAAAATATGACGCAAATTGTATACAATGAAATTATCTGAAGTCCCATCATCCAATGAATATTGGAACAAAATATTTGACCTTGGGACATCGGCTTTAGGGACCCTTCCGTATTTGCTCCTAAAATCATTGTCTTTGTCAATGTCTTTCTCCGAACCCTCTCTTGTAGAGGTCACTCAAGTCGCAAAGGCCACAATAAATAGCCTTCGCGCAGTGGTCCGCTCCGAGGCCCATCCGCGATATTCAAAACTTAAGTAGCTATTTTGTTCACGACTTAAGATACAATTATATAATGATACACAAAATTAAACTGTGTACATTTCAACATCTGTGATCAACAATGAAACAAGTTTTCTAAAATGAAACCTGGAATGAAAGCCAGATTAAATTCCATAAAGTAATGCCAAGGAGAAAGTTGACTACTTATCGGTGTTGGCCAGACTTTTCCCCGAAGATGCCCAGCGAAGTTAAGGGCGAAACATTGAGTGAACTTTCAACTGTTGCACTATGACCTACAAACCCGGAATCTACATTTGCTGGTATAAACGCCGCCAGTGAAGTCCTCAGTGGTTTGATTTATCTGGATTATCATGAAATAAATAACTTTAGAAGAAATGAGTAGAGAAATAGAGAGGTTTGCAAAGGAGGAGTAGAGAAAATCATAGGAATACATAGAGCAGACGTTTTTCTTGTTTGCTTTAAAATATTTCTTAGTATATCGCAAACACTTTTATAATATCTTTGGCAGATGTTTTCGAAATTAATCGATATATCTCGTATAAGATTGAATTTTGCTTCCCAAGAAAGTTTTTCCTTATCAAAATGCAGGAGTACACGAATTTCTTTTGTGCCCGTATTGTTTGTGAAGTTAAAAGAGCAATATTTCTACAAATTAACAGTGCCATAAAGAAAATCATTTTCAAATACAAATTGTATTTTAATTACCAAGCATACAATAAACGGCAAAACAATAAACTACTCAAAACATTAATTGTTTTTGAATGTACTAGTGTAAGCTCAGTAATGGTATGAAGAATATGCAGTTCCTCTTTTTCTTCTTCTATTCATCTATCCCGTACCCGATAAAGGTTCAACGCATTCAGCTCTAAACCTCTATATCCTGCTAAGTCTTCCATGTCCATTTATTTCCCGATTTTCCTTGTCTTCACCGTCCCTCTGGCCTTGCTCAAAATACTGATCATTTATTTTACTATCATACCATTTTAAATTACTTCTCTATTTCTATACGAGTTTAGGTTTTCTCTATGGTATACTTCCAACTCTATCTCTTCTAGTTTTCCCTCAATTTTCTGAAATATTTCAAGTATAAACTTGAACCTACTTCTAAATTTATCTAATATCATCTACATTTCTGTTACTTACAATAAGATACAATATATTTTAGTTTTGACGTAATTTATATCTTATAATTTCCAAATGTATTATTACAGTACTGTAATAGTGCGTTTTCTCTGCTATTTATTTCTGATATGTACTACAAGATTGAACAAATATGTAAAATTAAAGTAGTTAAAAGAAAGTAGAAAATAAATAATTAAACATAGGTGTTAAAAGTAAATCGTACTAGCAAGAAATTGGAGTGGAGTAATACACTTAAATTTTACAAAATACCTGCAAAGAGATTATTCTTCTAGCTTTAATAGTTAAAAATGTTTTATAAGTTTGAAGTTTAAAACATACACAATGAGAGCCATCATAATATCTTAGCAGTCTTAGCTGATCTAATTCCCTGGAATTCCATTGTGCAGCTAACAGATTACTCGAATTTGGTAACCAAAACGTTTGAGGAGGATAGGAACACTTTTTTGCAAATGTTTGTTAGCGAGTGAGTGAGAGAACTGATATTACCTTGTCAGTTTTAATAGTTTCGGTGAGAGATATTCTGAAAAAGCTACGTGTCGCATTCTTGAAACATGCTCTATTTTAACGCTTTTCGTTTTACGGACACATTCATATTTAAATGCAAACCTTTTCTCTGAAAATTGTTGTTTAGTTTTTTATGGCAACTAAAGAACTGTTTTTATGCTTAAATTGTTTTGCTGCATTTTCTTATTTAGGCAGCCATCACGATCGATAGGCAACCTTGCTTAATAGCTTATCTGGCTAATTCATTATCGTGCTGTTTCACATCAGTTCCTTTAAATTGATCTTTTTAATGCATGTGGCTCCATTCAGGCAGCAAATCTGGATTTGGAATGTTGCCGTATGCAGCCTGTGGTGAATACGAGGCAACGGTATTATCAAGGTCTGCTGGAGGCAGCTGCGGCTAGTGTAGGGATGAGCTCCCGCAACCTATAAAATACCCTAAGGCTAACGATTAACAGCCTCTCTCCACTAATTCCCATCGCCTGCCTGTACACAACCGAGCTGCTTTTACTGAAGGCGAGGGCGTGGAAGGCAACTATTCCGCGCCTTTAAACTCCAGGGAAGGTAATGGTCCATACAGCGTTGGTTGGCGATTATCTAGGAGAAAATGTTCCCAAATCAGAACTCTTCCCCAGAAGGCTTTGTGTATTACTTTGATATTTCGTTTAATTAGAAGATTTTAATTGTTTGTTGGCGATTATCTAGGAGAAAATGTTCCCAAATCAGAACTCTTCCCCAGAAGGCTTTGTGTATTACATTGATATTTCCTTCAATTAGAAGATTTTCAGCCTTGGTTGGCGATTATCTAGGAGAAAATATTCCCAAATCAGAACTTGTCCCAAGTCAGGCTTTGTGCATTAGATTATTATTTCGTTCAATTAGAAGATTTTACAGCATTGGTTGGTGATTATCTAGGAGAAAATGTTCCCATTTCAGAACATGTCCCCAGATAAGCTTTTTGTATTACATTGATATTTCGTTCAATTAGAAGATTTTCAGCTTGGTTGGCGATTATCTAGGAGAAAATGTTCCCATATCAGAACATGTCCCCAGATAGGCTTTTTGTATTAGATTGATATTTCCTTCAATTAGAAGATTCTACAGTCTTGGTTGGTGATTATCTACGAGAAAATGTTACCAAATCAGAACCTTTCCCCAGACAAGTTTTGTGTATTAGATTGATATTTCGTTCAATTAGAAGATTTTACAGCCTTGGTTGTCAATTATCTAGGAGAAAACGTTTCCAAATCAGAACTTTTCCCCATACAGCGGTTGTGTATTAGATTGATATCTTGTGCAATTAGAAGGTTTTATAGCCTCGGTTGGAGATTGTCTAGGAGAACATTTTCCCAAATCAGAACTTGTCCCCAGACGTTTTCCCCATACAGCGGTTGTGTATTAGATTGATATCTTGTGCAATTAGAAGGTTTTATAGCCTCGGTTGGAGATTGTCTAGGAGAACATTTTCCCAAATCAGAACTTGTCCCCAGACGGGCTCTGTGTATTAGATTGATATTTCGTTCAATTTGAAGATTTTAATTGTTTGTTAGCGATTATCTAGGAGAAAATGTTCCCAAATCAGAACTTTGCACCATACAGTGGTTGTGTATTAGATTGATATTTCGTTCAATTAGAAGACTTTACAGCCTTGGTTATCTAGGGGAAAATGTTCCCAAATCAGAACTTTTCCCATACACAGGTTGTGTATTAGATTGATAGTTCGTTCAATTAGAAGATTTTAAGGCCTTGGTTGGCAATTATCTAGGAGAAAATGTTCCCAAATCAGAACTTGTCTCCAGACAGGCTTTGTGTATTAGATTGATATTTCGCTCAATTAGAAGATTTTAATTGTTTGTTGGCGATTATCTAGGAGAAAATGTTTCCAAATCAGAACTTTTCCCTATACAAAGGTTATGTATTAAATTGACATTTCGGTCAATTAGAAGATTTTACTTCTCATAAGCTGCAGAATTACGGTAAGTTGGCAGTAACACAAAAGCAGACTCAGGCGATGAACAAGGGTAAACGTTTTGAAAAGAACGATTTCTTTTCCTCACTTCCGGTGAAAGCATTATACAAAGTATATATAGGAAACTAAATCAACTGCAGCAAGTTTTATATAACTGGAATATCAGAAGAAAAGAAAGTTATTGAATCAAAATAATTAAACCACTAAGTGATAAAGCAGAGTTGGTACAAAGAAGTTAGCGTCTTTTGAGTGGACATGTACGTTATTGGGAAATTTAATAAATTTCATTGTTGATTTTATCAAGAATGCATAATGGCCATTTGATGTAATGTAAATGGATGAGTCACGATTGTTTGTAAAGTAAATAAGAGGAACCAAATTGGCATTAATTCTTTCACAGCTGAAAGAAAATTAAATAAAGAACATAAAAGTACCCAAGTTAGTTATTAGGTGAATTTTAATAGCAGAGTTGACAGTAACACACTTTGGCCATGGGAAAATATAAAATAATTTTACCTCAAATGGTAAGAAATTCATAGATTTTTCTTCCTTTAAAGATTTAAAAGTATAATGTACAAATAAAGAGAAATTTAAAAATCTTCTTTGTCTGAGGAAACGCCTTACTCTATTACTGATTACATTTAAACAAATGAGATAATCTGTACAATATGTATCAGTGTTCGGAGGAAGTGAAGGCTAGTGCTATAATTGCATCTACAATTAATGTCTGCGAAAAAAATACGTTTTTGAAATATCGATTCCACGGTAAACATCTATTTGAAAACCTACAATTGAGATTCCTGTAGCTAAATATTGGTAAATATGTGCAGACAAATATTTTCAAAAATTCATTATCCCAGGCGAAAATGCAATCTAGTTGGACTGAGGAACATCTGACGTGCTGAAAATAGTTAAGCCGTGGGTAACCTAGATTTTAGCGTAAAAATTGAAAATGTAAAAGCACATAATTAAAATATGTTTGCATTGATTTTATTATTTTACTATAGTCTAAAGGGTGTACAAAATAAATCAAAACAGTCGCAACCACCACTACGCTCATTGGCTGCTTGTTTTTCCATCTACCGGCTTGTTTTAAACTAAGTGATATTATCCAGCTTCGTGGATTGCGTGTCGAGTGGTTCCGGGTTTGCACATATTCCCGTAGCGACACGAGTTGCAGTTTGCTACAATCCATGGTGACCTCATGTAATAGCAATTCCCGAAGCTAATAAAGCAGTAGTATGGTTTATTGCATTGAATAAAATGTATACAATTGAGAAAAATGAAAATAATAAAAATCAATTTAGAGGTATTATTAACGCAGTTGCAAGAGGCTCTCTGTGCACTAAATTATAGGGTTGGTTCCTGATCATAAAGACATCACTTAAATAAGTTTAATGTCAAATCTCCTCCTCAGTGGATCTGCTGTCATACAAAAACTCCTTCTGAACAATTTGTGTGGAATAACTGCTGTTTATTTACTTTCTTTATACGCACTATGTACATAGAGTATATGTACATGTATAGAGAAGGTATTGCACTCCACCAAAGAATTCGATACCGAGATTTCACCGGAAATATATGTTTTAGGCTCCCCTGTATCCAAAAAAACTATATTTTCAGAAAAAGGTGTGTGTGTGTGTGTGTGTGTGTGTGCGCGTGTGTGTGTGTGTCCGTGAACACGATAACTCAAAAATGAAGTCGGTAAAATACCAAACTTGGCATTTAAGTTTAGTATCTTCCAGGGATGCGACACGAAGAATTTGAGAAAAATCCCACCGCCCCTAACTACCCTTTACATGGAACTTTTTTCGAAAATTTTGATATTGTAAAAAATGGTTCTAACGATTTTGATTAAAATATCGTGTATTAAGATATTTACCATACAAATAAAATTTATATCTTGAATTTTCTGTTAATAGCCTCTGAAGACTACTTTATTCTGATTGAATTTTACGGAATTTTGCATAAGTGCTAAACCGTAAGAGAGAGACAAAGACCTACCACACAAAAAATGTGGAGCACATTAAAACACACAATTTATGTTGTATACATTTTTTTCGTGGAGATGATTGTTTTTGAGATATTCCTTATTTTTGGTTTAAGCTATTAAAAACTTTTATTTTTCTCATACAAGACTTTGTGAACTCGTGTCCATACAAACAAAGGAACTTCAGTCACATAGCAACCAGCTTTTGACTATCACTTTAACCTATGGCACTCCCTTACGCTTCTACTTACAAGGAAGCAAGAAATAAGACTATTTCTGCTAATTTTTTCTCGATTAGCAGGAAGTAAGTAGAAGCATAAGCTTTTTAAAAATAATTTATTGCAGAGATATAGAGAAAGTCGTGTGAATGGAACACATTAGATTTTTTTTTTTACACATAGCCGTGTGAAGGATAACAGTTGGATAGGTAGAGTCAGACTGAAAAATTCAATGCCATAGCCGGGATTTGAACCACGGATCTCCCGATCTCTAGCCGGTTGCTCTGCCACTAAGCTACAATGACAACATGCCGGCATAGCATTGAATTTCTCAACTGACTCGCATGTTTCCCGGTAAACCACAAGGTGATCTCAAATTACTCAACCTATCCAGCCCCTGTCCCACACACGGCTATGTGTAAAAAAACTTTGATGTGTACAATTCACCTGACTTTCTCTACATCTCTGCAACAAATTATTGTTAAAAAGCTATTTACTTAATGCTACTCGAGAACAAATTAGCAGAAATAGTCATTACTTGTTTCCTTGTAAGTAGAAGTGAAATAAGGGAGTACCATAGGTTAAAGTAATAGTCAAAAGCTGGTTGCTATGTGACTGAAGTTCTTTTGCTTATATGGGCAGGAGTTGACAAATTCCTATATGAGAAAAGTAAGTTTTTCATACCTGAAACCAAAAAGAATGAATATCTCAAAAAACGATCAACTCCACGAAAAAAATGTATATAACATCAATTGTGTGTTTTAATGTGCTCTACATTTCTTGTGTAGTAAGTTTTTATCTAGATTCTACGGTTTAGCAGTTATGCAAAATTCCGTAAAATTTGTCCAGAATAAAGTAATCTTCAGAGGCTATTCCCAGAAAATTCAAGACATACATTTTATTTGTCACGTAAATATCTTTAATATATGATATTTTAATCAAAATCGTTAGAGCCATTTTTAAGAAAATAAAATTTTTCGAAAAAAGCTCCATGTAAAGGGTAGTTGGGGGTTGGGGGATTTTTCTCAAAATCTTCGTGTCGCATTCGTGGAAGATGCTAAACTTAAATACCAGGTTTGGAATTTTACCAACTTTTTGTTTTTGAGTTATCGTTTTCACAGACACACACACGGACCTTTTTCTGAAAATACTGTTTTGGATACAGGGGACTCTAAAACATATTTCCGGTGAAATCTCGGTATCGAATTTTTTGGGGAGTGCAATACCTTCTCTATACACCATGTACATAGTACGTAAAGAGAAAGTAAAAACAGTTATTCCATACAAATTGACCGTAATAGTTGGCCATACTATGAATTCTGGGTCTAAAGTACTTACAGCATTGTAAGTCGCCATTGGGGCTGTCATCTCAAAATAGTTTAAGATCAGTAGCTCAGTGGCAGAGCAACCGGCTAGAGTTCGGGAGATCCGTGGTTCAAATCCCGGCTATGGTATTGAATTTTTCAGTCTGACTCTACCTATCCAAATCCTTCTGAACAAATATACGACAGACCGGTGTAGCTAATATAACATTGATAGTTAGCAACTTCGCTAAATAAACTGCGACAGTAAATATTCCCCGTAAAAAGGCATGGAAATGATAAAAGTTGTTTTACAAATGATTAACGCTAGAGCCGTAATTTTTGTACAGGCATCACTGCAAACAAGTAGGTGTTCATTCAAAGTTTCATTCAAACGTGTTTTCATTCTGAATATATTAATTAATTTATTCAAATTAATAATGTAGCTAAAATCTATCTTCTCCTAAAGATATTGAACTATATGCACCATCTTTTAAACTGACTCCTCTTATTACCTTTGTAACAAATTGTCTAGTTGGAATTGTCCTAGAGCATATAGCTCTTTTAAAAAAAATATTTAATATCACAAACTGAAAAGCTGCATAAAATTACGCAAGATTATGCTAAATATTTTTTTTTAAAAAATAATGTATTGCCAATATCATAATTCCAACCAGAGACTTTACTTTCTCTATACGTACTATGTACATAGTGTATAGAGAAGGTGTTGCACTGTATCCAAAAAATTCGATACCGAGATTTCACCGGAAATACATGTTTTGGGACCACATGAATACAAAAAAAGCATTTTTAGAAAAATATCCGTGTGTGTGTCTGTCTGTCTGTATGTATGTATGTGTGTGCCTTTGGGCAGCATAGATCAAAAACGAAAAGACCGTTAAATACCAACCTTGGTATTTAAGTTCAGTATCTTCCAAGGATGCAACATGAAGATTTTCAAGAGAATCCCCCCACCCCAACTACCCTTAACATAGAAAAATTTTCGAAAATTTTGATTTTCTAAAAACTGGCTCTAACGATTTTGATAAAAATATCATATATTAAAGATATATAATTGACAACTAATTTTGTGTAACTGGTAAACTGGTAAACCGTAAGAGAAAGACAAAAACTGTAGAGCTCATTAAAACACACAATTTATGTTATATAACTGTTTATTTTCTTCATTAAGTTGATCGTTGTTTTAGATATTCCTTGTTTTTTGTTTCAGCCTTAAAAAACGTATACTTTTCTCATACAGGAATTTGTCAACTCCTGTCCATACAAACAAAGGCACTTCAGCTTTTGCTACCACTTTAACCTATGTTACTCCCTTATTTAGCTTCTACTTACAGGGAAGCAAGTAGTAAGACTATTTCTGCTAGTTTTTTGTAACTTAGCATGAAGTAAATAGAAGCATAAACGTTTTAACAACAATTTGTTGCAGAGATATAGAAAAAGTCATGTGAATGGATTACATCAGATTTATGCACACATTCTGAAGTGTTTTGGAGAAAAAATTATTACCTCTAGCTATATTTTTGTGGAAGGAAACAGATTTGTAATGTGACAAAATAAACAAATAAAAAAAGATAAAATAATACTGAGAATTAAGCAATGCAAATATGTAGTGCAAGATATAATACATTTTTACAGCAGACATGAAAAATGTAATTTTTGACAAAGGTTGCTAAAACGAGCACTGTCTCCCCTTATGGATACACTAGTTCTTAGTTCTGGCCACCGATTGCCTCTACAGAGGTTCATAGCTAATTCCACTGCTTTGCCGTGCAATTGCTGATTATCTAAAGGTAATATGCAAGTTATCAGCACAAATTAATTACTGTTTACTGTGACGTAGAGGGGATAATCGCCTAATAAGATTGACCAAGTGGGTTAATTGCATACTGTTAGACGAGATTGTATTGAATGCGTAATACAGTTGAGAGAGATAATGTAATGAGTGAGTAGAGGGTTCTTTTCTTGTGAAAGTAGCTAGAAAATGTGAATGAGAGGGTACAAGAGCAGACTCTGTGGATGAGTTTGGTAAACTAAATTATTGTAATGAATGAAAGGATAGACAAAGTTCTTTATTAAGTATCGCGTGGCGAAGAACAACAAAAGAGCAGTAGGTTGTTGTTCCAATTTCAAGATATATGAGAGTGAATTAAGTACAATTCACTGGTTATTATATTTTGCTTTCTCTATACGAACCCAGATTTCACTGAAAATACATGTTTTGAGACTCCCTGAATACAAAAAAAGTATTTTTAAAAAAATGTCCGTGTGTGTCTCTGTCTGTCTGTGCGTCTGTGGGTAACATAGTTAAAAAACGAAAATACCGTTAAAGCCCAAACTTGGTATTTAAGTTTGGTATCTTCCAAGGATGCAACAGGAAGATTTTCAAGAAAATCCACCCATCGCAAACTACTCTATACATGGAAAACATTTTGAAAATTTTGATTTTCATAAAAATGGCTGTAACGATTTTGATTAAAATGTCATATATTAAGGTTATTTGCCTAACAAATAAAATGTTTATCTTGAATTCTCTAGGAGTAGCCCCTGAAGACTACTTTATTCTGGATGAATATTACGGAATTGTGCACAACTGCTAAATCGTAAGAGATGGGGAAAAAGTTACTCCACAGGAAATGTAGCTCACGATAAAACACACAATTTATGTTGCATACATTTTTTCGTGGATTTTATCATTTTTAAGGTATTCCTGATTTTTCGTTTTAGCTTTGAAAAACGTATACTTTTCTCATACAGGAATTTATTAACTCCTGTCCATACAAACAAAGGGACTCATGTTACATAGCAACCAGCTTTGGCTATCATTTCAACCTATTATTTCGCTTCTACTTACAAGGAAGCAAGTAATAAGACAATGTCTGCTAATTAGCATTAAGAAAATAGAAGCACAAGATTTTAACTACAATTTGTTGCAGAGATGTAGAGAAAGTCATGTGAATGGAACACACAAGATTTTTTATGCTGAAGTGTTGAAGGTTATGATTGAAAAGAAGGTGAAGAACAGAATGGAGTAACTATGATCGTCATTTGAGTCAGCATAATCCTCCTCCTTCTCCTCCTCTTCCTCTTCCTTCTCCTTCTCCTCCTCTTCCACCTCCTCATCCTTCTCCTCCTCCTTCTCCTCATCGTCATCCTTCTCCTCCTCCACCTCCTCATTCTCATCCTCATACTCATCCTCTTCCTCCTCCTCCTTCTCCTCCAACTCCTCCTCATCCTGCTCCAACTCATCCTTTTCCTCCTCCTCATCCTTATCCTTATCCTCCTCCTCCTCCTCCTCATCGTCATCCTTCTCCTCCTCCACCTCCTCATCCTCCTCCTCTTCCTCCTCCTTCTCCTTCTCCTCCAACTCCTCCTCATCCTGCTCCAACTCATCCTTTTCCTCCTCCTCATCCTTCTCCTCCTCCTTCTCCTCATCGTCATCCTTCTCCTCCTCCACCTGCTCATCCTCCTCCTCTTCCTCCTCCTTCTCCTTCTCCTCCAACTCCTCCTCATCCTGCTCCAACTCATCCTTTTCCTCCTCCTCATCCTTATCCTCCTCCTTCTCCTCCTCTTCAACTCAGACAGTGGTAATAGGCCCGTTGGTCCCAATGAAGATTGTTCCCTACATTGATATCTAGTGAATCAGCTTTCTATTTTGTTTCTAATTATAGAAAATAAAGCAGTATTTGTATTTGTGTTTCTACCCTTCTGTGTGTCTGTTTCTGAAGAGACATTTTTGGGAGAGTTCTGTGTTGTGTTACTTTCTCTATACGTACAATACACATAGTGTATAGAGAAGGTATTGCACTCCACCCAAAAATTCGATACCGAGATTTCACCGGAAATATATATTTTAGGGTCCCCTGTATCCAAAAAATAAAAGTATTTTCAGAAAAAGGTCCATGTGTGTGTGTCCGTGTATCTGTGATAACTCAAAAACGAAAAGTCATTAAAATACCAAACTTGGTATTTAAGTTCATTGTCTTCCAGGGATGCTACAAGAAGATTTTGAGAAAAATCCCCCTCACCCCAAATTACTCTTTAGATGGAAATTTATCGAAATTTTTGAATTTCTCAAAAAATGACTAGCGATTTTGTTTAAAATATCGTATATTAAAGACCTTTAAAATGTATATCTGGAATTTTCTCTGAAGACTACTTTATTCTGGATTAATTTTACGGAATTTTGCACAACAGCTAAACCGCAAGAGACGGATAAAAACTTACTCTATAGAAAATGTAGATCGTGATAAATCACAGAATGTATGTCATATATATTTCTTTTTTCATGGAGTTGAAGGTTTTTGAGATATTCTTTGTTATTGGTTTCAGCTTTAAAAAACTTATACTTTTCTCATACAGGAATTTGTCAACTCGTGTCCATACAAACAAAGGAACTGCAGCCACATAGCCACCACTTTTGACTATCACTTTAATCTATGGACTCCCTTATTTCGTTTCTACTTTCAAGAAAGCAAGTAATAAGGTTATTTCTGTTAATTTTTTCTCCATTAGAATGAATTAAATAGAAGCATAGGCTTTTTAACAATAATTTGTTGCAGAACTGTAGAAAAAGTTATGTGAAAGGAACACATAAGATTTTTTAGACTTTCATTACATCATATTTACTACTTCTGGAACATAACCGATTTCTTTTGCCTTAAAGTGTGCCTCTGTGAGTTTATTACATACCTAAAGCGGATATAGAGGGGACTTAGATGAGGTTTTATAAGAAAACCATCTCCGGAAACGTAGATTTTCAGTACTATACAGCTGACAAGATGATTTGTAAATAATTTCCGCTGCTTGGTAGTTAACCCGCATTAAGGAAGGGTAACACCTTCATTCAGCTGATGTGCTGCTTCCAACGAACAATCTGATGTGCACTTTGTTTTTTTTGTAATAAAGTTCCGGAGGCATGTCAGGACTCCGGCGCTGTATTCCTCTTTCCTCTTTTTCCCAGTTTGATACATTTCTGTTAAATATACCTATAGGAGTATTTGATAAATAAGATAAACTACCAATATTATTTTATTTAATTATAACAAATTTAAAATTTCCGTAATCATATTTACAGTAGGAAGCCCGAAACCACGGCAGAGCGACTCGGACTATATAACACTTTGTGTTTCTAATGTGACCCTTGTGAGGCAAGGATGAGTTCGAAGGGCAACCGGTAACGGATAACGACGCGTGCAAGAATGGAGGAGGTCCTTAACGTTTCCAATTCCAACAGATCCGACGCCGCGGGATCCTACCTATGAACCTCCCCGTGGTATGTCTCACTTTGGAGGCAGGTTCCAAGTGGAACTTCTATGGGAGAAACCTCTACTACAAAACACCATCCACGCTAGTCGCAACACGTCACCTATCGTAGAACTTTGAAAGAGATTACGATGGAAGAAATTATGATACAGGAAAGGAGGGTAAGGAAAGTCGTGGTAGGAGAGAAATACCTCCCGACTCGGGAAAAAGCAATGGGTCAAAGTGGGTAGTCCCCAGAATTGAACCAGAATGTGATATGCTCACTTTAGCGCAGCGTCAACCATCTCGGTTACTTGATGGTAGGTTAAATGCAAAAGTAAATGATGTATAGGTATATGTATATGGAAGAAAAGTTTTACATAAACCTTATGTATAAATTAACGTACAGACGGTGGCTGCGTGAACATATTTATGTCTGGGTTAGTTTTTGACCTATTAGTTGGCTAAACTACGAATCCCGGGATTTAAAGTACTTATTCTCTTTTTAATAAATACAGTTTTGAGGCTTGTCAGGACTCCGGCGCCCTATTCCTGTTTCCTCTCCCCCCTACCCGTTTCCTCCTATTAATATTTAACGTTTTCCTTGTAAATATACACAGTTACAAACACAGAAACACCCATGCCCAAGGCAGGACTCGAACCCATGATCCCGTGCGCCATGAAGCGCCAAAGCGAGACACTTTAGCGTGCGCGGCCACAGGGACCGGCAACAAATTTTGACTCATGACAGGAATCAAACTTGTGACCTTTGGAATAGCTGCTATCCGCGTTGCGCATTAAGCCACCAGAGCAGTTTGCTTCGGACCTCTGTTGTCATTCAGTCTCTGCGGAAGAACATGTGGATGACTGACTACAAGTTTGCCGAGAGTCCCGATTATTGATAGAGCTTCGCAGCTGATGGTGCTAGAGGGTTTCCCCACGTGTCACTATGACTGCGAGAAAAGGATACCTTCAACGTTAACTCAGCCGACTGCGACAATCCACGGACATGTACATGGACGTCTTTCATTGAACTGAAGAGAATCCCCTGACGGATTCATGCACCTTGCAGGTAACATGAATGTGTCTCAGAAAAGCATCTAACGAATGTGGCAAGCAGCTCATATTTGACCCCACCCCCAGATGATACAAGCAGATTCTGTTCCACGTTCGAATAACTCTGCTTGCTTTTACACCTTTGTAGGACATGTACGAGTTTCCTCAGCTTCTTTATACGAACGAAGCAATCCAAATAGGGAGGTATCTTTAGTAATTGAAAAAGTCTGATGAGTTCCATTCACATGACTTTCTCTATATCTCTGTATTAAATTATTGTTAAAAAGCTTATGCTTCTATTTACTTCATGCTAATCGAGAAAAAATTAGCAGGAATAGTCTTATTAATGCTTCCTTGTAAGTAGAAGCGAAATAAGGGGGTACCATAGGTTAAAACAGCCGCGTACCACCGCGCTAAGGTGTACGTCTATCTCTTACTTTTTACCAGTTATGCAATTCATTCAGAATGAAGAGGTCTAAAGAGACTTCCCAGAAAATTCAAGATATAGATTTTAACTGTGATGAAACTACCTTAAAGTTATTTTAATCAAAATAAGTATTGCAATGTTTAAGGAAGTCAAAACATTTAAAAATATTCCATTTAAGGAATAATTTGGTGTGCAGGAATTTTTGAAGATATTCGTGTTGGATCCTTGAAAGATGCTGAACCTAAATACTAAGTTTGGTTTTACCGGAACTTTTGTATTTGAGTTAAGCTGTTGACAGACACACAAGACCTTTTTAATAAAACGCCCCCCCATAACAATTATTTGTGATGAAATCTCGACATCTATTTTTGGACGAATGGCCTCCCCTACGATTCTTTTGTCCATAGATATATGTACATATATGTATATATTGAATAACATAAAGTTGATAGAAGAAAAGCATTTTATGTGAATGAACATCTCGAAATGGACTTTCATTTATAGACGCCTTTATCTTCTGTAATTCTCAGCGTACCATTCCATAATGCGCGTTAAAGACCGCTTAATTTTCTCAGAGGCATCTTTATCTGGCCGTAAATCTACAAGACGGGACCAACGTCTTCACTTCACTTCCGAAGGAAGCCATACTAAGGCTTTTTAGTCCCGAAAAATAAAATTCATCTCACTCCGCAGGTTTGAACCCGCGAGCTTGGTAACCAAAATCTAGTAAGTCACTTCTAGACCACCGAGGAAAACACTTCCGTAAATACTGTAGTGTACGAGGTATACAGGCCGTTTCAAAACGACACCAAACGAAAATAGCAGTCGATTAGCTTACACTTTGACTTGTCCGAAGCTTGACGTCGTAACTTTCAAATTCTTCTATGTAAAGCTGTATGCGAGTTGAAAAATCGCACACATTTGGGATTAGGCACTGCAAGAACAACGGTTGTCATACGCCACACCCACATGCTACGTTTTCTATCACTTAGGCGACCTGTGCCACGCCGGCCTGTCTATCAAACCAAGCCTACACCACACGACTGGGACCTACGCTACCAACCGGCAACTCTCTTGGAGTGGGCCAGACTCGTGCCATCTGGTTGTGTACGACTGCCTAATCCATAGCAATTTAATGGCAGTTTTTGTATGTGCCGAATTTAGAGCTGAAAATTATATTCACGTATCACGTACGGAATGACCAACAAGATCCACATCTTCGTTAGGTATCGTTATAGTGGAGTTTTAATGGGTAAAAAAAGTGAATATACAAAATATATTTAGCTAGTTCATTCATGAAGCAGCTGTGTGTCGTGCGCTTAATAAAGAGTTTGAAACGCGATCATGAACATTTTTGTGCTACAATGGTGGAGGAGTAAAATTACTCTGCGTGTGAACTAAGTGCAGGCAGTTAGAGGCATACCCAGTTGTACAAGTGGAAGTGTTTGCCGCATAATGACATATCAAACATATTTCAAGGTGAAGTTTACCTGCAGTATATACCGAGTGAGAGATCCTTAATGGAAGTTTTTCAGGCGATTCGAAACTTTTGTGAAATATTCGGAATTAAAGCTTTGCAACCATTGTTTTGGGTGGCAATAGAATGCGTTTTAGATCCTGAGTTAGGGGCAATAATCCATAACCGTACAAACTGGAAGCAATTCCAGTGTTTCAAGTAGATCAACGGGGTGCCAAAAAGCAAGTGACAAATTGCGTTTTTTAGTACATAATCCACCGCAGGGGCTGCCTTGGTGAGAGGCGAGTGGTCTAACCACTCGGTCACGGCACCCCCCTTATTTGTGTGTGTAAGAGCAGCATCACTCAAATTATGTCGTATAAATGCCCTAACTTCGTATTCAACGGTCGACACTAAACATTTTAAGAAATACCTCCCATCACAAGGTACTTCGATTTGCACTTTCTCTAGCACATATGTACAATGTACACAGTAGGCAGAGAAGGTATTCTATGACACTCAAAATTCTATACCGCGATTTCTCCGGAAATACATGTTTTGAGAATCCTAAATAAAATCATTTTTATAGAAGGGTATGCGCGCGTGTATGTATACATCTATCTGTCGGGCTGTGTGTGTGTGGACAGTATAATCCCAAAACGAAAAGTCGTTAAGTTCCAAGCGTAGTATTAAAGTTCAGTATCTTCTCAGAATGCGGAAATTAAGATTTTCAGTAAAATCCTCAACTTCAAACTACCGTTTACTAATATTTGTGTTATCAATGATTTTTTTTAATTATTAGTCCTAATTTAATTAGAATTTAATTATTAATATGTTCTCAAATGTTCAGTTTTTTTTCAAAATAACTTAAGATTTTGCTTAAAATACTGTATATTAATGACATTTCTGGTAAAGACATCCAAAGCGCTGCCCATTTTGAATGACCTTTGTGCCTGGAAACCATAAGTGTAGACAAAATATTAGTACAGAAAAAAATACATTTTGTTAAAAGACAAATTGTGTTGCATACATTCTTTCGTGGTGTTAACTATTTCCAAGCCAATCCTTGTTATTAGTCTCAGTTTTAAAATGCTTACACCTTTAACAGCTAAGGTCATATTGGGGGCTTTGCACTTGAAACAGCTCGTTGTCTGTAGGTTTAAATAATCTTATTTTCCTCAAACACACACACACACACACACTCACATTCACTCCCACATACATAATTCCAGACTCTGTGGGGGATAGGGAATAATTCTGGCTAAAGAAAGAGTTTCTATTTTGATTTACTCCTGTTCATACAACAGAGCTGAATTCAAAATTAAACTCTAGCGATAGTTTATAAAAAAAATAGACTATTACCCTAGTTATTTACTTTCTGCTTAGAAGCAACTCAGTAATGAAACCATTTCTGGGATTTTTAGCTCCTTTAGCATGGAACAGTGAGAAACACACTTTTGTATGAATAGTTTGCTTTAGAATATCCTGTGAATTCAGTACAGCAATTTTTTGCGTAACTTTGGATTACCTCAAAAATACCTTTAATAATTCTGCCTACAGTCAACAATTTTCACTTATTTTTATAGAAGTAAATCAATACTTCAAATTCTATGGCATCAACCTCTGAAATTCTCTTCGTTCTGAGTTAGAGCTCATCGCCAATGAAAAAATCTGATGTGTTCCATTCACATTGCTTTCTCTATATCAAATTATATTTTCTATACTTTTCTATAAATGGTATAGTCTAGGGAAGGAGAACCTTTTTAAAAGTATGAAGAGCACAATTTGAGGCCTAAAATGCTTTTTGACTGTGACCATACCCAAGATATTTGTTATTATTGATTTAATTGTTCATATATTTTATACTTTTTGAAGTACTGAAATTTGTATTCGTTATTGCTAGAGGTCATGCACAGTGTGGAATTTCAAAGCTAGCACTTAGCAACCTTGTGTGTCTCACTTGAACGTATAACCAAAGTGTTACTGTTAACTTTACTTAACGTGTTGTGAATATATTAGTTTTATAAAATTATGTGAATGTAAGACACCAGATACTTTTTTACTTTCATTACACGTACTATGTACATAGTGTAAAGGGAAGGTATTACACTCCATCCAAAAATTCGGGATTTCACCGGAAATATATCTTTTAGGGTCCCCTGTATCCAAAAAAAAAAACACTTTCAGAAAAAGGTCCGTGTGTGTGTGTCCGTGACCCAACAACTCAAAAACGAAAAGTTGGTAAAGTACCAAACTTGGTATTTAAATTTAATATCTTCCAGAGATGCGACACGCAGATTTTCAGAAAAATCTGAGGATTACTTTATTCTGGACGAATTTTACGGAATTTTGCATAATAGCTTAACCGTAAGAAATGGACAAAAACTTACCAGACAAAAAACGTAGGGCACCTTAAAACACACAATTTATGTTATATGCATTTTTTTCGTGGAGTTGATATTTTTTAAGATTTCCTTGTTTTTGGTTTCAACTTTAACATCTTTTACTTTTCTCATACAGGAATTTGTCAACTCCTGTACATGCAAACAAAGGAAATTCAGTCACACAGCAACCAGCTTTTCAATATAATTTTAACCTGTGGTACTCCCTTATTTCGCTTCTACTTACAAGGAGGCAAGTAATAAGAGTTTTCTGCTAATTTTTTCTCCATTGCATGAAGTAAATAGCAGTATAGGCTATATTATTAGCTATATTTGCTATATTTAGCAATAATTTGTTGCAGAGATGTAGAGAAAGTCATGTGAATGGAACACATCAGATGTTTTCTTGTACTCATACAAAGGATGGAATTTCGATGCCGTCACTCGACGTCTCTTAGTTTCAAGAGATTTGACTGCCACTTCAGTCTATCGTTCTGCTCTTAGATCCTGCACCGAAATCTATACATACTAATATTATAACCAGAGAAAAGTTGTGTGGATATTTGAGTATTATACATATACAAAGTTAATTATTTATTATTATCCTTTTATCATTTTATTTAATTTAAAATATATTATTATTAATCATTATTTATTATAATTTATTTTATTATTTATTATTATAAGTATATATAAAATTATTTAATATCTATTATAATTATACAATTGCTATTTATTTTATATTTTATTACTATTATTATTGCTATTATTTTTTAAATATTTTGTTATTTTATCACACATTCTTATTACTATATTTCTATAGTTACAAAACGTAAGGTAAAATCAAACTATTCTTAAAATTACAAATTTTAGAAATATATTGGTAACCAGTAAACAAATAACAAAGTTAATTTATGATATAAATTAAAAATTAAAAACCTAAACCAAAATCTAAATAAAAATAATAAAAATATAAACTACACAACTCTTTATACATATACAGTATGTTAATGAAGTACGCCGAAATAATTTGAGCGATTGTGCACGTGACTGATATAAGTAATTTGAGATCGGCGATTCATGGTCCCGGGATAAACATAACGCAACTACATAGCGTTAAACGAGTGGGTATCAGGTGCTGATAAGTCGGTGTTAAAGCAAAGTAGGTTGGAAAAATAGCTTAGAATGTCTTTAAAGCTGCTGCCCGAGTATAGAAATATCAATTTTAGCAGCTCGTTACTAGCGTTCTCAAGATTTAATGTCACAAAAATCTGTAACATTTCAAACTAATCACTTCATAGTAAATGAAAGTTCAGTGTCGCACTATGTTCTTGAGGTACCCTTCTCTGGAGGCGTTTTTTCAACTGTTCTGGTGGCTTAATGCGGAACGTTGTCCCAAAGGTCATGAGTTCGATTCCTGTCAGAGTAAATGTTTTTTATTATTATTGTTATTCTAGACGAAGTGCCATGATTCGTGAACGAAACCCTAACTCGGAAACTATCTTTCACTTGAAAAGCAGTATCATAACCACTACGTTAGAGAGGTATGCTGTAATATGTCCCTTCGTTTTTCGTGTTATACTCTCTAATGGTTGATGAACTAGCCAGTGGCGCACTGGCGCTTCAGAAACTTATAGCCGTTATTTCGAAATGTCAATAAACAGGCCATAAGACTCCTATCTCAAGTTACTTATTTAATTATCTATATACTCTGAGAAAATATTTCGGTATAGTTCATTATCCTTTATATATGTATATTATTTATTGAAACAATAACAACTCCCCATATTTATGGGCTGCCAACAAGGAGAGAGTAAAGCAGACAGATTATAAATTATCTTAACAAAATAACTTGAAGCTCTTCTATAAAGGTAATGAAATGTCGACAGTTTTCATTGTATAGCAATCAAAAAGGAAACTAAAAGCAGCAAAAGGATTATTAAACATAGGTATAAATTAACATACAATAAATAATTATTTCAAAGAAATATAGACCGAGGAAATACTAAAAATGGTTATTATACAAATGATTTCGAAGAAGAGAAATTGAACCTCTTATTGTAGATGTGGCAATTTCTTTTATGCTTTCCTTCTTCAGTCCAAACTTCTACCAGGTATTGAAAAAATATAAAGAAATGCTGCCCCGAGCTCTGACCATCAGTATATTTATATACAAGTGCACTTCAGGTTGTTCTATTATCAGTAAGAGTTATAAACATAATTTTCGCTTTTAAAACTAACCTGATCTTCAAACTGATCGGAAATAGAATTCTAACCGGATCTAAAGCCGATTTCAGGATCTGTTTAAAATAGAGGATTACATTCGTTCCTTTCGTTGTAGGATGTGCACTACATGCATAGTTTCGTTCGTCTTGTCGCTATTCGTCTTAGGGGCAGGCATATTCTAGTTTCATGCAGAACTGTTGTACGTCTTTGTCATTTGCTTCGAAATTAACCCTTCCCCCTTCCACCATATTCTTGCAGATCCCTGGCTCCGGGCGCTTCGCTTTTGTACCGCGTCAGCTGGAACAAGAAAAACACGCACAGCTTCATCAGGAGCCTCGAGCCTTTCTCTACTCTGATTAGCGTGTAGGATGGATCAGAAACATGAAACCATATTGGGGTAGACCGTTCACTAGATGTCTCATTATCGCATAGTCTTCAGCTTAGTAGAATAGGTTGGTTGCGAAAAAATAAAGAAAACTTTATTTTTCTACCGCCCTGGCAGTCGATTCGTCTAGTTCCTCCGCCACCGCCACCACCACCACCACCACCACCACCACCACCAAGAGCATCAACACCAACACCACCAACCCCACCACCACCAACACCACTACCAACACCAGCACCACCACCACGAATCTCACCACCAGCACCACCACCACCACCACCACCACCAGAACCACTACCACCAACAACACCACCAGAACCACTACCACCAACAACACCACCACCACTACCACCAACAACACCACCACCACTACCACCAACAACACCACCAACCTCACCACCACCAACCGCACCACCACCAACAACACCAGCACCACTACCACCAACCGCACCACCAACACCAACCTCAGCACCACCACCAACACCAACCTCAGCACCACCACCAACACCAACCTCACCACCACCACCAACACCAACCTCACCACCACCAACACCAACCTCAGCACCACCACCAACACCAACCTCACCACCACCAACACCAACCTCACCACCACCAACAACACCAGCACCACCATCACCAACAACACCACCACCACCACCACCAAAACCAACACCACTACCACCACCATCACAGCCATTACAAACACCACTACCAACACCACTACCACCACCACCAGCACCACCACTACCACCACCACGAACAACACCATTACCAACGCCACTACCACTACCAACACCAACACCACCACCACCAACGCCTCCACCACCACAGCCACCACCAACACCACCAACAACACCAGCACCACCACCAACGCCACCACCAAAACCAACACTAGCAAGCACCACAGCCACTACCAACGCCACCACCAAAACCAACGCCACCAACACTACCACCAAAACCACCACCAACACCACAGCTACTGCCAACACTACCACCAAAACCACCACCAACACCACTACCAACACCAGCACCACAGCTACTACCAACACCAGCATCAACACCACAACCACCACCACCACCCACAACCATCCAACAGCATCACCACAATAATAAGCAGAAGATTTTTTTGTTTTCTTAATGAATTACCCATTTTCCTGCTGTTAATTCCTGATTTTAGCTTTTAAATAACAATGATAGACATGAACTACATTTTGAATCTTGTATAATTTCTCTTTAAACCGTAATTTAAAATTTTACTTTTAAATGCAATAAAGTCATTAATTTTATCTTATTATCCTACAGAGGCATGTTACGTTGACTAATGCTTAGTATTAAAATTAATAATAGGAATTAAATGTAAATAATTCACTAGGTCAGGTTGTTCCAGCTCTACTGTGCCGGACAACTCCCGCGTACACAGCGCTCCTTCTCGGAACCCGGCTGAAAAGGAGCGTGATAGTCAACACGTCACTGAGCGAAGAGTTTGTGCTTCCTGAAACTTCATTGCTCTTAATTCCGAGATGTATTTCATGCTGCCAGCAGGCTCCTGTGAGTGGTAAGTACACTGCTGCTCTATGGTGTGTGCCCAACTTGGAACACTAGATAACTAGGATGCCTTTATTTAAGCCAGGTGTATCATTTTAACATTAACCTCATGTTGTAATCCTGGAGATGCCGAAATTACAAATTTTCCGTGTGGAAAAAGTTTACGCATTTTAAATCTGAAACAAATATAAAGGAATATCTCAATTGCCAAGTCCGCGAAAAACATGCATATAATATAAATCGCGTGCTTTAACACTAACATTGTATGTAGTATTTTTTGTGAAACAGGTATTTGTCTATTTGTTACGGCTTATCAGCCAAATACATCCAGAATAAATAGGTCTTTAGAGCCCATTCCCAGAACTTTTAAGATACACATTTCATTTGTCATGTCAATAACTTTTAATAAATCATATTTTAATCAAAATCGTTATAGGCATTTTTGAAAAAATCATATTGATATTTCAGTTTAGTATCTTCCAGGGGTGCGACAAAAAGTTTTGAGAAAAATCCTCCCACTCCAAACTACTCCTTACATGGAACTTTTTTCGAAAATTTTGATTTTCTCAAAAATGGCTCTAATGACTTTGATTAAAATATCATATATTACAGATATTTACATGACAAATAAAATGTATATCTTGAATTTTCTGGGAATAACCTCTAAAGACTACCTTATTCTGAACGAGTTATACGATTCTTTTTTTAAACTACTAAACCATAAGAGATGGACAAAAGTTTTCCCCACCAACAATGTAGAGCTCGTTAAAACACACAATTTATGTTATATGCATTTTTTTCGTAGAGTTGACCATTTTTGACTATTTCCTTGTTTTTTATTTTACATTTAAAAAACTTGCTCCTTTCTCATACAGGAATTTATCAACTCGTGTCCATACAAACAAAGGAACTTCAGTCACATAGCAGCCAGCTATTGACTATCGCTTTAACCTATTGACACCTGGTATGTACGATAAGATACAAGCTTTAGTGAACATGTCGAAAGAGTGATCTTATATAACAGTTTTCTATCTCTACATGTACTATGTACATAGAGTATAGAGAAGGTATTGCATTCCACCCAAAAATTCGATACCGAGATTTCACCGGAAATATACGTTTTAGGGTCCCCTATATCCCAAAAAAAAGCATTTACAGAAAAAGGCCCTGTGTGTGTGTGTGAACACGATAAGTCAAAAACATAAAGTCAATAAAATACCAAACTTGGTATTTAAGTTTAGTATCCTCCAGGAATGGGACACGGCAATTTTGAGAAAAATCCCACCACTCCAAACTACCCTTTACATGAAACATTTTTCGAAAACTTTGAGTTTTTCAAAAATGGCTCTAACAATTTTGATTAAAATATCGTATATTAAAGATATTTACTTGGCAAATAAAATGTATATCTTGAATTTTCTGGGAATAGCCTTTGAAAACTACTTTACTTTGGATGAATTTTACGGAATTTTGCAAACTGCTAAACCGTAAGAGATGGAGAAAAACTTACCTCACAAAATATGTACAGCACTTTAAAACACACAATTTTTGTTATATGAATTTTTTTCTTGGAGTTTATCGTTTTCTTAGATACTCCTTGTTTTTGGTTTCGGCTTCTAAAAATGTATACCTTTCTCACACAGGACTTACTGAAGTCCTGTCCATACAAACAAAGGAACTTCAATCACATAGCAACCAGCTTTTGACTGTCACTTTAACCTATGGTACTTCCTTATTTCGCTTCTACTTAAAGGAAGCAAGTAATAAGACTATTTCTGCTAATTTTTTCTTGATTAGCATGAAGTAAATGGAAGCATAAGCTTTTTAACAATAATTTGCTGCAGAGATGTAGAGAAAGTCATGTGAATGGAGTAAATCAGATTTTTCTTTCAATTCTTCTGCAGAGTTATTATTTTCAACTCGTACAGTTTTTCTCGTGTCCACAGGAATGCATCTTTCTTTGACGTCACTTTCTTGGAGGTACTAAAGCAGTCTTTCTCAAAATATTTCTGGAACCCCGCCTCCAAACTTTCGGTTGAACAGTACGTAAATTAGATTACCATTTCTGCTTGTAAGTGGCGCTTCTGTAACTACAATATCATCACCATTGTTTTCTCACACCAACCATGATTTCAGAAATCTGTTCCTCGCTTTCAATAGTATAACTTTCTGCATCTTGCACGACTCTCAGTAAGTTTGTGTTCGTTTTATAAATCTTCCAGCATTTGTTTCCCACTATAACCTTTAGCACACCTAACATCTTAACAAAGAGCCAAATTTCTGGGCAGAATGTTATACAAACAGAATAACACAAACAACGCATATAATTACCAACAATGGTCTGGTTAGTGCACAACAGTCTCCAACGTTCAAATATGAAAGTAGCATACATGGATTAATCTAAAAGCAGAAGCTATGCTATATAAAAGAACCGTAAGAGTTAAAAGTAAGTATTGTCTATCCTTTAAGGGGTATTTTATCACCTAAATCAACAATTCTTTGTTTATTATAAGGATATTGCTGAAACGTGATTATTATTTAAAGGGCAAAAGTATGTTTCAGAAACACACACACACACACACACACACACACACATAAATATATACACACCATCAAGTTTCAGCAAAAAGAGTAGTGCATACCAATTTTACTGGAATGTCTCCAAACAGAGTACAAAGTTTAAAAATCTGATGAGTTCCATTCTCACGACTTTCTCTACATCTCGGCAATAAATTATTGTTAAAAGGTTATGCCCTTATTTAGTTCATGCTAATCGAGAAAAACTTAGCAGCAATAGTTTTATTACTTGCTTCCTTGTAAGCAGAAGCGAAATAAGGGAGTACAATAGGTTACAATGATAGCCAAAAGCTCATTGCTATGTGACTGAAGTTCCTTTGTTTGTATGGGTAGGAGTTGACAAATTCCTGTATGAGAAAAGTATATGTTTTTTAAAGCTGAAGCCAATAACAAGGAATATCTCAAAAACGATAAACTCCACGAAAAAAATGTATATAACATAAATGATGTGTTTTAATGTGCTCTACCTTTTTTGTGTGGTAAGTTTTTGTCCATCTCTTACGGTTTAGCAGTTATACAAAATTACGTAATATTCATGCAGTATAATGTAGTCTTCAGAGGCTATTCCCAGAAAATTCAAGATATATACATTTTATTTGTTAGGTAATGGAACGGCAACATTCAGAAGCATAAACAATTACGGGTATATTATTTATTTATATAATATTTGTTTGTTCCCATGTATAAACGCCTGTTTCAAGAAGTCTTTGCGAATGCAGGATTTGACAAACAGAGGGCTGAAGCCAGACACAATCTCTTTGTTTAAGCTAAGGGAAAGAGTTTACAATGTCGACTAGCTGATCTCCCCTACCCCCGAAATTGCATTGTAACATTTTAAGCATTCAGGAAAGATGATTTTCAGCTAAATAAAGTACTATGTTAGGCAGTTCTGTGTTATGTGTTATTTTGAGTGTATTTAATTTGTATTCCCATTTGGTTTCCCACTGGGTGAGTCGAAAACCATGCTCTACCATTGACTCCGAACCAAACTTCCTGAGTAGCCGAAGGCAACAAGTGTAGCAGTGGCGGACTGTAACGTCAACCAAAATATCTTTAATATACGGTATTTTAAACAAAAGCGTTAGAGCCATTTTTAAGAAAATAAAATTTTTCGAAAAAAAATCCATGTAAAAGTTAGCTTGGGGTGGAGGAATTTTTCTCAAAATGTTTGTGTAGCATCCCTGAAAGATACTCAACTTAAATACCAAGTTTGGTATTTTATTGACTTTTAGTTTTTAAGTTATCGTGTTCACAGTCACACGGATCATTTTCTGTAAATGTATTTTGTTTATATACAGGGGAGCCTAAAACACATTTCCAGTGAAATCTCGGTTTCCAATTTTTGTGTGGAGTGTAATACCTTCTCTACATACTATGTACACAGTACGTATAGAGAAAGTAAAAATACATGGCATGACTCATTTTATTAGAGAAATTAATTTATACAAATAAAAATAATTATTTAAATGTACATGAAAGCTAGAATTTAAATACATGGTAAAAACAACACCGTTATTGTGTACAAGTGCTATAAATTTCAATAATATATTTCAAATCCTGTGGATTTTCCAAATTGCATGGATGCATTACCTCAAGTCTTTCTTTCAGCACGTCATCCATGACTAGCAACCAAGAAGATTTTGTAGCATCCTGATACAAAGACATTAATTTACATTTCCTTAAGAGCGTCTAGATTTCGTGCCACTTATCTAGGATATGACTGTATTTGAAACACTAACCGTTGTGATGTAAGTCGAGATGAAATCGTGCTGATGCACCTTGAGGAAGCATATAGAGCTCGTTATTCACAAACAGGCATGCCCACGCTGCTCTGTTGTTCAGTGCTAGATGCAAGTTCCAGGTTAGCGTGCTGCGGTTTATCAACACTACTGCTCTAGAGACAAACGTTAACCATGAAAATGACAAGCAGGAGCACGCCCACACATTCTCTTGTCTGCTACTCGATCGGGGAACTGTTATATTTCTCTACCATGCGTTTGTAGCAGCCTTCAATGACCAACAGTTTGCGACAGTATATCAGCCACTGTGTATTTTATCAATTTAATTAATATTACTTTCTCTATACATTCTATGTAGATAGTGTATAGAGAAGGTATTGTATTGAACCCAAAAATTCCATAGCGAGATTTCATCGGAAATATATGTTTTGAGATCCCCTGAATCCAAAATAAGGATTTTTATAAAATTGTCCGTGGCATTTAAGTTTGGTATCTTCCAAGGATGCGACACGAAGATTTTCAAGAAAATCCCTCCACCCATAACTACCCTTTACATGGAAAATTTCTCGAAAATTTTGTTTTTCTTAAAAATGGCTCAAACGATTTTTGTTAAAATGCCACATATTAAAGCCATTTCCATCACAAATAAAATGTATATCTTCAATTTTCTGGGATTGGCATCTAAAGACCTGCTTATTCTGGATGGATTTTGCTTAATTTGGTATTACTAGCAAACCGTAAGAGGTAGACAAAAACTTGCTCTACAAACAATGTAGATCTTGTTACAATACACAAGATATGTCTTATACATTTTTTTCGTGGAGCTTACCGTTTTCGAGGTATTCCTTGTTATTAGTTTCAATTGTGAAGTACTTATACTTTTCTCAGGCGGAAGTGTCCGTTTTTCTTTTGTTCTACTATTGGCCAAGTAAAGAAGTGATTTGCTATGACTCGCATAGCGACAGCTTTTAAAACATTTGACTATCATTTTAGCCTAGTGCATTCCCTTAGTTCCATTCTACTTATAAGGAACTAAGTAATAAAATTCTGCTAATATATATCTCGATTAACATGGTGTTGAAATAAGTAAGAACTTCTTTCGTAAGAAGCTTGTAGAGTAGTTAGAGAAAGCCATGTGAGTGTAATATCAGATTTTTCAGCATAGATTTCATATAGGAAATATCTGCTTCATAAGCCAAAACTGATCAGATTGTAGAATACAAAACCCTAAGGCAAAGAAGCTGCTATTATGCACGCCAAGGTTATTTTCTTTGTTAATGCTAGTAACACAATTGCCTTTGTGGAGGAAGATTCTTAGCACATTGTGACATAAGTAACAGGTTAAATTTTAGAGAAATGTTAGTCCCCAAAAAGTCAGAAGCTCGGGACTTCTTCATTATAAAGAGCGGTCATGCGAGTTGAATACAAAGAACTTACCAAGTTAGTCACGTGACAACGCTATTTTCGCGCTCCTTTCTAGCCAATCAGGAAGGAGTTCAATATTGGAGATTTTAGGTATTTAAGCCATCGCTTACAAGGAATCAGTTTATTGTTATTCTGACTGTGATTGTGTTCTTTGCTTGTATGTATGCACAGGAGTTGACTAGTTCATGTACGGGAAAAGTGTAAGATTTTTAAAGCTGAAAACAATAACCAGGAATATCTTAAAAACGATCAACTCCACGAAACAAACTATATAACATAAATTGTGTGTTTTAATGTGCTCTACATTTTTTGTGTGGTAGGTTTCTGTCCATCTCTTACGGTTTAGCAGTTATGCAAAATTTGTAAAAGTCATCCAGAACAAAGTAGTCTTCAGAAGCTAATCCCAGAAAATTCAAGATTTACACATTATTTGTCAGGTAAATATCTTTAATATATGATATTTTAATCAAAATCGTTAGACCCATTTTTGATAAAATCAAAATTTTCGAAAAATGTTCCATGTTGGATTAGGGGATTTACTTGAAAATCTTCGTGCCACATCCTTGGAAGAAACCAAACTTAAATACTAGGTTTGGCATTCAACAGTATTTTCGTTTTTGAGCTATTCTGTCCACAGATACAACACAGACACACAGACACACACACGTACACACACACGGACCTTTTTCTGAAAATGCTTTTTATGGATACAAGTGACCCTAAAATATATATTTCCGGTGAAATCTCGGTATCGAATTTTTGGGTGGAGTGCAATACCTTCTCTATACACTATACTAGAGAAAGTAAAAAGAAAGGAAGGGTTAGACCAGCCATCTCCTATCGATTTAATAAGCTTGCTCCGTGCAAGAAGTGCATAAACACGTAATAGCAGCGATTGCCTCTCTTCCTTGTATAGTGCAAGTATGTCAGTTTATAATTTCAGGAACAAAAAATAACGCTAGCAATGGGCTTCTACGTTTATGTCTGCCTAGGAGGAATCTTTCTTATTTACAGAAAGTAGGGGAGTCGCGCCGTGGCCTGAGTAGTTAGACCACGTGCCTCTCACCTAGACGGCTTGAGGGATGCCAAGCGACAATTGGTGGTGGACAATGCGGTGCAGGGGCTGATTTTCTCCGGTTTCCCCCTCCATCTGTTACATCTTCATTGCCTGTGGTACCACAAGTAGTAAAAGCAGGCGTTATATACCATAAAAAACAAGTAAATGTTCAATTTTCCCCAAAAATGCAATTTTCAGCACTATTATGCAAACCATAAAAATGATCATGACATTTACTAAGGGGAAACATTTGTTCTTAAATTTTTTCAATTTCAATTAAATAACAAGATGGCAGTTGATAAACGTGAAAGTTTCTCGTTACAAATGAATGCAATGCAGTGCGATACTTTTAATACATTTATAATTGTCATTATTTTTTGCAATTATTACTTTCTCCACGTGTACTATGTACATAGTGTATAGAGAAGGTATTGTAATGCACCCAAAAATTCGATACCGAGATTTCACCGGAAATACATGTTTTGGGTCCCCCTGAATCCAAAAAAAAGCATTTTTGGAGAAAGTCCGTGTGTGTGCGTGTGTGTGTCTGTATGAGTGTGTGGACAGCATAGCCCAAAAACGAAAAGACCGTTAAATACCATTATGGTATTTAAGTTTGGTACCTTCCAAGGATACGACAAGAAGATTTTCAAGAAAATCCCCCCACCCCCAACTACCCTTTACATTGAATTTTTTTTAAAAAAATGTGATTTTCTCAAAAATGGTTCTAGCGATTTTGATTAAAATATTAAAGATAATATGTATATCTTGAATTTTCTGGGAATAGCCTCTGAACACTATTGTGGATGAATTTTACGAAATTTTCCGTAACTGCTAAAACGTAACAAATGGACAAAAACTTACCATACAAAAAATTTAGAGCACATTAAAACACAAAATTTATGTTATATACATTTTTTGAGGAGTTGATCGTTTTTGAGATATTCCTTGTTTTTTGGTTTCAGCTTTGAAAAACTTGTAGTTTTCTCACATAGGAATTTGTCAACTCGTGTCCATACAAACAAACGAACTTCAGTCACATAGCAACCAGCTTTTGGCTTCACTTTAACCTATGATACTCCCTTATTTCGCTTCTACTTACAAAGAAGTAAAAAGAAGCATAAGCTTTTTAACAATAATTTGTTGCAGAGATGTAGGGAAAGTCCACTGAATGGAACATATAAGATTTTTTTTGATTATTTAATTTTTTTTTTGTTACGACTACCAATTACCACCAAACCTATGAAAATCATTTTTTCCAAAACTATAAAATTTTATTTAACTTTTAATAAAAAATTAAATAAAAATTAAAAATTAAAATAAAATAAGAATTAAATTTTAACATCCTTAAAATAATAAAAAAATAATAAATTGTAAATTCTACATTCATTTCCGAAGTACGAGACAAATGCTGATGTAAGAGACATACTAGAGGTAATTATTTTGCCGTCATCAATAGCTGTATTACCCTATAAAACGTTAATTACGTATTTTAAACGCAAAATGTTATTCTGCCATACCGCTGAAGGTATTAGCTGTTATTGTAGAAGGGATTGTAGTGCACCTAAAAATTCGTAACCAATATTTCACCAGAAATATATGTCTTAGGACCTCGTTAATACAGAAAAAGCATTTTTAGAAAAATGTCCATGTGTGTGTGTTTGGGACAGTTTATCTGTGCGTGTATGTAAGTCTGTGGGCAGCATAGCCCAAAAACGAAAAGACCGTTAAATACCAAACTTGGTTTTAATTTTGGTATCTTCCAAGGATTCAACACGAAGATTTTCAACAAAATCCCCCACCCTTAACTACCCTTTACATGGAACTTTTTCTAAAAGTATTTGATTTTCTCAAAAATGGCTATATCGATTTTGATTAAAATTTCTTGTATTAAATATATTTATCTGACAAATAAAATGGAGATCTTGAATTTTCTGAGAATAGCTTCTGAAGACTACTTTATTTTAGATGAATTTTACATAATTTTGCATAACTGGTAAACCGTAACAGAAGGACAAAAACTTACGACACACAAAATTTAGAGCACATAAAAACACACACTTTGTTATGTTGATCGTTTTTTAAATATTCCTCGTTTTTGGTTTCAGATTTGAAAAACTTATACTTTTCTCATACAGGAATTTGTCAACTCCTGTCCATACAAATAAAGGAACTTCAGTGACATAGCAACCAGCTTTTGACCATGACTTTAACCTATGATGCTCCCTTATTTCACTTCTACTTACAAGGAAGCAAGTAATAAGACTATTCCTGCTAATTTTTTCCCGATTAGTATAAAGTAAATAGATGCATAAGATTTTTAGCAATAATTTGTTGCAGAGATGTAGACATAATGATATGAGTGGAACACATCAAATCATGAAATAAAAATACAGCTCCAGAGTCTTAACAGGATCCCGGCACTGTATTTCGTTTTTCTTTTTCCTGTGTTTTTTTTTTCCTTTTTCCATTTTCCCAATATTTCCTTTGTTTTTATATTTTATTACCATTATGATTTTTGCTTCTAATACACTCATATACACGTTTACGAACACAAACACCCTTGCTCAAGGTGGGACTCGAATCTTGGGATGAGAAGGTCAACGCCTAACCAACTGAGCCACCCGCACCGACACATTAGAGCTATGTTTATTGCCGGCGCAAAACTTCTGGAATCGTGACCCTGACCGCCAACCCAGCTACCAAGCTTAGCTTATCGGAGTTTGTGATATGATACTTTTGCTTACTCAAAGTCACAGCGAGCAAACTCTTTACAGTCTGTATCGAAAGTGCTCCGCATATGTTTGTACTCAAAGTGGGCAGTAAATAGTGTTCATTCTATTTATTTGATTTCTTTAACCATGGCTCCTAATTTTCAAAGGTAACTGGCAAGGTATTACTTAGTCAGAGCAGAGAAATAATTACAAATGTCCTTGACTTCATGAAACAAGTGGCAGAGATGAAGGAAGGAAATGTATGTTCACGAGTGAATGAAAGAGTAGCGAGGGCAACTGATATTTCACTGAATTCCGTTTCCAGGGTTTTCAAAGATAAGAAAGAAAGAAAAATAAAACATAATACATCACTCTTAAATTAAAAGTTGTGGAACAGTTGTGTCGCCAGCGAATTGCAGAAATTGTAAAATTTATGTCGACATGTTGAAAACGTTGAAAATCATAAGAAAGAATTTTAGAAATCAAAAAGAAAGAATTCTAATCCAGGATAATGGTGCAGAAAATAGCGTTGATGATGACAATGACGTGAGCGAAGACGAAGGACTGTCAGGTGTGGAAGAATTGGAGGCAGACGATTGACATTTATATAGTAGGCCATTTGTATAGATGTTTTGTAAATATGAATATACATATGAAAACACATGTTTATCAGTACAGCGCCGTATAGTGTAGGTGCATAAGAGGTGACAGATATGCGACATTGGCTTTGGTAGGCCCTCTTCCAGCATGCATGAAGCGACTGGTGAACAGCCTATTTGAAAGTATAACTCACTTCCTAGCTCTCATTAAGATTTTCACACGTCTAGATCTGTTCCGCCATTATACTCATTGCTTCACTCTGGCAATTACCTTATTTTGGATACGAACTATTCTACACAATGTTGACACTTCACAGCTTGTGAAGCTATAGGAGGTACAACATGGCTTAAGAGTATCAGCAAAGTTAAGCACTTTCGGCATCATGTTGCTCTTTTTGTGCTACTTCTCAGATAGATGGGTCACCCCCAAAAGCAATTTAATTTGTCCGATGCCCTCGCTAGTTGCAATAAAACATCTGATCTCTGCTGAAGACCCAATAAATCATCTTTTATTACACGGGAGAGGAGTAACGTCATATCGATTTTCTCTCTCTAATAATGGAACAATGCGGAAACCATTTTCTCCGTGATCACGGGAATTTGAAGTCGTGGCTATAGGTGATGAGCCTTATACCCGCTTCATTTCCTGACTTCTCATGCTTCCTCCTGTGCTCTGACGTCATTATTCAAGCTGCTTTTTTCCACCACCAAAATGCCCAGGGAGATTTCCACGCCAGAATAAAATTAGCCTTTGAAACGGAATATATTCAGAAGTCACTCCGCTATATACGCTCTCAGGCATATTTTTGCCTTCTGTGTCGCGGATCTGGTTGGTACAGAAAGTAATTAATTGTGAATGAAAATTGGTCACCGAGATTTTAGCGCAAATTCATACTTAAAAAAGGACATATTTACTTTCTCCCCGTTACTTATAGAGTAAGAGGAAGTATTGCATTCAATCCCCAAAAAAATCTAATGTGTTCCATATACATGGCTTTCTTTACAACTCTGTAACAAATTATTGTTAAAAGGCTTATGCTTCTATTTATTTAATGCTAATCGAGAAAAAATTAGCAGAAATAGTTTTATTACTTGCTTCCTTGCAAATAGAAGGGAAATAAGGGTGTAGTATAGGTTAAAGTGGTAGTCAAAAGCTGATTGCTATGTGACTGAAATTTCTTTGTTTGTATGCATGAACAGGAGTTGACAAACTCCTGTATGAGAAAAGTAAGATCTCAAAAACGATGAACTCTACAAAAAAAAAAAAAAAAAAAAAATGTATATTGCATAAATTGTGTGTTTTAACGTACTGTACATTTTTGTGTGGTAAGTTTTTGTCCATCTCTTACGGTTCAGGAGTTATGCAAAATTATGTAAAATTGATCCAGAACAAAGCAGTCTTCAGAGGCTATTCCCAAAAATTCAAGATATACTTTTTGTTTGTCAGGTATCTGTTAATATACGATATTTTATTCAAAATCGTTAGTCATTTTTAAGAAAGTGAGTATTTTATGATAAAAAAAGTTCGATGTAAAGGGTAGTTGGGGTTGGGCGGATTTTCTTGAAGATCTTCGTTTCGTATCCTTGGAAGATACCAAACTTAAATACCAAGTTTGTTTTTTAACGGTCTTTTCGTTTTTGAGCTATGCTGTCCACAGACACACACACAGACAGACACAGATAGACACACACGCGCGCGGACATTTTTCTAAAAATGCTTTTTTGGAATGAGGGGGTCTCAAAACATATTTCAGGTGAAATCTCGGTATCAAAATTATGGGTGGAATACAATTACGTATACAGAAAGTAAAAATTCCAGAAAGAAAAATACTAATGTGTCTCGTTAACATGGCTTTCTCTAACTATTTGGTGACAAATTATGCCTACAGAAGCATATTATTCTGAATCCTTCATGCTGATCGAGATAAATATTAGCACAAACTAGCTTATTATCTCGTAATACATGCAAAAGGAGTGCACTAAGCCAAAGCAGTAATCAAATCTATTTAAGAGCTGATTGCTGTGTGATGAAACTAAAATGCCTTCCTCTGTGTAGGTCTGGAGTAATAAACAAATAAGAGGAGCATAATATCTGGTCAAATATGCATTAAAGCACGAGGCGGAAAATATAACTTCAACATTTTGGCCTGAAATGCTTCCAAAGCTATGTTCTCTTACAAGATATTGATAAGTACGTGAATTAATGAGCCCCCCCCCCCAACAATTAAACAATAATCGTTACACGTCAAATGGGCCAAGAGCAAAACCTCGCATAAGCGAATAAAAAAGCCCTGCAAAAACACATAGGCATGCTGCATATTATTAACCACAAAACTCACGCACATTAACAATGTCTGTGCAGGATGCACAACATCCAATGAGTTAAATTTTATCTGCATTGCATTTAAATTTTGATGTTCAGCTTGAAAATCCAAAAGTGGCATATCGGCAATATTAGAGTCTTTATACAAAATATCTTAAGCTAGTAACGACTGACTTTTATTTAAACGCGGAAAAATGACATCCTTTATGGCAAATTTAGATGACTGCAAAAGCTGAAGGCGCTCATAATGATACTTTAATCTTGCCTTACTGCGGCGAATTACGCCTGCCGTAATTTGTGTCCAAAAGTCAATAAACATTTCGGACAATTCGTTGAAGGAGAATTTAGTCTCCGCGATATAATCATTAACTTCCAAGGCAGATATAATTCACACAAATTTTAGCTTGGCATTTTGCGTAATAGTTAATATCAAGGCTGCTACCAATTGCGAATCATCTCAGGTAATGTGCCTAATTTGGAAAAGAAAACGTAGCTCAGCTTTACGTAAAACATCCAAACTGGAAAGCGCTCGTGAAATAAAGAATGTGCAAGCACTAGCAATTAGACTTTTAAATCAAAGGTGCACAAAAATTTCCCCAAATACAATATAAAAGAAACAAAATAACGGTTCACCATGCATATATGAAAGGTACAACGAAGCATGGTTCCTTTCCTCTATCATATGCTGAAAAACTATGTATTCGCGAAAAATGCAGAAATGCTCTATGGCAGTTTAAGTTATGCTTCTCAAATATGATCTGCTACAATTCTACACGCTCTTCTATCATTCTTGCACCAAATGTTAAAAGGAGTTATTTGTGGAAAGGGGCAAATTAAGGAGAAAATCTCCAGGCCAGAATCTATCTGTAGGAAATGGCAGGAATAAGGTGAACCTTAACATTGAAACATTTTAACCCAACTTCACTCATTGCATTTAAAAATGTGCACCATATGGAATACAGAAATATTAACGTATAATCCTGCTCGCCACAATAGAAAAACCAAAAGCTATAGGGCCAATTGAAACCAGTCTGTATAATTTGTAACATTGGAGCGAGAAAATTAAGACATTTAGCCAATTTAAGGCCAGAAATACCACAAGGTTAAATATAGTTAACTTTAATAAACCGAAAGCTCTCTTTCAAACAATTTCTCACGGCGCAGGTGGCCATGAGGAAGATGCGTTCTCCTAGCGCTGTGTGACACGACCCGATGAAAGATGAATTCCCAACTGACTGATGGCTGCCCAAAATAGAGATGCTAGACAAGCTCCAAACCCCTTTCCAGTAGGGACACTCATAACGTCTCCAGGCCTGCGCAGAAACATGTAGATCCGCGCTTGCAGCGTAGTAATGATGAAACAGGCAGTGACGTAACATTCAGCGTGTAACGGAGACGTTGCAATAAGTAAAACGAATGAGTACTTCTTATTTGACGAAAGTATAAGTATTTTAATCGAAACAACAAGAATAAATAGCTCTGAAGTTGTTATCTCAACAAAGTATTAGCAGGTTTAATTATATAGTTTAAGAGATCTACTTTTTTTATTGTAAAGACATGTATCGCTCACACTTTACCAATTATGCAAAAGTCATCCAGGATAAAGAGAATTTCAGATGTAATTTCAAGAAAATTCAAGTTATAAATTTTATTTGTCTGAAAATATTAACATGTGGTATTTTGATGAATACTTTTAGAGCCCTTTCTGAGAAAATAAATTTATTTCACATTCCATATACAAACATGTTTAGAATTACACGGAAGATATATTGCATAGATAAACATAATAAGAAATAATTGTATTATCAAAATGTGCATACTGGGTAGAGAAGATCTGTGTTCTCCCCAAAAATCACACCGAGTATTAATCGGAAACACATGTTTCATAACATGTGATTTAAAAATGTATTTTAGGAAAAACTCCCTGTGTGTGTGTTTGCGCGCGCGTGTGTGTGTGTGTGTCTTTTGATAGTATAACTCAACAACGAAAAGTTGAATACCAAACTTAGTATTTAAGTCCAATATCTTCCAAGAATGCAACACGAAGATTTTCACAAATATCCCCCACCCCACACATATCCTTTATATCAACAATTTTTTGAAACCAGCTTGTAAACGTTCTGGTTGGTATCCCCATTCAAAAATTAAAAAAAAAAGTAGGAATTAAACTACCTTCATAAAAAAAATAACAAAATTATATTTAATCTACAAAAAGTAAAATACAATATAATTAATAATATCAAAAGTATAAATAAAATAATTTATTATAAAATTTATCCCTTAATTAAAATTTCTAATAAGCTTTAGTTGATATACCAACACCCTCAAATATTTCATCTTCGTTTATATTAAAACATGTTTTAATGGTTTTTATTAAAATTCCATATATTAAGGCTACTTAGCTCACAAAATGCGTATCTTTAATTTTCTGCCAATAGCCTGTGGAGTTTTCTTCATTCTCAACTAACTTTTGATACTGGAAGGCCGTCTAAGAGATGGAGAAAAAATTAACAACACAAACAATTTAATACTCGATACACAGTTTGTCATATGTATGCAGTTGGCCATTTATAAGATATTAGTTGTCATTTTTCAATTTTAAAATACAAATGAGATAGTGTTATCCGTTTGGCTAAGAAATGAGTGAAAGCCCTCATGGTGACCAGATTTTGAAAGAGTTGACTATCACTTTTACTTACTGTAATACATATTTCTTTCGTACTTAATAAACAAATAATAAATACAGTTGAAAAAATTCTCTTTCTCTTCTATAATTACTACCATAATTAATCCCACATTGGCTGTAGTTTAAGCTGCATAAATATAGTTTACACATTTTAGAACAACTATTAATAAACTTCCAGAAGCATTTAAACTATCTATTGTAAGCACAACATTAATAAAAATGCTGCATATATTTTCATTACTCATTACACTAACGCAAATATATATTTGGATTAACTTGGAGTAGTTCGAAAAATACACATTTTTAAGAGTGTTTTGTGGCACAGAATGTTTAGAGAAACTCATATGAATATAACACACCAGATGTTTAAAATCTATACCCACATTAACTTAAGGTTTAAAGTGAAAATATGGCATAGTCATAAACTCACCTCATAAAATTAAAATTGCGTTAAGCTTTACCTGTCTAGTAATTTAATTTAGAACGGGAATATATTTAACTGGAATATGGTGACCTGGCTTGTCCGGTTGATTCAGCGTTTGCTTGAGAGAATTTTTCTACCGGACATCAGCAGGAAAATATGCAGAACCGCAGAACTGTACGGCCGATGCCCACGGTCAAATATTTTGGTCCAATACTCCTCAAACTACAATTTGGATCGTGGGACTTCGGATATTTCATTGTGTACACTTTCTGTCCTATTTTTTGGTCCAATTCCAGTTTGCTACAATAGGATACTGCGGTTTCTATTTTATGGTCCAAACGTATGAAATCAACCAATGAGCGACGTGGTGGTAATGACGTAATAAGATGGTAGCTAACGCTGTGTCTTCCTACCCATGTGCTTGTTTGTGAAACTTTGCCGTATCTTGTAGACTTTGTTCTAAATAATAGGGTTGTAGTAGCTGGGCTATTGTTGAAATACACATTTTTTTGTGTGACAGAGATTTATGAAATAACGACTCGGGTATTTATAATCCCTGGAAATGTATTTTATCATCCATTTGTAGATAACCTTTTCTCAACAAGAATATAAAAACGTGGTCTTACTTTTCATCTTCTAGCATGGACTGGCTAATATTTGTGTCTTGGAGAGTGATTTTTGCCTCAACTAAGGACAGCAACTTTCTAAACAAATATTCGCCATTTCTGAGGAAGCTAAAATAACTTAGTCAGAAACGAGTTCATTTTGTAGCATATGTGATATACCTCTTCCTTGGCCTGCATTCCTACGTTCCAGCCATGGTCTAGTCCACCAACACCTCTTTATTGATTTTTTCTTTCTATTATATCATTCTCTTTCAATGGCTACATAAACTAAGCTTGCTACAGCGAACATAAATAATTGTGGATCAGCAACCTCCGCCATTTTCTATCAGCTGTTCATGTGCATGCGATAAATATTTGGACAATACACACTCCCGTGGGCATGGTATAGAGAAATTGTACACAAGTTCACATTGTATAGAAACTGTTGGACGAAATTTTGCAAGAATGCAAATTAAAGTGCACTTGTTTTGTTTTGCAGAATAGCTAGTTGGTATCAAATGTCAAGAAGACGTGAATGGAATCTTCATATGTTTTCAGAAATATGGCGCAGAAGGGGAATAACTAACTTTCTACTTCCAAAACAAGAAAAAGTTGATCACGCTATTACCAAGATATTCGGAAACACAGCAACGCTGGATTTTCCCTTTTCTTCTATGTTTTAAAGGTAAGGAGAAGTTCACCTTTTCATGTTAACTCACCCAGCTGTAATTATACGGAAGGTGGATTATACACAAGCTGAAAAGCGCTGGCAGCTAAGTGTCACGACCCGCAGACTTTTCTCTACCCTTTGGGGATGTGGGCGGATGGGAAAGAGTTTTTAAAGGTGATCATATATTGCGTTGTATTTTCCTTCTGCAGTGTTAGGAAAACAGTCTCACACTGGATTTGGTACAATGAGATTAAAAGTACGTATACTTTTTACTTTTCTTCATTCCTATGCAAACAGAAACATAAAATGAATAGTTACACACCTAATAAAATTACACGTGTTACACTCACATGACCTTCTCTAGCTACTCTACAAACAAACTTCTTACAAAAGCTAATTCATCTTTCAACATCATGCTAATCGAGATACCTAAACATTAGCAACATTTTATTACTTAGTTCCTTATAAGTAGAATGGAACTAAACGAATGCACTAGGCTAAAGTGATAAGTCAAATGGTTTAAAAGCTGTCGTTAATCGATTGTCATTCCAAATCGCTTCTTTGTTTGGCCAGGAGTAGAACAAAAGAAAAACGGACTCTTCCGTCTGAGAAAAGTATAAGTACTTCACATTTGAAACTGAAAACAAGGAATACCACGAAAAAAAATGTATATAGCATAAATTGTATATTTTAACATGATGTACCTTTTTGTATAGTACGTTTTTGTCTATCTCTTATAGTTTACTAATTATGCCAAATTAAGCTAAATTCATGCAGAAAAATCATAGCTTTAGAAGCTATTTCCAGAAAATTCAAGATATACATTTTATTTGTGATAGAAATGGCTTTAAAAGGGGGTATTTCATTCAAAATCGTGAGCCCAATTTTTAAGAAAAACATAATTTTCGAAAATTTTTCCATGGAAAGGATAGATAGGGGTCCGGGCATTTTCTTGAAAATCTTCGTGTCGCATCCTTGGAGGATGCCAAACTAAAATTCCAAGTTTGGTATTTAACCGTCTGTTCGTTTTTTAGTTAAACTGTCCATATACACACAGACGCACGGACCTGTTCGTGAAAATGTTTTTTTTTTATTCAGGGGACCTAAAACAGTATTTCCGGTGAATTCAATTTATGTCTTATACATTTTATAGAGCAAACTATTACCGAATTATTCTCTGATATTTTTGCATGTTTAAAATAATTCAACTTTTCCCCACACTCGAAGTCCTCATTCCTTTCAAATCTCTATTACCTTACTCCTGGTCATGGAAAGAGAAACAAATTGCTATATCTATCGCATATCAACAGTTTTTAAAATATTTTATTTTCGCTTTAGCCTAGTTTATTCCCTTTATTTCCCTTCTACTTACAATTAGTACCAATTTGTTTTTCAAATTCTAATTAAAGCATATAAAAACGTGAGTTAAATTGATATGTTTTAAATAACAGATAGGAATGAGTAGATGGAGTTATTTTATTAAGCAGTGATGTAAAAGTCCTTTTAAAATATCATAAAACACTTCAGGTAAAAAATTATAAGTGCATTGATAGTGTGAGGTTTCACATGATGAAGATAACATTTTGATATCGATTTATATAATTAAAAACCAGATGTGTTCCATTCACATGACTTTCTATACATCTCTGCAACAAATTGTAGTTAAAAAGCTTATGCTTTTATTTACTTCATGCTAATTAGCAGAAATAGTCTTATTACTTGCTTCCTTGTAAGTAGAAGCGAAATGAGGGAGTTCCATAGGTTAAAGTGATGGCCAAAAGCTGGTTTCTATGTTACTGAAGTTCCTTTGTTTGTATGGGCAGGAGTTAAGAAATTCCTATATGAGAAAAAATATGTTTTTCAAAGCTAAAACGAAAAACCAGAAATATCTTAAAAATGATCAACTCCACAAAAAATGTATAGGACATAAATTAGGTGTTTTATAGTAAGCTACATTTTCTGTACAGTAAGTTTTCCCCCATCTCTTACGGTTTAGCAGTTATACACAATTCCGTAAAATCCATCCAGAATAAAGTAGTCTTCAGGGGCTATTCCCAAGAAATTGAAGATATACATTTTATTTGTCAGGTAAGTATCTTTAATATACGATATTTTAATCAAAATCTTTAGAGCCATTTTTAAGAAAATCAAAATTTTCAAAACTTTTTCCATGTAAAGGGTAGTTTGGGGTCGGGGGATTTTCTTAAAAATCTTCGGGGCACATCCTTGGAAGATACCAAACTTAAATACCAAGTTTGGGCTTTAACGGTCTTTTCGTTTTTGAGCTATGCTACCCACAGTCAGACATACACACGGACATTTTTCTAAAAATGCTTTTTTTATACTCAGGGAGTCTCAAAACATGTATTTCCGGTGCAATCTCAGTATCTAATCTTGGGTGCAATGCAATACCCTCTCTATACACTATGTACATAGTTCGTATAGAGAAAATAAAGATGCTCGGTTTTGTTTTGTCGTCATATTCTAGAACGTGTACTTAAATTTGTGCTGAAATAAGCATTAGATTAAAAGTATACTCACAAAGTAGCATTAAAATCTCACTTAAGCATATGCCGATAACTTACCAAAACTTCAGAATTAGATATGTAAGTGCATATGTTTATATACAATATGTGTACGTACATATACAATATAATTGCATTTGGGGAGAAAAATACATCCATCAGAAATAACACAGGTGTTTGTTTTAAATAAATACAGCATTAAAAGGGCATTAAAACCACGGGTTTACAAAGACATGCGACAGTTAAAGCTATTTTTTCAAAATTAATCAAAGTATGCTTTTTACCATTTGTATTTATGGGGAAATCGATGATTGTACTGAATAGAATTTCCTCTTCCGCTCTGAATGAACGTTGGAGAGAATAAAAGAATAACCGATGGGTTAACAAATGGAGTGCGGTAGTGTTTTAATAATCTGATATGCTCCATTCACATGACTTTCTCTACATCTCTGCAACAAATTATTGTTAAAAAGCTTATGCTTCATTTACTTCATGCTAATCGAGAAAAAATTAGCAGAAATAGTTTTATTACTTGTTTTTTTCTAAGTAGAAGGGTAATTATAAGGGAGCACTATAGGCTAAACTGATAAACGAAACATGGTTGCTATGTGACTAAAGTTCCTTTGTTTGTTTGTTTGGACAGGAGTTGATAAATTCCTGTATGAGAAAATATAAGTTTTTCAAAGCTAAAACCAAAAAACAAGGAATATTAATTCCAAGAAAAAAATGTATACAACATAAATTATGTGTTTTAACGCACTCTACATTTTTTTTGCGTTAAGTTTTTGTCTACTTCTTTAGCAGTTGTGTAAAATTCCGTAAAACATCCAGAAGAAAGTGGCCTTCAGAGGCTATTCCCAGAAAATTCAAGATAAACATTTTATTTGTCAGGTAAGTATCTTTAATATATGACATTTTAATCGAAATCGATATAGCCATTTTTGAGAAAATCAAAATTTTCGAATAAACTTTCTATGTAAAGGGTAGTTTGGGATGTGGAGATTGTTCTCAAAATCTTCGGGTCGCATCCCTGGAAGATACTAAACTTAAATACCAAGTTTGGTATTTTAGCGACTTATCGTTTTTGAATTATCGTGTTCACAGACACACACATACACACACGGACCTTTTTCTGGAAATTCTTATTTTTGGATACAGGGGAGTGTAAAACATATTTCCGGCGAAATGTGGTTATCGAATTTTTTGGAGGAGTGCAACACCTTCTCTATACACTATGTACATAGTACGTGTAGAGAAAGTAAAAATGAAAGGAAGAATATGCAAAGAGAGTGATTACTTTCCTATAAAGCCTTAATCAGAAAATGCGTTTGCCTGCTGCTTGAAGTACACGCACATTACATAGTACTACCCTGTGCTTTTCTTCATTTTGTTTGCGATCCGAAAACTGCAATGCGGAACATCGTGCGGAGCACAGGGATGAGAAAGAGACAGAAGATCGCGCTGCGATCCTACTTTGTTTCCCAGGTATTATCTAGCAGGCGCACTGAACGCTGAGTGCCTTACACTTAAGTGGAAGGTATATTGTGTAATACTATTGTGATCTTGAGCATACGATTAAATAAAGCAAGTTTCAACAAAACAGATTATACAGTCTGCCAGAATTCCTCTTTATAAGCACCTGAAACGTTTTATAGCAGTATACCGGATGTAGCATCTTAAACTGCCTCATGTTTCTTAAACGTAAAGCTTCTAAAATTGCTGTTTATTCAACATATTCGAAAAGTTAGTCTAAACAAGTATTCCTACAAAATCAAGTTGAGTTAAAGCAGAATCATTTAAAATGCATTAATCACATAAGTATGTTAACTATTATTTTTATCTTTTGAGGATCATTAAATTACTTGTTTTATATAAAAAAAGTTCGCGGTTATTCTTTTGTACCAATATGGCGCTATCATGTGAGTCTACTTGGAGTTGCTCGAGGGTTAATGCTCGTGAAATTCTCTACATTAAGCGTGTACATACCTCGCAGATTCCCTCTGTTGCTCTGGCTAGGCTCGTTCTTGTAGACCATGAGTTGTCTCTTTCTCAGGGGAGAATGAATAACAAACACTCGGTAGACTCAAATAAAAGAGAAATTTCACTTAAATTTCACTGATGACTTCTTTTATTGATTATCTGTTACTGGTTTGAGGCACTAACTTTGCGAGCGACTCCCGACATAACGATCGCGAACTTTATGACAACCGTCACCGTAATCCTAAGCTTCACAGTCCGTGTAACATTTATGATAATAGTTTCCCGACAGATTAAGTTTTAGTATAACGCTTCACACTCACGATTAATGCGTATTTCTTACTATTCATCGCAATCAGATTTCTTATAGCAAGCCCATTTCTTACATTGGGCGCCGCGCGTGCTCTTACCTTGTGTGTTGTCACACTTTTTACATTGAGTATTTCTTACACTGCATGTGATTTCTTGTACGCGCATCACTTAAATACCAAAATATCCTAATATAGCCCTCCTTTTTGATTGACTGGAAAGAGGCGCGTAAAGTAGCGTTGTCACGTGACTGTCTGGGATTTTTCCTTTATTTTCCACCCACGTGGCCTTTCTCTACAATGAAAAAGTCCCTCTATCCAGATTATAAGGGAAAAGACCTTCCTTCCACCTAGGAGTTGTTACTTGTGTCCCTGCTGCTCTAAAAGTCTTGTTATTTATAACAAAGCAAGTAGCCTTGAAGAATACAATGCGAGCTTATACACCCCAAGGTTCTGTGTTCTACTGAAGCAGATATTTCTTATATTAAATATGTACAAAACTAATGATTGAACAAGTAATACACGCGTCATACCATTATACTGTCGCAAAATGTTAAATTGAAGCACGAAATTGATTTTTACTTTCTCTACGCGAGCAATGTACATAGTGTATAGAGAAAGTATTGCATTCCACCCAATAATCAATTAATCAATCAATATATCAAGATACTCCATTAACATCCACAATTGTATTATCCTCCTTGAGTTACATTGTGCATTATGTAATTGAAACCTTTATATGGAATTAACTGTCATGGCTGACGTGAAATATTTCTGCCTTATCCTTCATTAATCTAAACCCTTAAGGGCGTGCAAGTAATGCAATAAAGATCATATTCTGAATTACTGTAATTAATGTTACAATTAAGCATTATAATTTTAGTATTAAATTCAACATAACTATTTGAAATTTACATTATTTATATTTTCAAAATAAATATTTTAACTTGAGATTTAGGAAAGTGTATCAGCTGACATTAGGTGCTTCTAAGACTTTAAAGTTATATAACTATACTTAATGATACTATGTGTTATTTCTCAGCAATATATTGAGTTTGAGAAAGTAAGTATTCCATTATAAACTATTATGTATCGGATCAAATATAATGCAAAGACTAAACCTTCTCTTTAAATATGCACATTGAACATCAATGAAAGCAAATCGACATTTGGGTATACCTTGGACTCGTGCAATTTAGCAAATCATTTACGAGCCGTTTAGCTTATTTTATGTCCTTCAGCTTAATTTCAGGTTTTATATAATATTAATATTATTTCAAATATCAATAGTATTATATATAGTGACAGGTAATGGTTCTCACGTTTGCTTTGTTATGTGAGTAAGCGCAGTTACAGACCTTGGGATGCGTAAACATCACGGAAGAGAGACGCGACGTAACATGAATCTTCAGAACGCGAGACTTTTGAGATCTTCGGGAAGTTTCAGTTTCCACATGTTTCCAATAAGTTCTGTGACTTAATTTTATAGCTAAAATGATGAGAATTGCTGGTGTTAAGTTGTGTCGTAATTGTACTGGAATCGTGAGTAACTGGTGTGTTAGCGCGCAGTCTATGCATCGAAACGTCGAATGAATTATTTACAGTAGTGAATTTAAAACTTTATTCTAAAATATTGTTGAATTAATAAAGATGTGTATATATATATATATGCCAAGTATTTGAAAGATGTTTTAGAACTTTTCTTAAATTTTCTTATCCTATAAATCAAAGTAACAATCAGAAGTATTACTAATGCCGGGCCAAGATGCTTTACAACGAAGTTCCATGGAGATTATATTGTGACATATTTGTACTTATATTTTATTAGATATTTTGTTAATATTTACATCTTTATTAAGAATCATTTTTCATTATAGGTATTATATTTTAGTTTTTGCGGATTAAATATAATCTCTTTATTTTTAAGGGAGTTTAATTCCTACTTAATTACTTGCTCTACACGTACTATATACATAGTGTATAGAGAAGGTATTGTAATGCACCCAAAATTTTGATACCGAGATTTCACCGGAAATACAAGTTTTGGGTCCCCCTGAATCTAAAAAAAAAAAAAAAAAATCATTTTTAGAAACATGTCCGTGTGCGCGCGCGCGTGCGTGTATGTGTGCGTTTGTGTGGACAGCATAGCTCAAAATCGAAAAGAACGTTGACTACCAAACTTGGTATTTAAGCTTGTCTTCCGAGGATGCGACAAGAAAATTTTAAAAAAAACCCCCAACTACTCTTTAAATGGAACATTTTTAGAAAAGTTTGATGTTTTTTTAAAAATGGCTCTAGCGATTTTTATTAAAATATCGTATATTAAAGATATTTACCTGACAAAATGTATATTTTGCATTTTCTGGGAATAGCCTTTGAAGACTACTTTATTGAGGAATTTTTACATAACTGCTTAACCGTAAGAGATAGACAAGATCTTACTGCACAAAAAATGTAAAGCCCATTAAAACACACAATTTATGTTATACTCATTTTTTTTTTTTTTCCTGAAGTTGATTGTTTCTGAGATTTTCCTCGTTTTTGGTTTCAGCCTTGAAAAACTTATACTTTCCTCATACGGGAATTTGTCAACTCCTGTCCATAGAAACAAAGGAATTTCAGTCATTTAGCAACAAGCTTTTGACTGTCACTTTGGTCTATGATACTCCCTTATTTCGCTTCTACTTACAAGGAAGCAAGTAATAAGACTATTTTTGCTAATTTTTTCTCGATTGTATAAAGTAAATATTAGCATAAGCTTTTTAACAATTTCTTTCAGAGATGTAGATAAAGTCATGTGAATGGAACACATCAGATTTTTTTATCTAAAATTCGTACAAAAAATATAAAGAAGCATTCACACCTACTCTTATCGAACTAATTTAAGAAATCTGTGCGAAACTGAAAACGGGAGTTGCTGGAGGTTAGTAACATCATGAATGAAATGTTGAGAATATTTAACAGAGGAGATATATACATTGCTTAATTGCATTAATACACCACTAAACACCGAAAGAATGGAGGAAATATATTATCCTATCAATATTTAAAAAGTGAGAAATCAAAGATCCAAAACAATCTAGAGGTGTTTGCTTATTGATTGTAATACATTAGAGTTTTGAAAATTTCATTTAGTATTTTAGTATTTATTTGTTCAATCATTAGGTACAATAGTACAATAGACATGGTCAAAATAATATATACAAGTAAGAGTCAGTCATATAACAATTCTAGTATTAAGAAATTCATCCAAATTATAAAATACATTGTCCATCAACCATTTTTTTACTTTAACCTTAAACTGTAGTAGATTTAGATCTCTCATGTGGTCATGAAGCTTATTATAGGCTATAATGCTGGTTATCAAATAACTATTTTTAGCTTTCTTTAGTCTAGTGCATGGAACATGTAATTTATTAATATTTCTGGTATTTGAAATGTGTATATATCTGTTCAGTTTAAATTTATTTAAATTCTTGTGCCATATAATAATTGTAATATATTGCAATTTTATACTGTTAAAATTTTTTGTTTAAAAAGTGGTCTATATGGAGCATTGTAAGAAGTAGAATATAAAATTCTCATGGATTTCTTTTGTAGAAATAGAATATCATTTAATTTAGAACAGTTCCCATATGCTAACAGTCCATAGCTAAAAACACTTTCAAACAAAGCAAGATATATTTGCTTTAAATAGCTCAGCAAATACACGACTTTAGATAACTTTTACAGACCATTTCAACATGTGAATTACAGGTTAATTCTCATCTAAAGCCATTCCTAAAAGTTTTACACTGGTGTATTGAGCATCATTTGAGCTTTGTCTAATGAAAATAATGAACCTGTTTAAGTTTTAGAGACCGAAAAAGCATTCATCATGGCAGAACTGAACTATATTCTAACAAAATTGCAAAAAAAACGACCAAATCTAATATTATAAGGATGATTAAAGAATTAAAAAAGATAGAACCAGAAAAATTAAAATAAGTAACCTTAACAGTAATATCTATCCGTAGGAACAGAAATACAACAATTAGACAGTTTCAGTCCTATACCCTTTAATGTCATCATGGACGAAATAAAAAAAATAAAAAGCTAGTGTGGGTTATAGAATGAGGAAACGTAATATGAGAACAATATATTTTTCAGACAATTTTTCATATTAGAAAGTAAAAACAATGTACTGAAGTTACTGTAAAACTGACCGTTCAACAATTTAATGGGAGAATTTATTCTTAAAACATAAAATATTATACATTTAAATACCAAGTTGTGTAATTGGCGGTATATGATTAAAGCGTAAAACATTAATGTCTATTAGTATAGGAATTAAATTAGAACATTTGAAATAAATTTCGGATGAATAAATATCGTCCATCAAATATCACACCTAAGGTAGGGAAATACACAATCCACGGTCCTTCAGAAGACTGTGGAAATTGTGGTAGCAGAGTTCTTAACCCGTTTTAGAAAATAATGACACCCTTTTAAGAACCCGGATTGATTTATATTTTAATAGGAAGAACAGTGCAAATTTTATGAAAAACAATTTTTAACAAATTTGATATGTTACACTCACATGACTTTCTCTAGCTGCTCTACAACACTCCTACAAAATATTATTCTTCTTTGTACACAATGCTAATCAAGATAAATGTTAGCAGAATGTTATTACTTAGTTCCTTATAAGTAGAAGAGAATAAGCAAATGCACTATGCTAAAGTGATTGTCAAATGTTTTAAAAGCTATCGTTATGCGATTGTCATTGCAAATCACTTCTTTGCTTGGCCAGGAGTAGAACAAAAGAAAAACAGAGAAAAGTGTGAGAAAAGTTTAAGTACTTCACAATTGAAACCAATAACAAGGAATATCTCGAAAACGGTTACCTCCACAACAAAAACGTAAAGGACAAAACTTGTGTGTTTTGTCATGAGGTAATTTTTTTGTCTGGTACGTTTTTTTTTTTTTCTATCTCTTACGGTTTAGCAGTTAAGCAAAATTCAGCAAAATTCATCCAGAATAAAGAGGTCTTAAGAGGCTATTCCCAAAAAATTCATTTCATTTCGGACATAAAATTTAATAGTTTTAATATACGGGATTTTAATCAAAATCGCTAGAGCAATTTTTAAGAAAATCAAAATTTTCGAATTGTACCCTTCCATGTAAAGGGTAGTTTGTGGTGGGGAGATTTTTTTTAAAATCTTCGTGTCGCATCCTTGGAAAATACTAAACCTAAATACCAAGTTTGGTATTTAACCGTCTTTCTGTTTTGGGGCTATGCTGTCCACAGACACACACACACACACACACACACACACACACACACACACACACACACGAACCTTTTTTTTAAAAATGCTTTCTTCGGACTCAGGGGACCCGAAAACAAATATTTCTGGTGAAATCTCGGTATTGAATTCTAGGGTGCATTACAATACCTTCTCTATCCCTATGTACATTGTACATCTGGGGCTAGAGAAAGTAAAAAGAATAAGTTTGTTTCTACACGGTATTTTTTTAAACATCTGCAATAGCGTTTTAAATCACAAACCACTTCAACGCTATTGAATAGCGTAGTATTTTCTAAACGAACAATTAAACAACTAAAGAAAAAATTCACTTCAATCACTCGAACTGATTATCTCTGCTGATTTTTTGTTCCTATTAGACGTTAATTCGCTGTACATATTTTTCATATGCTCATTCTATAAGCTTAACATATGCGAATTACGTGCTTGAGTAATACTATATCAATAGGATATTTTGTATGCTCAATTTCCGACTGTCTGTCATACTGACCAATGGTATTTCAGATTTCGAGGTCGGTTGGGGAATTCAGGGGGGGGGAATCGGTTTTACCACTAATTTTCTGTCCCTTTTTATTACTTTCTCTATACGTACTATATACATAGTGTATAGAGAAGGTATTGCATTGCACCCAAAAATTCGATAACGAGATTTCACAGGAAATATATGTTTTGAGATCTCCTGAATAAAAAAAAAAGCATTTTTAGAAAAATGCCCGTGTGTGTGTGTCTGTGTGCCGTGTAGCGGGTGTGTGGGCAGCATAGCTCAAAAACTAAAAGACCGTTAAATACCAAAACTTGGTATTTAAGTTTGGCATCGTCTAAGGATGCGACACGAAGATTTACAAAAAAAATCCCCCCACCCCAAACTACCCTTTACATGGAAAAACTTTCGATAAATTTTGATTTTCTTAAAAATGGCTCTAACGATTTTGATTAAAATATCGTATATTAAAGATGTCACCTCACAAATAAAATATATATCTTGAATTTTCCGGGAATAGCCTCTGAAGACTACTTTATTCTGGATGAATTTTACGGAATTTTGCATAAGTGATAAACCGAAGAAATAGATGTAAACTTGAAACACAAATAATGTAGAGCACGTTAAAATACAATTTTATGCTATATAATTGTTTTTCTTGGTGTTGATCGTTTTTGAGATATTATTTGTTTTTGCATTCAGCTTTGAAAAACGTACTTTTCTCATACAGGAATTGGTCAACTCCAGTCCATACAAACAAAGGAACTTCAGTCACACAGCTACCAGCTCTTGACTATCACTTTAGCCTATGGTACTCCCTTATTTCGGTTTTACTAACAAGGAAGCGAGTTATAAGACTATTTCTGCTAATTTTTTTTCTCGATTAGCGTGAAGTAAATGGAAGCACAACCTTTTTAAAAATAGTTTATTCCAGAGAGGTAGAGAAAGTTATGTGAATGGAACACATCACATTTTCTACTTTGTCTATACGCACTATGTACACGATGTATAGAGAAGGTATTGCACTCCATCCAAAAATTCGATACCGAAATTTCACCGGAAATATACGTTTTAGGGTCCATTTAATTTTAAAAAAAAAAAGCATTTTCGGAAAAAGGCCCGTGTCTGTGAACGCACTAACTCAAAAAGAAAAGGTCAGTAAAATACAAAACTTGGTATTTAAATTTGGTATCTTCCAGGGATGCAACACGAAGATTTTGAGAAAAATCCTCCACCCCAACTAGCTTTTACATGCAACTTCTTTCGAAAATTTTGATTTTCTAAAAAAATGGCTGTAACGATTTTGATTAAAATGTTTAAAATAAAAAATATTTACCTGACAAATAAAATGTATATCTTGAATTTTCTGCGAATAGCCTCTGAGGAGTACTTTATTCTGGATGAATTTTACACACTTTTGAATAATTGCTAAACCGTAAAAAATGGACAAAAACTTAGTACAAGAAATATAAAGAGCAACTTAAAAGACACCATTTAAGTTATATACATTTTTCCGTGGAGTTCAACGTTTTTTTAGATATTCCTTGTTTTTGGTTTCTGCTTTGAAAAACACTTTTCTCATACAGGAATTTGTCAAATGCTCTCCATACAAACAAATGAACTTCAAGAAAACCCCCTACTCCTAACAACCCTTTACGTGGAACTTTTTTTGAAGATTTTGATTAAAATATCGCATATTAAAGATATTTACAAATAAAATGTATATCTTAAATTTTCTCGGAATAGGTTCCGAAGACTGCTTTATTCGGGATGAATTTTATGCAACTTTGCATAACTGCTAAACCGTAACTTACCACACACAAAATGTAGAGCACATAAAAACACAATTTATGTTATATGCATTTTTTCCCCCCGAGTTGATCGTTTTTGAGATATTGCTTGTTTTTTGGATTCAGCTTTGAAAAACTTATACTTTTCTCATACATTAATTTGTCAACACCTGTCCATACAAACAAAGAAACTTCAGTCACGTAGCAACCAGCTTTTGACTATCACTTTAACCTATGGCACTCCCTTATTTCGTTTCTACTTACAAGGAAGCAGGTAATAAGAGTATTTCTGCTAATTTTTTGTCGATTAGCATGAAATAAATAGATGTATAAGCGTTTTAACAATAACTTGTTGAAAAAGATGTAGAGAAGTCATGTGAATGGAGCACATCAGATTTTTACTTTCTCTAGCCCCCATATGTACAATGTGCATAGGGATAGAGAAGGTATTGTAATGCACCCAAAAATTCGATACCGAGATTTCACCAGAAGTATATGTTTTGGGGTCCCCTGAGTCCGAAAAGAACATTTTTAAGAAAAGGTCCATGTGTATGTGTCTGCGTCTGTCTGTGTGTGTGTCTGTGGACAGCATAGCCCCAAAACAAAAAGACCGTTAAGTACTAAACTTGGTATTTAGGTTTAGTGTCTTCTTTAAAAATCTTCGTGTCGCCTCCTTAGAAATCCCCCTACCACAAACTACCCTTTACATGAACAAAATTTCGAAAATTTTTATTTTCTTAAAAATGGCTCTAACGATTTTGATTAAAATCCCGTATATTAAAGCTATTTATGTGCGAAATAAAATGTATATCTCGAATTTTTGGGGAATAGCCTCTGAGGACCTCTTTATTCTTGTGAATTTTGCTGAATTTGGCTTAACTGCTAAACCGCAAGAGATAGAGAAAAAACGTACTGCACAAAAATTGTACCTCATGACAAAACACACACTTTTTGTCCTTTACGTTTTTGTTGTGGAGTTACCTGTTTTCGAGATATTCGTTGTTATTGGTTTTAATTGTGAAGTACTTAAACTTTTCTCACAGAGGAAGTGTCTGCTTTTCTTTTGTTCTACTCCTGGCCAAGCAAAGAAGTGATTTGCAATGACAATCGCATAACGATAGCTTTTAAAACATTTGACAATCACCTATTCCCTTCTATTTATAAGGAACTAAGTAATAGCATTCTGTTAACATGTATCTTGAATATCATTGTGTACAAAGAAGAACAATCTTCTGTAGGAGTTTTGCAAAGCAGCTAGAGAAAGTCATGCGAGTGTAACACATCAGATTTTTTCCTTGATTTCTTTCAGTGTACGGCAAATTAGTTCACAGTTGACATGTTTTCCGACGAGACAAATTACGGTGAGTAGGACAGGAAGGAAAACTCTACTTCGGGACGGTTTCACTTTCGGATTCCAGAAGTGTTCAAAAAGTGAGATATAGCGTGATGAACGTGCAACGTTAAAAACTGCAACATTTTTATTAAAACCTTTTCCATTGATGTCCTGGATATTCCGGACGACCATAACCGCGTGGTAGAAAATTTTAAAGCTGGAAAAACTCCAAAAATGCAATACGTGAAGTTGGTTTCTTATAGAACCAAACCTGTAAAAACATGTAAAAGGAAAACTACCGCTTATTTTAAAGACGAAAATACATATTACTGTATGATTTAGGTTTAGAGTGTTAAAATAACTAAGCATCTATATGGCGATCCATTGTGTGTAAATTACAGGAAATAATGACGAAGCAGATAATGTGGAATCTTTTGGGCTGCGAGCCAGTTCGCCTCCTCGTGGTGCACCCTGGGTCACGCTAAATGAACTGGAACAACTACTAATTCAAATTTAAACATTACAGGTTCATTTTCTTTTGGTACTAGAGCCGTGTTTCTTTATTATTAATCATAAACGCAAAAAACGTAACATCTTCCACTAGAAGTATGCAATGATTCATGAAATATAAACAGGAACTGTTTTTATTTTGGCACTAGAGTCGTGTTTCTTTGTTATTAATCATAGACGCAAAAAAAATTTGTGTGTTCCATTCACATGACTTTCTCTACATCTCTGCAACAAATTATTGTTAAAACGCTTATGACTATTTGCTTCATGCTAATCAAGAAACAATTAGCAGAGATAGTCTTATTACTTGTTCCTTGTAAGTAGAGGCAAAAAAATGGAAGTGCCATAGGTAAACGTTATAGTCAAAGGTTGGTTGCTATGAGACTGAAGTTAGTTCCTTTGTTTGAAAGGACAGATGTTGACAAATTCCTGTGTGAGAAAAGTAATATTTTCAAAGCTGAAACTAAAAGTAAGGAATTACTTAAAAACGATCAACTCCACGAAAAAAATGTATATAAAAATTTTGTGTGTTAATGTGCTCTTAAGTTTTCTGTGTGACAAGTTTTTGTCCATCTCTTACGGTTTAGCAGTTATGCAAAATTTCGTAAAGTTCATCCAGAATAAACTAGTCCTCAGCGGCTATTCCCAGAAAATTCGAGATATACATTTTATTTGTTGTGTACATATCTTTAATATATGACATTTTAATCAAAATCGTTAGAGCCATTTTTAAGAAAATCAAAATTTTAGAAAAAAGTTACATATAAAGGGTAGTTAGGGGTGGGGAGATTTTCTTTAAAATTTTCGTGTCGCATCCTTGTAAGATACCAAGCCTAAATATCAAGTTTGTATTTTAACGATCTTTTCGTTTTTGACCTATGCTGCCCACAGACACACACACACAAACACATGGACATTTTTCTAAAAATTGTTTTTTTATTCAGGTGATTTCAAAACATGTATTTCCGGTGAAATCTCGGTATCCAATTTTTGGGTGATTTACAATACCGTTCCTATACCTATGTAGATAGTACATATAAAGTAAAAAATTTAACATTTTCCACTAGAAGTATTTAATGCATTATGAAATATTCTAAACACCAAACTGCAACTCTTACCTGTCTCAACCGGGAGGCTACCTGCTATGCGGAGGCTTGGGGGCTAAGTAGTTAAGGACCCTTAAGGGTCCGGGAGGCTACCTGCTATGCGGAGGCTTGGGGGCTAAGTAGTTAGGGACCTTTAAGGGTCCGGGAGGCTACCTGCTATGCGGAGGCTTGGGGGCTAAGTAGTTAGGGACCTTTAAGGGTCCGGGAGGCTACCTGCTATGCGGAGGCTTGGGGGCTAAGTAGTTAGGGACCTTTAAGGGTCCGGGAGGCTACCTGCTATGCGGAGGCTTGGGGGCTAAGTAGTTAGGGACCTTTAAGGGTCCGGGAGGCTTCGGGGCTATTTTTCTGACCACAGGAGGTTTCGGTACCGCACTCTTAAATAAAAAGTTACAATAATTGAGAGTAAGGAACGCTATTTACTCAAATATCTTATGGATTAGGTGTCTTGATTGCCTAAAGATATTTAAGGTAACTCATGCTCTAGTTATTTTCACTTTCATGTTTTAAAAACAGTTGTATAATGTTTTTATTAATTTTTCCTTAATTTTCTGTAGTATTTTGTAGACATGCTTCCTTCCAGTAATTTATATTTATTTTTCTCATTCTTGTGTTATTCACCAACATAACTAATGCAATAAAACGTCTTAATATCACACAAATATAAAAGAATTACTACAACAGGGAACGACATTAGTAAATAAATGATAAGCAATAGCATTAAAGCATAGGAAGAAAAATAATATTAAATTATAAAACAGAAGTAATGTTTGGAGAAATAGTGTTATCTCACTCACTTAAAGCGGATATACAGAGTGTTTCAAAACGACGCCAAACGAAGATGTGGACCTTATTGGTCATACCGTACGTGATACGTGAATATCGTTTTCAGCTCTAAATTCTGTACATACAAAAACTGCCATAAAATCACTCCAAGAGAGATGACGGTTGGTAGCGATGGTCCCAATCGCGTGGTGTAGGCGTGGTTTGATAGACACGCTGGCGCGGCACAGGTCACCTTAGTAATGCAAATGTAGCATAACACGTTCTGAGGTTGTTTACGTGGCGTATGTTCCTTCGCTGCCTAATCCCAAATAGTGCAATTTTAAACACACATAAAACTTTAAATAAAATAATTAAGGTTGCGATATCAAGTTTCGGATAAGTCAAAGTCTAAGCTAATCCACTGCTATCTTCGTTTGGTGTCGTTTTGAAGTGGCCTGTATATTAAGACACTAAACCACGAGGACTGCGAAAAAATGCTATTAATAACTTTCTGTATGTATTTAGGCCAATGGTAGACTTGTGAGTACAGTTCTGAAAGGTGAACAAAAATTCTGTTTATTGGTTAGATAATAGCGACAGGAGTGCAATAGACTTCCCCATTAAAGGAGAATAAGCTAGAATCCAATTTTACGACTTGTTCTAGCGTAATTAATATACTAGAAGTATAGCACTGCATATTTATAGTATGTCATTGGCCTTGGGTTTGGAGGAAATAATTCACATACTATGAATTCTCAGCATGACAGAACCCACTTTAGAAATAAAACGGAAAGGGAAATTATTAATGTGCACAAACACGTAAAATAGAGATGGGGAAACAAGGAAGCCAAATATGTTCCTATGAATAATTATTCCTAGGGGAAGCATTTAATATGAAAGGTACCACACCGGGAAATGAAATAACTAAGTCATACGGCCTTATTTTGGAAAGCATGAACCTTTAAATGTCATTCTCGGTTCAACACGACATTTCATCATGATGTGGGGATCGTAAAATGTGAAGTCATATCCTTTATTGCTGCAGCTCTTCACGCCAGCAATCATTCAAACTTGTGTGATGACTGGAATGTTAAATTGATCTAAGATGCATTCTGTTTAATAAAACAAAGGCTATCTTTATGAGCTCAGTTTTGTGAGTCGCTGAATAAGCAGCGTGGACGTTTGTTTAATCCGTATCTTTAGTGTGCAGGTAGCGTGTATCTTATATACAAAAGGTCCTGAATTCATATCCCGGTTAGGGCGAGTTTGACAGATAAGAGGTTTTAATTGTTCTGAAATGGTAAATTTGGAATAACTTTAAGGTCCATGGACGCGGATGCACATTTTGGGCGTCATTTCACTGATTTTTATTCATTATCCGATTTAAACTATCAGTATGAAGTTCATTAAATTGCAATGGTTATAATAAAAACAAAGTAATTAAAAATAACGTTTTATTTCACCAAAAAATCTTTTCTAGAATCGACTTCAATGCTAACTTTAATTTGTTCGTTTACAAGGCTTGAGAAGTATAGGGGAGTGAATATTCTTTAGATTCTATATATTTCTCCTTCTCTGCCCGTTTCTCTCTCTCTGGTAAATAATATTTTCAGTAATACCCCTAACGTAGATTTTATTATAACTCAGTCGCCAAACAAATAGTAGCAAATTTCGTTTTACCTCCAGATTTTTCTGTCCACCATTTGCAATTCCCATATTTCCTTGTTATACGTTCCAGGGTGGAAGGACCAAGCGAGGGCTGCGGCTGGATGCTGGTTTTCACTGTACGAGGGGTACTATTTATATGTCAAGCCTAATAATAAAAAATAAAGTAATTTGTCATTAAAAACCGCTTTATTGTTTCTCGAAATATTCTGCTTAGTGATCTTATGCATGCGTTTGAACCATTTTTCATAGTATGTATTCCAATCTGCTTCAGACACCTCCGAAATACGGCTTTTGAACGCATCAACGGCTTCTTCTGCCAGCGAACATCGTTGTCCACGCATTTTATTCTTTATGTTCGGGAACAAAAATAAGTAATTGGGTGCCACATCCGGACTTACGGTGGAGAAGTCATCATATTCGAATTTTTGAGTGCTCAAAGAGTCGAGGTATGTGCGCTCACCTTGTGTTGATGAACGATGCGACGGCAGTTATTTTTCATATTTTACCGAAGACTTCCGGTAAACAAATTGTTGTGTACCATTCAGAATTGACCGTTTCTGAAAAAAACAGGGGGCCATCTATTTTGGGGAACAAAGTTTGTTGAATTTGGTTCATCTTGAAACGCTCATACGTCGACTGCGGTTTAAGTTCCGGCTTATATGATTTCTCACCAATTAAAATCTTATACCTGTCTTCTGAAGCTCTGCCATTGTATTTCTTGTGTACCATCGATACGAGCATCCTTTCGAGATTGTGTCAAATTAGGTGAAATCCAAAGATAACAAACGTGGCTAAATTATGATGCACTATTCTATATATGCTGATGAAATTAATACCTAGAGCTGCCTCTATCTCAGTTTCACTATTAGTTTTGACAGTTGCACTATCTCTTTAGCCCAGTGTATTCCCTTTTATCCCTTCTACTTAAAATGAAGCACGTAGTAAGATTAATTCTCCTAATGTTTATCTCCAGCATAATATTTATAAAATAATAATCTTTTCTAAGAATAGTTTGCATATGCAACAGCTGGAGAAAGTTATGTAAATGGAACACATCAGAGTGCTTATAGTTAAGATTGACAAAACGTTATTTTAAAATAAATATGTAAGTATTAAACTAACGTCGCGGTTGTTCTATGTTTCTTTCTACAAGTTCTTAACACTTTATATATCATAGTCTGACAATCAAAAATTGTGTTTTATACTTGTTAATTTCCCTACACAAACTATGTAGCGTATAAAGAAAATATTGTAATACATACAAAAATTCGATACAGAGAGTTCATTGGACACACATAATTTGAGACTCTCTGAATCCAAAAAAAAAAAAAAAGCGCTTACAGAAAAAGTTCGTGTGTGTGTGTGTGTGTGTGTGTGTGTGTGTGTGTGTGTGTGTCTGTGTGTGCCTGTGGGCAGCATAGCTCAAAAACGAAAAGTTCGTTAAAAACCAAACTTGGTATTTAAGTTTAGTATCTTCCAAAGATTTGACACGAAGATTTTCAAGAAAAGCCCCCCGCCCCAAATTACCCTTTACAAGGATCTTTTTTCGAAAATTTAGATTTTCTCAAAAATGGCTCTAACGGTTTTGACCAGAATATGGTATATTAAAGATATTTACCTGACAAATAAAATATATAACTTGAATTTTCGGGGAATAGTCACTGAATATTACTATATTCTGGATCAATATTACGGAATTTTGCATAACTGCTAAACCTTAAGAGATGGACAACAGCGGCCGTACCTTAGCCGAATAGTTAGACCACTCGCCTCTTACCGGACCGGGTTCGATCCCAAGCGACCACACGTGAGAGTTTTGGTGGACAAAGCGGCGCTGGGCGGGTTTTCTCCGGGTTCTCCGGTTTCCCGCGCCATCACATTCCACCGGTGCTCCATATTCATGTATTATCAGTATCATCGCATGCGGTGCCCTAAGTAGTTAAGGCGGGCGTTAAATACTACCAAAAAATGGACAACAGCTTATCACTCAAAAAGTGCAGAGCACGTTAAAACTCACAATTTACATTGTATACATTTATTCGTGGAGTTGGTTGTTTTTTGGATCTTTCTTGCTTTTGGTTTCAGCTTTGAAAAAACTTATACATTTCTCATATAGGAATTTTTCAATTCCTGTCCATACAAACAAAGGATCTTCAGTTACATAGCAACCAGCTTTTGACTATAATTTAAGCTATGATACTCCCTTGGCTCTAACGATTTTGATTATAATATCATATATAAGGATATATACATGGCAAATAATATGTATATCTTGAATTTTCTGGGAATAGCCTCTGAAGGCTACTTTATTCTGGATGAATTTTACGAATTTGTGTAACATACAAACAAAGGAACTTCTGTCGCATAGCAACCAGCTTTTGACTATAATTTAACATATGGTACTCCCTTATTTCGCTTCTATTTATAAGGAAGCAAGCAATTACTATTTTTGCTAATTTTTTCTCAATTAGCATGAAGTAAATAGATACATAGGTTTTTTAATAATACTTTTTGCAGAGATATAGAGAAAGTCGTGTTAATGGAACGCATCAGATTTTTTATTACATATTGTGTATTCAAACTGGTGCAAAAACGGGAAAGAGAATGAAAGTCCACCATGATCCAGGGCAGTGATGTAGCTATACACTGCTCAGCTCCCCAGCATTGACTTTCTGGCTTTAATGGATTATAATGTCATTCTTGATTTATGAAAGCCAACTCAAGTCACGCCTTTATCCGCTTTCCGCCAATGTAAGCTACTTCTGTATTATGTTAAATCCGCCAATGTAAGCTACTTCTGTATTATGTTAAACTGCACCAGCGCAGTTTCTGCAGCAATAAGCAAAACGTCAGAACAGTCATGGCATATTAGTAGTTAGTAAGGCGATCTTTTAACATTCATTATAAGTTATCTTCAATTTATAAATATTATAAATGTTTTTGGAGCCCGCCTGGGTAGTGTGGTGGTAGCGTGTCTGCTTCACATTAAAAAGCTAGTGAGATAGAATCTCGCTTAGGGTGAATTACACGGATAAGGTTTTTTTTTCCGGGGTTTTCCCTTATCCTGAGAAGACCAATGGCGAGTAAATCTAAGCTCCATGGACCCCGAGTTCATTTGAGTATCTTTTCACCAATTTCATTCATCGTCCGATATGACCAACTAGGTTAAATGACGTTAAGCTACAAAAAACATGTTTTTGGAAATTTGGATAATGTAAAACCTAATGTTATGTAATGTAAAAATGATGCTCAAATATCTACACAAGGACACCATAAAACAAGTTTAATGTTAAAATATTATAACAATAATTATTGTTTAGAAGCCTCTTTAGAATTTACTAGGTTTAAAGCGTCATTTTTCTAATGAAACACTTGATACTTGAAATTGATAAATTAACGATTAATACGGCCAAATTGCCATTATTGGGATGAAAAGGCACCTAACAGTAGCATCTACGGAACCTATTTTGAGATTAGAAACTAAGCCAAAAATTACATTTATTGGTTACTCTTGATAATTATGAGTACATTTATTTACAAATATTAACTGTGATATATTAGATTTTTCAGAGATGTTAATTTTGTAAAATTTACAATTCGTACACTATGCGGTTTTAGAATATTCATGTATATTATATTTACAATATTACATTAGTTATTACTAGTACTTTTTGATGGAATGTAATCCTCTTCTGTATAGGTGTTAGTAATGAGGTATCTTTTTAATTCCGACCTAAACTTGTTTTTGTTCATATGCAATTCCTTTATAGGAGATGGAAGTCTAACAAAAGTATACTATTGTAGTAAACTCCTTTTTGGAACGTCTGCACATTATTGGTCTAGGCAAGTCCTGTCTGTATCTAGTCTCTTTATTATGCATGTATAACTGCGTTTTTTGTAAAATTTTCTGTGTTGTGTATTACAAATAACAGTAATATATTCGCAGGTTAATGAATAGTGGTTTGCAGTGAGTTGATTATCCGTCCCCTGCCATTATTCTTATTACACATTTTTTTGTATAGTTTCTCTAAGAAAGCTCCACTGAAAGAGAGTTTGTAAGTTTACGAAACATTGCATATTCATACGAATTCTATAAACAAAGTATATTAGAATCGTAATGGGGGAGTTCATTGTCAGTCTAAGACAAGCAAATAATGAGAAGAATAAAGAGACAGCACAAATTCTGAGATGCAGAAATACTGTTAACGAAGTGCCACACTCCTGTGAAAATGGTAAATTAAAATGGAGCATATGTCACTGAATATCTTTTCGACATAATATTCGTTCAGGAAGATAAGGGAAATAAATTAAAACTAAACTATCATTAATATAATAATAATAATAATAATAATAATAATAATAAAATTCCATATCGATTCTGGACACTTTATGTCACTTCTTCAGTTAAACATACCAAAGTACAGAATATTATGATAGAAGTGAGAAAATTGTCCTTTTAATTTTAGAATACCGCTTTTGGAAAATAAAGTCACTTTAGATATTATATAGTAATGCACGGCCTACTCTTAAACTTATAAAACTAATTATCTTTGAATAATAATCAGTGGTTTAAAACAGATTCACTTTCCGGTTGCTGCCCTACGCAAGGTTTGTGTGGGAAAACGATTAACAGCAATGGACTGGATAATAGTTGGTTAAACTCGGAGCTTAAGGTATTTACGACATTATAAGTCGCCCTTGGGATATACCATCTCAAAATAGTTTGATGCCGTCGATATGACTACTTAAAAGTAAAATATGGGGATAAATGTTATAATAAAATAGTAATAATTTAAGCTATTTTATAGTTTTCCACAAAATATTCTCCATTGCAATGCATATAAACCTGAAATACTTTACTGGGCCATTATTTCCTCTGAAGGCTGACACTAATGCGGAATTTTGTATTCCCAGTACCACTGACATTTTGTTGATTTCTATGACATCTACACCTTGCTGGTATTGTTTAATTTGCAGTCGTAATAAAAGCGTACTCACTCAAGACAGGAATCAGTATTATTAGAAGCCATCAACATTTTTAGAAAGTAATTACAGTCAAGTAAGTTTATCGACAGTAAGTAAGCTGGAGACAACTGGTGTACGGTAGTCAGAGTAGAAAACATAGACCATAAATGAGAGCAGAATCTGTTGATAATGTCAGAAGACAGTGGACTCTGCAAAGAAATCATTGCAATTGAGTCAGACACGTCATGGGACACGTGTCAAAGAGCTGCGAAGAATTTGGGATCGCGAGCATACGTAGTGTACATTATGGTGCAGCAATTGATAGAAGCAGATCATGAAGAACGAGTGCGTTACTGTCGAAGGTTTCAAAGGTTTTCTAATTCCAAGTTCAGGGATTTCGTCCATAACTGATTTAGGTCCATTGTCAGGCTACATAAACAAAAACAGCAGATACTGGGCTGCTGTATACCTTCATATCGTTCACGAAACACCGCTGCATGATGAGAAGGTTGGAGTATGATTCGTGGTAGGAATGTTGACCCCATTTTCTTTGATAGGACTATAGGCAACGTGCACGGACCAGAAAATCGTACTGGTGGCGCCGCTCCGTGTCATGCTTTGTACTTATTAGGAGGATAGAAGCGGAAGCCATGTACGATTAGATATTATTTCTGTTTTTTTGTCTATAAAGTGCTTACACTTGACTGAAAATGCTCTTTCAAAAGGTCCAAATCTTTTTGTACACATCTGGAAATATACTGGAAACATATGCTGAACTGTGGGAATGTTCTGAACCTTTTATTTCCGATGAAGTAAATGCCGCAGAATTTTGTTGCGGGTTTGGCTCTCACGATGACCCCTCAGGTCTGAAAATAAAATATAAAGTATCAAGTAATACGCACACAACAATACGTACATAATTATTATTAATAAAAATAAAAGTAATAGTAACAATATAAATTGACAGACTATTCCCATAATGTGTCGTAATCTAATACTAACAGCATTTAGAGTTTCTGTGGATGCGTAAGCTTCCACGACCTGTGTCTTGATGTACCTTCTTAGCTTCCGGAGAAGGGCGCAAGTTAACGCGGCCTTCCCTGGAAGCTAAGAAGACACATTTAGAGTTTCTATTTATTAAAAAACGTGTTAGCATTAATTTCTAAACAACAGTATCCATGCTGCAGTTAGTTTTAAGTGTATGTTATTGCTTTGAGGTAAAACATAAAATTAGTGTACTTCTTTCGATGTACATCTTGAACCCATTGATTTCTTCTTTGCGCTTCAGTTTTCCGCGTGGGAAAAGAATACAAGGCAACAGCTGGCGAAGTATTCTTGTAGGTATTACTACATGCTACAACACAGCAGTTATTGTATCCTTTCCGCCTTCTTGTAGTATTTACATTTTCAGGAGGTTCGATACTTGACATCTTAGCATACGCTAACATTCTTACTCCACTGTCTCTGTTATCCTCTTGTTAGTAACCAAACTTTCCGCCAGAGTAGCGTGCACGGTGCGTATAGAACTACAGTTTTTACGGGCATCTTCAATACATTTGTGGAGCAGCTGGATGATAACGAATTGACAGACGATTGCGTTCGGCAAGATGGAGCAACGTGTCATACATCTAACTCCTCCATGCAACTTGTAATCAGTTTCTTTGATAATCGAATAATCTCAAAAAATAAAAAATCTCAAGCCTGATCTACCTCATCGGAATTTTTCTTATTGTGGTGTTTTAAAAAGAGTGTATAAGAATATACCTCAGAAAACTGCTGAATTCCGTGAAAACATCACAAAATGGTACGAAACGAGTGCAGATATGGATGCCGGTGAAGGATACCAACAAAATTTGCTCCGAGGAGCGATAAACGAAGGAATCTCCCAAATGTAACCTATGATTAGCAAAACTTATGACCCACTAAAGTGGGTTTATATGGTTCGCACTGTTGTTAGTTGAGGGATATAGTGTCATGTTACCATGCTTGCTCAGTGGTTAGAGCAACCAAATGGTCACCGGATAATCCGAGATTCAAATCCAGGATATGGCATTAAATTTTTCACTCTGACTAACTATCCAGTAGTTTTTTAGCTTACACTAAACAAGTGTGTAATTTTCCCGTTCAAGCAAATATATGAATGTTAACTATTTGATCAATTATATTTTCTAGATGCCGTTAAGGGATAGAGCATAAATAATTATTAAAACTAGAATCAACTAGAACTATCCATGTCCTAGGCTATCAGTTCTCCTAGTTGTACATAATATCACGTCATCTATATTTTACATAACAAATCTGTTACGTTCTCTAGAGGATCCCTCTTTTAAGTCACTTTAAATGGATCACAAAGCCTTGTTATTTTATGACGCTCGATTGCCAACATTGATTGTTCTCTTATGTTTTTACTTTTTACATTGCCATACTTCTCAGTAGCTTCTTTAGAGTACGGATAGGCGGTGCTTCATTTACCTCATCATTCCCATCGTAATAGAACAGTTGTCACTCCGCATATCTCTGGCGACACACTTGCAACCTGCTTACTGGATAGTGATTCCTAAATCGAGTTTCTCTCCGCGTAAAGGGGGAATTGTAGACCACTGGCTCCTTTATGTAAATAATCGATGTCTGGCTGGATAGCAGCCATAGAGATATTATATTTAGATAAGAGTGTCAGCGTTTAATCTGGAGTGCATATAAGGTTTAGAAAATAGCTTCTCGACGTACATGACAAATAAAAGATCAAAAAGCGTATGCAAACTCTCTCAAGTTGGCGTACAAGTTCGTTGACCAGATCCTATAAATGGTATTGGATTAATTGTTTTTTCACACAAGCCATGTGCAGGACAGGAGTTTGATAGGTAGAGCCAGACTGAAAACTTCAATGCCGGTTACTGTGCCACTGAGCTACCATGGCAATATACCGGCATAGCATTGGATTTCTCAACTGACTAGAGCAACCGGCTTGAGACCGGTAGAGCCGTGGTACAAATCCCGGTTATGGCATTGAATTTTTCAGTCTGACTCTACCTATCCAACTCCTGTCCTACATATGGCTTGTGTGGAAAAAAAAAAAAATTAATCCAATACCAATTGGTCATAACAGTTGGCTATACTATGGATCCTGGGACTTAAGTACTTGCAAAATTGTAACTCGCCATTAAGGTTGTCATCTCAAAATAATTTGAGAGCACCTTGTGGTTTACCAGGAAACATGCGAGTCAGTTGAGAAATTCAATGCTCTGCCGGCCTGTTGCCATGGTAGATCAGTGGCAGAGCAACCGGTTAGAGACCGGGAGATCCGTGGCTATGGTATAGCATTTTTCAGTTTGAATCGACCTATCCAAGATCCTATAAAGTTCAAAGCCTTATTTTCCCTTGATCTTATATAAGCACTGTTTTGTAGCGCATATTAATTCCAATTGCAAGGATTATAAAATAAATGTATTTCTCGTTCCATATCAGTTAGCTCTCCGATTCTGTCTTCAAATTCTTTATAATGGTTGCCCAGAATTAATATGTAGCTTGTTTACTTTTGAGATGTTTTAATTTGCAGTGACATAACAAGTGATATTTGTTGCAAGTGCATGCTGAAATATTTGCATGTAAATTGTGGAAATTCCGTCTGATATAATGTTTCATATTACGGAACGCGTAGCGGTCAATAAATAAACAGCTTCACTGTCATCCTGAATATAAAAGTAATCTATTTCCCAAATTTTATGAAGCGAAATTGCTGTTCACTGTGTAGTCCCGATCAGACTCCGGAACTGTATTTTAAAATATAAAGGAAAAACAAACAAAAAAGAGACCAAACTCTCCTTCTCTGCTTTAGAGGTTAATTAGAATGTATTTAATGTTGAAGCACATTGGATTAATTCAGAGTTTTCAGAGTTACGTTAACTTTTACGAGATTTGTATCTATATATTCAGAATTAGACAAGGTAAGTTTAGTAAATTTAACTATTTAAAGGAATGATATGCATTGGTTCAATAGCTACATGCAATAACATAGGAGATTTACAATCTGTGACGGAATGCAAGTGAATTATTATTTTAGAAATATTTGTGGAGACACCGAAATTGATCAACTACTCAGAAACTGGTGGAGTGGTAATGAATCTTCGGGAGTCAAATAGAAACATCAAGCCTGTCATTGAAGCTGGCATATGATCTTTTGAGAGATCAACTCACGTTGGTTGGCACTATTTGCTCTAACAAACAAAAATACTCTTGAGCTCTGTCAACGTAAAACAAAACTAGGCAATTCAAAATCTTCTCGGGCTTCTAGCCAGGTAATAACTTGGCTTGACACCAACGTTTCGAAGAAGTGCATCTTCCTCGTCTTCAGGGTGAACTGATGGTTTGAGCTTGCGGAGACTGGTATTTATAAGAGCTGGAATGAAGCTAACATCTGATTGGTTCGCGAGATATTATGGCCTGGTATTTAAGATGACTGAGACATGGGCACGGACTTTGTAGAAAACTATTTATAGCAGAATGAACCTGTACCACCATTGGACACCGATCGTATCATCTACAACCTCACCGATATCCAGCTAGACGAACCTACCACCTCGGTTCTAGCTAAAGGGCTCAACTTCTCTCCCACGCCTAGGCAAATATCAGTGGCAGACACCATCAGTTCTATTGAAGCCGCCATTTGTCAACTTCCATCAGCAAGTGCAGAAGAAATACGCCGTGAGGTAGCAAGAGCTTACAAAAAGGCAACCCTACCTACTTCAAACATCAGCCGAGAAGAAAGTAAAGCCTTACATTCCCTTCGAAAAAACGACAACTTGGTTGTTTTACCAGCTGACAAAGGGAACGCCACGGTACTCCTCTCTTCCGTGCAATACCAAGAAAAGGTTCAACAACTGCTGGACGATCCTGCATACAAAACCATTAAAAAGGATCCTACCAACTCTGTGGAAAGACGCACCATCCAGCTAATTAAGAAATCCAGCCTTCCTCCTGATGTTCAGAAGACGGTCTCGCCATCTGCCTCCATACCTCCCAGATTATATGGTCTGCCGAAGATCCATAAGCCTGGGATACCTCTAAGGCCCATAGTGGACGCTATTGGCAGCCCTACCTATCGCCTAGCTCGTCATCTGGCACATCTGCTGCAACCAATAGTAGGTAAGTGTGTACACCATGTGAAGAACTCTATACAATTCGCTGAAGTTCTTGACAACATCAAAATGAAGCCATCGGACCTGTTAGTTAGTTTCGATGTGGTATCTCTCTTCACCAGAGTTCCCCTGGCGGAAACAATACAACTATTGTCAGAACACTTTCCACCTGGTATTACTGCACTGTTTAGTCACACACTTACTTCCACTTATTTTCTGTATGGCAACACCTACTACGAGCAGACAGACGGTGTTGCGATGGGCTCTCCTCTGTCACCAGCTATAGCCAACTTCTATATGGAGTTTCTGGAGCATGAAATACTTAACACAGCCCCATTAAAACCTACACATTTTTACAGATATGTAGATGATACATTTGTAATTTGGCCACATGGACTGCACACTCTTCCAGATTTTCTTGCACACCTAAATAGCCTTAGATCACAAATACAGTTCACAATGGAAGTTGAGAAAAATGCTTCCTTCCCATTTCTGGACATTCTGGTTACCAGAAAAGCGGACGGAACTCTTGGTCATGCCGTCTACCGAAAACCTACACACACGGATCTTTATCTCAACGCAAACAGCTTCCACCATAAGTCACAACGAATGGGCATTCTAAACACATTGGCACATAGAGCAGTTTCTGTATCAGACCCAGATAATCTGCAAATGGAATTTCAACACCTAAAATTCACACTCCAACAAAATGGATATTCAGCCAAGGACATCACATCAGCGCTGAAAAGAGCCGGACGAAAAAGAAACCCCAGCAAGAACACTCAACAAAAAGACAAGCCAGCCGCCATAGCCTATATACCGTTTACCGGCAATTTTTCGGGAAAGATTAGTAGACTACTCTACAAATATAATGTCAAAACCATCCATAAGCCACCACCTAAAATCAAAAATTTGGTCAGGCCAGTTAAAGATAATTTAGCTCTCAGAGTACCTGGTGTCTACCACATTCCTTGCGAATGCAGCGCAGCGTACATTGGCCAAATAGGACGCACTATTGCCACACGCGTTTCTGAACACCAAAGATCAATAAGGCTTATGCAACCCGAAAAATCTGGACTGGCTGAACACTGTATAGAACAGAGCCACAGAGCTAACTTTACTAACACCAAGATAGTGGCAAAGTGTTCGAATTACTGGGAAAGGAGAGTAAAAGAAGCTTTAGCCATCTCATCTGAAACAAATAATCTAAATCGTGATTCTGGCCTACAATTAAGTTCAGCATGGACACCGATGATAAAGAGCCTTAACACCTAATCCTGTACCTGCAGTCTTCCAAGACTTATTTTCTAGCAGGTGCGTGCTCAAACACAAAACATTAGCCGAATAAATGCTATAAATAGTTTTCTACGAAGTCCGTGCCCATGTCTCAGTCATCTTAAATACCAGGCCATAATCAACGACCTTCCCCAATTAGTCAGAGTAGATAAATACATATACGCTGATGACACGGCCTTAGCTACACAATCAACCCAACCGCGCATTATACATCTAAGGCTACAGAACGCTCTTAATGCCATGGAACCATGGTTCACCAAATGGCGGGTTAAACTAAATTCAAGAAAATGCCAAGCCATCATTTTTAGCAGAAGAAATCTGCACAGACACAGGAGGCGAACTCTCCCACCCCTCACCTATAGACAGGAACCAATCGGGTGGGAAACTAATGTTACATACTTAGGTGTTAAGATGGATGAATACCTCAGTTGGAAACACCACATAAACACAGTTAGAGCAAAGGCCAATGGCCAACTTAACAGACTCTACCCGCTCATAAATCTTAACAGCAGCCTTAAACTTCAGATGGGACTTACGTTATATAAGACGCTGATCCGTCCCATATTAACTTACGCTGCCCCCGTATGGGGATACGCGGCACAAACGCACATTAAGCGCCTCCAAACGATGCAAAACAGAATACTGCGAATAATTGCCAAACTACCCGAAGAAGCTCCCGCGTTTGAAATGCACGAAGAGCTGAAAATGCTGACAATTGAGCAATTTATCAAGCACCTAAGCTACAACCTGTATGCGAAAAAGAACAAAAACTACAACGATCACATTAGAATGCTAGGAGAATACGATACGGCACACGACAAGCACCTCCGCCCTCTGTCACTATTTGATCGCACTATTGGCATAGGCGAACCAGAAATTAACATAGAAGAGTATCTAAACACCCTAATGCACTAGCCATGATGCAGGTCGCGTGAACTCACACACACATACACACACATACCAAAACTTCGCTGCCCTCAAGTCCTTGTGTTACACAACCAAGGCGGCCCCGGGGGTTGAGGGTCCCCCCGCAAGTGGCACAGGCTCGCTCCTGCACTAAGGCAGACAGCCCGCCATGTGTGCACTTTATACAACCTTGCTACACACTGGTTAACGAGATACAATTGACACAGCTGACAAGCGGTAATAATTTCACTGTATATAGAAATAAAATACTAGCAGTAAGCACATATATGTACATATAATCAAGATGAAGCCGACAGGCGGAAATACAATTAAACTATTTAGAGATAAGCACGCATAAAAAAAAAAAAAAAAAAAAAAAAAAAAAAAAAAAAAAAAAAAAAAATTACCATAGAAATTAAGGCACACGGATGAAGCCCTCGGCGGATCACTCTATACAAGTAAATACTAGTAAATAAGTACACCAAGAATCAAAATGTTAAGATACCTCAAGAATACATGTAAGTAAAAACACTTTTAAAGCCACCAGGCGAACTTATACACCTTCTTTCAGGTAACCCGTTCCTGACGAGGCCAGAAAGCTGATATGTATACAACACAAATACACCGCCAACTACAACTTATGTCACCTCCAACTTCCACCCAGGGAGCACTCAGGGCGCAAGTCATGTGTGTCCCCTGGCACTTCAGTCTTCACTCGCTGTTACTGCCACTGGCACGCAGCTTCCATCTTCTCCAGAAATGCGCAGGTGCTTAATGCGGTACTGCAAAAGCGAGGCATGGGCCTCCTACTTCCGGTGGGGGTTTTTCGTGGGTAGTGCCGCACTGGTTCGAGTCCAGGGCGGGGAGTCTCACACTCCCAGGCTTGCCTGGGGTTAGGGCGTCAGTAGCCTTTTCCCCCACCACTAACAAAAAAAAAAAAAAAAAAAAAAAAAGCCATCTTCTTCGACTCGCTAAGATGGCCAAGAAGAGACTGCGCAGACTCGCCGCTGCTAAGGCAGCACCCGTCGCCTCTTCCTCGGCAGCCGCCAAGGAGGCAGCTTCTCCGTCACTACCGGTCCCGGCAAGCCCTGCCTCGCCGCCGGCCGCCACCACAGTCTCGCCGCAACTGCAGCCGCAGTTGCCGCCAACACCGCCGCCACCGACACCTCCACCCAGCTCTACGACGCCGCCCCGGTTCAGTGCCGTGGTACGGGGGGTCCCTAGGGACCTTACCACCCGGCATCTGCTCACCGCCGTGCAGTCGCGGTGGCCTTCATGCTTGAGGGCCACCCGCATTTACTGCGACCGGGGACCAACGCCGCTCGTCCGTCTGGAGATGCAGGACCAGGCTGACCTGGAAGCGGCCTTGGCGTCAGGGTTGCCCTTATTAGGGCGACTTCTGGTCGTCGAGGCTAGCCGACAGGAACGCCATCGGCCCTGCCGACGCTGCTGTGCCTACGGCCACACAGCTGAAGACTGCTCTTCGACACCGAGGTGCCACTACTGCGGTACCAACTCCACCACCACCGAGTGCACTGGGCATGATCTCCGCCGACGCCGCCGATTCTGTGCCACCTGTCGTGGCACAGGACACTACACAGGGCAAGCCCAGTGCCCTCTCTACCCAAGGAGCAGCACTTCATCACCAACTTCTGCCCGCCGTACCACTCCACCGCAGACAACCACCACTGAGGCCTCACCACCTGCACTCTCAACAGACGCAGCGACGCGAGAAGCCATTCAGGACCTCCACGCGGAGATCCTGAACGTCGGCGCTCGACTAGCTGCCCTGGAAGAGACTGCAGTCTCCTCACACAGAAGCTACAGGAATTACAAGCTTCTAACGACGCAGCAGCCACCAGCCAGCAGACTACAGCCGCCGACCTGTCCACCAGGATCGACGCCCTACAAGCTGCCAACACCGCCGCCATCTCCACTCTACAGGCCTCCACCGCTGAGCTGTCCAGCCGGATAGCCAGCGCCCAAAATTATCAACAGCAGGTAGCTGAAGGAACATTCCCTCAGCAGCCTAAGACTCCGCAGCAATTGCTCAGAGAATTCCAATCAGAGCAAGGGTACACCCGGAAGAGTCACCTTAAACTTGGCAGACATCACCACTAACTCCCCTCACTTGCACGACCAGTGCCCGCGGCTGGGGTCTCTTGAGGCTTCGGTCGTGGGTGTCCGAGAGCTGCAGCACCAACTTCACCATCAATATCCAGTGCCGTCATCATCACCACAGGGAGTGAGTGGCAGCTCTCCCTACACTTCCAATCCCATGTTCACCAACAACTCCCAACCACCCATAATTTCCTCAAGTACTCCTCACCTATAATTCGCTACAGGGGCCGGCTGGGCCTCGGTCAAGCCGGTCTACTAGCACAACCCTCACCCCTGGCGGCCGCACAGCGGGCCAGTTTACCTTCACCTTTTACTGCGCGGGTGCAACAGCGGTACCGCAGTATCCTTACCTTCCAATACCGGTGGAGGGGTTTTTTAGTCGGTAGGCCCATCCTGGGAGACCCCGACACTCCGGGCATGCCAGCCCGGGTTAGTCCTTAAGGTGGATTTTTCCCCTCCACTTGAAACTAAAAAAAAAAAAAAAAAAAAAAAGCCATAATATCTCGCGAACCAATCAGATGTTAGCTTCATCCCAGCTCTTATAAATACCAGTCTCCGCAAGCTCAAACCATCAGTTCACCCTGAAGACGAGGAAGATGCACTTCTTCGAAACGTTGGTGTCAAGCCAAGTTATTACCTGGCTAGAAGCCCGAGAAGATTTTGAATTAACACGTCGCCAGGAAAGCTATAGTTCTTATTTTAAAACTAGGCAAGTCTATGTTTTTTTTGCCTTCATAAACAAAAACACTAGTTTCATTTAAAGCAAAACCAAAAAAATATTGTTGTAATGTTGTCAATTGTTCATGACCGGCCACTATCAGTGACACCATATAACTATGATAGAGATTTAGAAGGTTACAATATTTTTACTTTCTCTACACGTACTATGTACATAGTGTATAGAGAAGGTATTGCGCTCCACCAAAAAATTATATACCGAGAATTCACCGGAAATATTTGTTTTAGGTTCTTCTGTATCCAAAAAAGGTATTTTCAGAAAAAGGTCCGTGTGTTTGTGTGTCCGTGTTTCTGTGAACACCATAACTCAAAAACGAAAAGTCGGTAAAATACCAAACATAGTATTTAAGTTTAGTATCTTATAGGGATGCGACACGAAGGTTTTGAAGAAAAAAAGTCCACCCCAAACTATCCTTTACATGGACAGTTCTTCGAAAATTTTTATTTTCTCAAAAAAGCCTGCAAGGATTTTGATTAAAATATCTTTATACTAAAGATATTTACCTGACAAATAAAATGTATATTTTGATTTTTCTGGGAATAGGCTCTAAAGATTACTTTATTCTGGATGAACTTTACTGAATTTTGTCTAACTGCTAAACCGTAAGAAATGGACAAAAACTTACCACACAAAAAATGTAGAGCACATTAAAACACACAATTTATGTTGTATTTTTTTTCGTGGAGTTGGTCGTTTTGAAGATATTCCTTGTTTTTATTTTCAGGTTTGAAAAACTTAACTTTTCTCAAATAGGAATTTGTCAACTCCTGTCCATACAAACACAGGAACTTCAGTCACATAGCAACCAGCTTTTGGCTTTCACTTTAACCTATGGTACTCCCTTATTTCGCTTCTACTTACAAGGAAGCAAGTAAGAAGACTATTTCTAAAGCATAAGCTTTGTAACAATTTGTTGCAGTGATGTAGAGAAAGTCATGTGAATGGAACACATCAGATATTTAATAGATGGGATGAAACAGGTGTGCAGTAGCTATTATGGTATGTGGAAAAACCGGAAGATGCCACTACGTGTGTTTTATGACATTATGAATGTCGGATGGGTGAAAGCCCGAGTTATCCATAGCCTCAATCAGCGATATCCCATAACGTTGCTACGACTTAAACTGCTAAATATTTGTTGCGCAGTATTCGGCATTTTGCAACTTACTAACAGAACAAAATGTCAGGAATAAAGATTTGTTTGTTGAACGCAAAAAATGCCGAAACCTGCTGCTAACGTATATATTACGGGACAGAACATCATTTTAATGCTCTTTGAGATGAAATGTGTGATTAAACATTAACGTTATAGCTATTGAATGCTTATTTATGCATTTTAGCGTATGTTACGATTTATGCTTAGATAAGCAATGTCCTTAGCCATAAACTTCCTACATACATTTTAACGACGAAGTTTAGTAGAAATATAAATGTGTAGTTTCGTACAGTATTAAAACTAACAAATAAGAATTTTAGGTTAAAAGAATATTGCCTACTTCTTGGGATTATTGGGGTTTTACCTTCACAGATCCCTCGGGTAAACCCTGTCTCGTTCCGTAAAAGCAGACTTCGGCCGCAACTGCTACACTCCTCTACTTATAACAAATATCCCCCGGCTACGCTTTGCGGCTTAGGGCCCTAAAATTTTATAATAGACCAGTAGGTAACTAAAAACGGCTCTAATGTCAAAATAACAAAAGTACCCACGTATTGAAGTAATGTCAAGTAGTGGAATCATCGTATACTAATAATGGGGGATCTAAGATACTACATTTTACGTCTTCGTTCCCAGAGAATTTACCATTTACAAAATTAAACGGCTAGCAAAAAGCTATGTACTAAGACGATAGAAAATGGAATGTGATGAGAAGAGCATAACAGAAAGCAGTAGGTTGGTTTTAAAGCGAATTAAATTATCTTAAGTTATTATTAATAAATTTGTGATGTATAGAATAATTAGAAAATACTAATATGAGCAGCATTCCCCCAAATAATAGAACAAGTGATCTTGACCTTCCTCTTTATGGTTTATCGTTTAACGAATACTTATACTTATGAATACCTACTCAATTATGGCTTTGGATCTACATTAGAACTTCAGAAAAACCTCCTGACTACTGTAATATTTAAAAAGTATTACTAAAAACTAAAGCCATAATTATGGATTGATGTGCGTCAGTAAAAATTACATAAAAAATATGAAGATCTAACTCTGGGCTGTTAATTATTTTGACGGCCTCTCCTAACCTGAAATCTGATCTCATTTCACAGACCACTTCCATGCTGTTCACGGCGAGGTTTTCCAGTTACATATATCCATATTATGTATTTTTATATTTTTCATTCAAAATCTTCACGTTAATCTCTCTCTCCATATCGGGAAGGAACGTTACAAAAGTACCCAGTGGCCGGCATTCCTGCGCTGTTGATACGAGATAAGATGCTATTCCAGAGCGCACGAATTTTCGATTCCAGTTGCTTAACAAACAGCAAGAAACAAATATGGCGTAACAAACGAGGTTAAGAATGCTAAATAGAAGAAATTTTATCAAGAGCAGTTGTTTAAGCTTAAAATAATGAATTAAAATCGTAATTAGAGTAGGCCTGAATACTGTGTCGCTGTCACGTTATGCGCCAATATGTTGCTGTTCTTTTGTCTACCTTGCAGTCGGACTTCTCAATAGCAACTTCTCACCCTAAGGTCTTGGCTGCTGAAGCAGATACATTTCCTATATGAAATCTATGCAAAGATGATTAAAATAAAAAAAATATACAGTGGGCCAATAAACTGTTGCAACTAAGCACGGTGGTGGCACATTAGGGCATTCGTACGTTCAATTCCGAGGGCGACCTTCCTCACCGTAGGATTTTTGCATAAACTCGGGTCACCAGGTGAAGATTGGAAAGGTTCATTATTATTCTTTCCATAATTTTCTTGTCATTGTTTCAGGGTTAATGTACCAAGTGAGGGCATTCGTCTGGAAGCGGTATGTTGAGCAATACAAAAGGTTTCGGTACTGCTCGATCTGGATCCGCTGATCGAGATCGGGAAACCATGTAGGCTCGAGGCTCTTGAGTGGAGTGTGCAGCGCCGGAAGGATTCATTACTAACACCATGTAACTGTTATGCACCTCGTCTTGCCTGCACCATCCTCATCCGGATCTGGTCTCCTTCCCTCATCGAACTGTGTAATCATGTAATACGCAAAGGACCCTAAGGGCACACATGCGGTGCCCTGGCCTAGCTTCTGGGGGACTCCAATCGAGTGTAATGCTACATATACAATGAGATGCAAGCGCAGACGTAACCTAGCATAAGCGCAGACGCAAGGAAACCTCATTCACAATGCAATCGTAAGCGCAAAGTTGTCACGGGTTTCTAGATCCGCAAGTTACATGCGAATATCTTCCAAGCTCTCCGCAAGTGACTAACTGAGTAACATAACCAACAATACCACTTAAGAAAATTCACTCCAGCTTTTACAAATAAATACATTACATACTAACAATTGACGTTAGCGGCTGCTCATTCAAAATTATTGAAAATAGTCAAGCATAGAGACTGCAGAAAGTGATAAAGCTATACATATAATGAACTAAGAATTATCTCTCTGCGTCTTCGATTTATGAGAACCAATAATCGATACCCAGATGATAGTTACACCCGTTTAATCAAAGAAGATTCGCAAGGGGACTGTCATAGCCTCTTGAGGGAGACTAGATATGGCGCGGCATGGCCAAATAGAAGGGCATGACTGTACAGCTGGCCCTGCAAAATCTTGCAGTGACATTGTTATTGAATTATGGCAATGCATAGAGAAAAGAAGCAGAATACTTCCTCTTTACATGTAACGCAAGGATAAAGTTTGGAGTTTGCAAACTCTTGCGTTGCGTTGCATTGCGTTTTGCGAGTTTTTACGTGAATGCTTACATTAAATAATTTGAGTCCAAACTCCTGCGCTTACATTCCGTCTACGCGTGCATTTCATTGTGAATGTAGCATTATTCTAATCCACACATTATAATAATCCCTTCAGGGAGCCGACCGATTGCTAAGGAAAGACTGTCTTATAACAATAGGAGAAGATGGTGAAGAGAGTACAAACTCTCAATGAGCGACACAAGATACCTTAATTAAACAGCCACCATTGTAAAGGCAAGAACAATGGCTGGTCCAATAGTACAGTCGGTAGAGCTCCTGCCTGCTGTGCTAGTGGTCCCGGGTTCCATTCTCGGCCTAGCATTTTTTTCTAGCCTAGATTATTCCCTATCCTCCCCAGATTCCAGGGTCTGGAATTGTGAGTGAATGTGAGTGACATGTTACAAAGAAAATTAACGTAAATAGAAACGACAATAAACAGTACAAAAGTTAAATATCACTGACAAGATAATGTATGTTTCAGAGCGGAAATGCCATTGACAGGACTATGCAGTTAAAAACGGGGTATAAATGGAACAATAAGAAAAAAAGAAGTACAACGTATCCCTGGCAAAATAAATACTTGTTAAACAAAAAGGCAGAATAACAAAACTATGTCGTGTGCACTGCTTCCAGAACCGTTACCGAGTTTCGGCCGATTACTTTGCTGAACTGAGTTTATAAAGTGTTTAAATTCTTATCTCCACGGCTACATTTCTTTTATGAGGCAATCTAGACTGCCGTACCAAATGGCAGGAATGTCATACCAAATGTTGGCTTGTTGAGGGATAATATTTCTCACGCTGAAACCGAGGAGCTTCCAACGGCTACGGTAAAGTTGATTTTGAAAAGGGCTATGACAATGTCGGACATTATTATCTTTGAAACTTTCTGATTCCATGACGATTTGTTGCCTTCTTACAAAACCTATACGCTGCTGTGACTTCCAGGATACTCTGCAACGACCATCTTTCGCCGATCCTCCGAATAGAACGGTCAGTCCCACGGAGTTGTCCGTTGTCGATTGATCTATTTGCTTTGAGCCTCGATCCCTTTCTGCGTCAACTGGAGTCATCCCGGGGCGGTCACCGATGGTCACCGATTCAAGCTAATGGCATATGCTGATGATGTGACGGCATTCATGATAAACAATGCTGTAATGGAAATTTACATCGGTGGTCTCGGGAATATAGCATACTTTCTGGGACCAGACTGAGTTTGGTCATTGACAAGAGCCTCCTTGTCTCTAAGATATGAGGAGTTTGAGTCAAATGAACATCTTGGGTATCACACTATCTGTAAGAGACTATGACAGCCAATTAGAATGCAAAATGAACGAAGTTGCAGGTTTTCTGAGCAGAACAGTGGACAGTGACATTGAATCTTTGCCAACGTGCACTCAGCCGAAGTCCTAGCCATTTCTAAGCCGTATTCTCAGAGGATTGAATGTCTTATTGGTTACTTTCTGTGATCTTGAGCTGCATATCGAGTTGCCAGGGAGCAACCGCGTCCTTCCACTACTAAAGGGGGTTGTGGATTGATAGCAGTAGATGGGATTTCCGATCGCCTGCAGTGCCATAGCAGAGAACAACAATACTGCCATAGAGGAATAACAATAACACGACCCATTAATGACAACACTATGAGAGCTCAACCTCCTCAAACACATTATGTGTTAAGAAGCAGAAACAATGATATAAATGAAGCTAATAACAGATTACAAGCAGAACAACGGCTTTAATTGGAAGAAGAGGAATAAGAAGAAAATTATTAATATTAAGGAGAAGAGGTCACCGCCGATGCTAGAGAGAGGGAGAGAACAAGCAGTAAAAAGCACAGTTGACGTGGGAAGGCAAATAAATTAATTACAGTACCGAGGGCAACAGTGATAGTAACAGTGCCAAAGTTCTTTTGTTCTTTCTTTTTCTTTTATACAGAAAATAGCATCTTTGGGCGTATTATTGGTATTGCAATAGGAAATTACGTTTTACAGCGTAATAGTGAGATAAGACTGTTTTAAATGTGTCAGTGAGCGTTTATACTCAGTGAGTAATGAAACTACTTTTATTCAATTATCTTAGTGAAAGTGGAAGTGATTTGGTGAGGATAATAAAGGCGTTTTAGTGATTTTAGTAAGCTACTAAGCTTACTGTGATTATTAACAAAAACAATCCAAAACGTTAAGTTAAAATTAAATGTTCAACAAACATGTTCAATGAATTTTATTAAATATTCTCATATCCGATTATATAAACTATAGATCGTAATTTTTTGTTAAAGAAAGTAGAAATAGTTACTTAGAATTTGTTCTTTATATTATTTATTATTTAGTTTAGTACTGGGTACCATTACCAATAGTTGCCGCAGGGTGCCGGCGGCTTTTAGTGTAGTTCAAAGTAAAGAGATATAAAAAAATAATTCGATATCAGTTGTTTATTACTGGATACCAGTAAAATGGGAAGTGGTAATAATAAATATGTACATTTGATTTAAAAATAATATTAATAATATAAAACTTTAAAATAATACTAAAAATAAATATTAAAAATAAAAATAAAATAATAAAATAAATATTAAATATAATTTATTTTAAAAAAATATGACTTTCTCTACTTCTGTGTAACAAATTATTCTTAGTAAGCTTATTCTTCTATTTATTTTAAGCTAACCGAGAAAAAATTAGCAGAAATATTCTTATTACTTGCTTCCTTGTAAGTAGAAGCGAAATGTGGGAGTATCGTAGGTTGAAGTGAAGTCAAAAGCTGGTTACTAAGTGTCTGAAGTTCCTTTGTTTGTATGGACACGAATTGACAAATTCCTGTATGAAATAAGTATAAGTTTTTCAAAGCTGAAACCAAAAACAAGGAATTTCTCAAAAACGATCAACTTCTCGAAAAAAAAATCATATAACATAAATTGTGTGCTTTAATATGCTCTAAATTTTTTGTGTGGTAAGTTTTTGTCCATTTCTTACGGTTTAGCATTTATGCAAAATTCCTCCAGAATAAAGTACTCTTCAGAGGCTATTCCCAGAAAATTCAAGATACACATTATTTGTCAGGTAAATATCTTTAATATACGATATTTTAATCAAAAACGTTGGAGCCATTCTTGAGAAAATCAAAATGTTCTAAAAATTTCCATGTAAAGATTAGTCGGGGTATTTTCTTGCAAATCTTCGTGTCGCATCCTTGGAAGATACCAAACTTAAATACCAAGTTTGGTATTTAAAGGTCTTTTCGTTTTTGAGCTATGCTGTCTACAGACCACACACACGGACCTTTTTCCAAAAATGCTTTTTTTTTATTCAGGGGGACCCAAAACGTGTATTTCCGGTGAAATCTGGTTATCGAATTTTTGGGTGGAATACAATACTTCTCTATACAATATGTACATAGTACGTGTAGAGAAAGTAATATAAAATATAAAAGTATAAACAATTAGTTAAATAATAATAAAATAATAGTATTAATGAATGTTATAATAATAATTAATAATAACGATAAATTATAATAATACTAATTTAGAAATAATAATATAAATAAATGAAGAAATACATTTTTCAATAAAGTTCGAAAAATAAATTAAATTTATATACTTGTTAATTTTTAGGTGGCGGTAGTTTAGAGATGTAATGTAATGGAAGAATTAGGTTTAAGTGAAGTTGAAATTAATTTTGGTATTGAAATGATTTTATCTATTTGTTTAGTTTTAGATGTTTGTTTTTAATTTATTTTTGTATTTTATTGGTTATTTATTTAGATTATGTTATGAAGGTGTAATAATTTAAATGTTTAAAAATGTTTATAATTTTATTTTATTATTTTTATTAGTTTTGTGATTATGTAGTTTATTATAGTAAATTTGCTTTATTGTTATTTCATGCTGTATATTTTTTATTTATTTTTATATTTTTCTAATTTACATTTATAGTTAACCTGTTAATAATAAATGTATATTGTATGGAAATAAATATATTTTTAAAAATCTGGCTTATCAGCCCTGGGTTTAGAAATTTGGTTCCAGGATTTTTATATAGATTTGTATTTCATATGGTGCCGTAGCAGTAAAAGTGGACATTAAACAGTATAAAAAAGCCTCCCGTTTCAGCAAGTTCTTCAGACTGAACAACTACCTCACCCAGATAAAGGCATACCCGATTTTTCGCCGCTGGTAGCAGATGTTTGCAACCCTGTCCAAAACGGATATCTAACCCTACCCTTTAAAAAGTCAGCTTACTTTTATAGAAACCTCATAACTTCAACTAATGTTCTACCCCGGGTGTCACGGAACTATCCGGTGCGACGATGGAAACCGTATGGAAGAAATTTATGAATCCGAAGATCCTCACAGACTGGAAGGCTACCGTATACCTTGCTGTCGATGATACTGTACTCACAGCAGACAAATTGTGGCGACATGCCAGATCAACTTCTAATCTCTGCTCCCGATGTACTGAGGTGTAAACACTGCTACATAAGATACTGGACTGCACCATCTTGCCCTCTGTCTACCGTATACCTGGCTCAAGATGATACTGTACCCACAGCGGACACATTGTGGCGACATGGCAGATCAACTTCTAATCTCTGCTCCCGATGTACTGAGGTGTAAACACTGCTACATAAGATACTGGACTGCACCATCTTGCCCTCTGTCTACCGTATACCTTGCTCAAGATGATACTGTACCCACAGCGGACACATTGTGGCGACATGGCAGATCAACTTCTAATCTCTGCTCCCGATGTACTGAGAAGTAAACGCTGCTACATAAGATACTGGACTGCACCATCTTGCCCTCTGTCTACCGTATACCTTGCTCAAGATGATACTGTACCCACAGCGGACACATTGTGGCGACATGGCAGATCAACTTCTAATCTCTGCTCCCGATGTACTGAGAAGTAAACGCTGCTACATAAGATACTGGACTGCACCATCTTGCCCTCTGTCTACCGTATACCTTGCTCAAGATGATACTGTATCCACAGCGGACACATTGTGGCGACATGGCAGATCAACTTCTAATCTCTGCTCCCGATGTACTGAGGTGTAAACACTGCTACATAAGATACTGGACTGCACCATCTTGCCCTCTGTCTACCGTATACCTTGCTCAAGATGATACTGTACCCACAGCGGACACATTGTGGCGACATGGCAGATCAACTTCTAATCTCTGCTCCCGATGTACTGAGAAGTAAACGCTGCTACATAAGATACTGGACTGCACCATCTTGCCCTCTGTCTACCGTATACCTTGCTCAAGATGATACTGTACCCACAGCGGACACATTGTGGCGACATGGCAGATCAACTTCTAATCTCTGCTCCCGATGTACTGAGAAGTAAACGCTGCTACATAAGATACTGGACTGCACCATCTTGCCCTCTGTCTACCGTATACCTTGCTCAAGATGATACTGTATCCACAGCGGACACATTGTGGCGACATGGCAGATCAACTTCTAATCTCTGCTCCCGATGTACTGAGGTGTAAACACTGCTACACAAGATACTGGACTGCACCATCTTGCCCTCTGTCTACCGTATACCTTGCTCAAGATGATACTGTATCCACAGCGGACACATTGTGGCGACATGGCAGATCAACTTCTAATCTCTGCTCCCGATGTACTCAGGTGTAAACACTGCTACATAAGATACTGGACTGCACCATCTTGCCCTCTGTCTACCGTATACCTTGCTCAAGATGATACTGTACCCACAGCGGACACATTGTGGCGACATGGCAGATCAACTTCTAATCTCTGTTCCCGATGTACTGAGGTGTAAACACTGCTACATAAGATACTGGACTGCACCATCTTGCCCTCTGTCTACCGTATACCTTGCTCAAGATGATACTGTACCCACAGCGGACACATTGTGGCGACATGGCAGATCAACTTCTAATCTCTGCTCCCGATGTACTGAGAAGTAAACGCTGCTACATAAGATACTGGACTGCACCATCTTGCCCTCTGTCTACCGTATACCTTGCTCAAGATGATACTGTACCCACAGCGGACACATTGTGGCGACATGGCAGATCAACTTCTAATCTCTGCTCCCGATGTACTGAGGTGTAAACACTGCTACATAAGATACTGGACTGCACCATCTTGCCCTCTGTCTACCGTATACCTTGCTCAAGATGATACTGTACCCACAGCGGACACATTGTGGCGACATGGCAGATCAACTTCTAATCTCTGCTCCCGATGTACTGAAAAGTAAACGCTGCTACATAAGATACTGGACTGCACCATCTGGCCCTCTGTCTACCGTATACCTTGCTCAAGATGATACTGTACCCACAGCGGACACATTGTGGCGACATGGCAGATCAACTTCTAATCTCTGCTCCCGATGTACTGAAAAGTAAACGCTGCTACATAAGATACTGGACTGCACCATCTTGCCCTCTGTCTACTGTATACCTTGCTCAAGATGATACTGTACCCACAGCAGATAAATTGTGGCGACATGGCAGATCAACTTCTAATCTCTGCTCCCGATGTACTGAGGTGTAAACACTGCTACATAAGGTATTGAACTGCACCATCGTGCGCTCTATTTGGGTATATCGCAGAATCTGTGTCATCTGCTGTGGCCGTGCCGTCACCGAGCGGTTAGACCACTTGACTCTCGCCAAGTCGGCCTGGATTTGCTTCCAGGCGACCGCATGTGGGTTTTGTGGTGGACAAAGGGGTGCTGGGGTGGGTGTTCTCCCGCAGTCGCATTCAACAAGTGAACCATCGTCATCACCTGTTGTGTATGTAGTAAAAGCGGGCGTTAAAGACAATAAAAATGCATCAGATGCTGTAGGATACAAGTGTTTTCTGGAGAAATCTATTTGATCTTGGAATTCCGATAGGCAAGCATACAGCTGGGGGATACTTTGTCATGTATCATATTTGCCAGATATTATTGGAGACGCGGTCTATTTATCGGAGTTCCAGAATTTTCTTGGAAATAACGTTGGTAGTTGGAAAATTGGACACTTCTGTGTTTGGATCTCCCGCTTTTAAGAAGGCTCTAGGTGCGGAAATGCGACATGGCCTGCAAATACCACCCCCTTCCAGAAGAAAACACGATATCAAGTTCTATCTCTTTTGGGATTCCTGATCCCAGTATCCCTTCCCTTCAGCTAATAAACACACACAGAAAATTATTTAACGGTAGACTTCGAATTTGGTTAAATAAGTCTTAGAATATAGGCTTCACTTAAAAAAAGGGGCAGATTTACATTATTTAGTTTTTAGTTGAAGTAAAAAAGTTAATTCCGTCCCCGAGTTCTTTTAAATTTTGTGGTAATTTCTTTGGATATCAAAATATAAATATCAAAATAAATAAAATATTTTCATAATGTAATGTGTACCTGGAGTGTATGATCTTAAAAGTATTTCTGGACATAGCCTACGATGTCTTTGTAATAGATAGATAAAGTCTTTATCCATAAAAATGCAGGTCTCGTTAAGAGAGACGATTTATGCCAAATACAGAGTGAATCATTTCCGATATATTTATTGTTTTGTGTTTATATTTTCCAATACTTATACTTTTCTCAATTGGGATATCTTTATTGCTTATTTTTCAGTGTGGTCATGCAAAAACGACGGAATTTCGAGTCCATCACATACAAACCAGCTCTAAAGAGGATTCACTATCGATTTTGCTTGCTGTATTCATTCATTCCTTAGCATATACAAGGAAATATGAAATAAAACCCTTTTTGTTAATGTTTAGCTTAGTTCGCACGAGGTAATAGAAGAATGAGTTTTGTAAGAATATTTTGTTGTAGAATAGGTAGTCATATGAACTTAACAAATTGGATATTATTCTACAGCTTTGAGTAAATTATTAGCAATTATCCACCAGAACTGCCCCTAAATACTTAAAACATGAGTGAGACTATTGAGTGCATACTATTTTATACAAACTAGATAAAGCATGCTTTGCTATTAGATGCCTGAAAATGAGTTTGGACATTAGCTGCTTCCTTCTGTATATTATACCACTGTAAAATAAATTTTATCATGCAATAATTTAATTTGGGGATCTGCAACTGAGGTAAATAGACACTTCTTAATTCAGAAAGGAGTGCTAAGAATAATTTTAATACGAATCCAAGAGACTTATTAAGATAGGTTTTAAACAATTTTATAACTTTACTTTGACCGATTTATTAATTTATAATGCTGTACTATTTTATAAAAACTCTTATTATTTACTCTCAACTGTGACGTTCATAATCATTGCAATAGAAGTATGAATGACATCCATATAGGGAACTATACAACTAAATACTCAAGATCATAAAAGTGCCTCATAAGTAAAATTGGCAATGCTCTCCCAGATGAAATTATTAAAATAGATGGTATGTGTAAATTTAAAAGATCACTACGTTCTGTTTTACATGACAAAACTTGTTACAGTTTAAGTAAATTGTTTAAGTAAAGTACATGCATGACGAGTCTATCTGTACAGTGTATGGCATCCATCCATCCATCCATCATGAGTATCTATGTAAAGCTATCTACTCTTTACTCTTACAAAAAGCTGATAAATCTACCAGTGACTGTTTTCTTTTATGGATATACATACGTCTCACTTAATTTTACATATGACTGAGTTCCATGCTGCAAAAAGCACTAGTTTTTACTCTGCCAAGTGCAAAGCAACCCATTTGTCCTTCCTCAAAGTCAGGCGGAAAGAGAGAGAATGTAAATGAGACTGGGAAATGTGAATAGTATGAAAAAGAAAGCACAAAAATTGCAACATTGACATACATTCTAAATTAACTCTGCTTTAGGTGTTGGAAGTGCTTTTTTTAATATTTATTATGGTAATCTATTTGTAACAATTTGAAGATATTCCTTTTTTAATACTAATATAGAACATTTAGTACTTTATCATTTACAGGAAAGAAAATCACGGATACTATCAGAATATACTATCATCTAAAATTAGTTCAAAGAGCTGTATTGAAAGAATCCTAATATCACTCAAATGACTGTTGGAAACCGGGAACTTAGGTTTTTGTCCAGATATTCCAATAGGGAATTATATAATTCTTTATTCATTGAAAATATTCTCAAAATGTTTAGGAAACAAATTAATGAAACAAATTAAACAAACAGAAATGTATTTCCAAATCTTTTCGACATAAAAATGGATTGACAATACTTTTAAGTATCCAAAATGTACTAATTTTCTCTGCTCGTTTTCATTTATTTTTTTGGGTATTTCACAATTTATTAGACAAATCCGTCTTTTTTCCATTTCCTGATAATCATAACTATATGCTGTATTAAAAGTTTCAGTGGAATAAATTTAATTAATGTATATTTTATTGCTGATAAACGATATTCAAACAATTGTATTAGTTTAAAAAATCGACAATTAAACTAAGCCTCAAAATGCGTTCTGTGCGTGTGACAAATAAAATAACCACTTAACAATTTTTAATATTTGCAGAAACTATTAACTGGATGAGTAGTATAGTACACATATTTGTATGAGGTTTGGAGGACAATGATATGATCCAGGATTTATATTTTTACTTTCTCTAACACGAATGTGCATATAATGCAGATAGCAGCTAGAGAATGTGTAGCATTTCACCTAAAATTTGATGTGAAAATTTAAAGGAATTTGTACGTTTTGAGGTCTCTTGTGTTTGGAAAACTATTTTTAGCAAAATATGCGTGCGCGCGCGCGCGCGTGTGTGTGTGTGTGTGTGTGTGTGTGTGTGTGTGTGTGTGTGTGTGTGTGTGTGTGTGTGTGGACAGCATAGTTCAAAAACGGACAGACATTAAATATCAAACTTGGTATTTACGATTGATGTCTAATAAGGTTGCAACACGAATATTTTCAAAAATACCCCCCCCCCCCCAACACAAATCATTTTTCTCGAAAATGGCTCTAACGATTTTGATTAAAATACCCTATATCAAAGACATTTTAATTGCGTATATTTATAATTTTTTGAATTAGTATCGGAATTTCTGTTTATTCTGGATGAGTTTTGCAATATTTTGCATATCTGTTGAACCGTAAAGAGACAGACAAAAACTTACTGCATAAAAATGTAAATTTCGGTAAAACATAATTTATGTCAGATACGGCTTTCTTTTAGAGTGGACCGTTATAGAGATATTCATTTTTATTGGTTTCAGTTTTAAGCTACTTAACTTTTCTCAAGCGGGACAAGCAAAGCGAACCGAACCTCAAATGTTTCACTTGGCGACCAGCGTTTAAAAGACTAGATCATAATTGTAGTTTATATATTCCCCTATTTCCCTTCTGCTTACAATAAAGCAAGTGATAACATTCAGCTAATGTTTATCTCGATTAGCATGATGTAGATAAAAGAATTATCTTTGACACGAATAGTTTGAATATGGAACAGCTAGAGAAGTTATGTGAATGGATCACATCCGATTTTGGTCACCATTTGCAAAAGTTGTGTTCATGAGGAACATTTCAGGATATTTTAAGATGTTTAATATTTATTCTCTTCTCTGATATCTTCCTTTGTCTTCGTAGATAAGATGGGCTGAGGCTCCTCTGCCCTTTGCCTTGCCTGACTTTAGGTGCTTTAATGCATATAAACACAACAGGAACATACCTAAGCACATTAGGTAAGCCCCAGTGGTCCTGGTCGTTGGTGAATTTGGCATTAACGTTACTGCAAAAGGGCCACCGGTTTGAATCCCGCTATGGGTATGTGAGTTTAGTGTTGTGTGTTTATGTGTGTTTTACATATTTGTTTGTCCAAATAATACACATATTCTATATTTTTATATATTATATATAATATTTTATATATTTCTCTCAACATTATTCAACATAAAGCTTATATACATAGTTTATAGTTCAAAAGGAAGTGCAAAACTAGCAGCGGAAAAGTACTGTACTGCAATTGCTTCAGGAGATCAGAAAACGAAGGGACTAAGAAGGATGTCAATAAAATATGCTACTAAAGTAGTAATGATGGAGTTTAAAGATTTGTAGGATCATTAAAGCAAAATATAGGAAGGGAAATACCATATAGAAGCAGAGGTAAGCAGAAATGGGAAGAAATCATGGAGGAGGCGTAGAATATCAGAAGGGTGGAAAGAATGAGGATAAGAGCAGGAGGTACATCTTGTTAAGGTCGGGGTTAGAAGAAAATAGACGTGATAATAGTCGGGATACGAGACTACGATATCTATTTGGTAGAAAACTCTAAATGGAGAAGGATACTACGAAATATGCGCGGCATTTAGATTTTGAAAAACACAAATAATCACAAAGGCAAACAGGAAGCAGAAACGACCCAAAAGGTGAAAGAACAACCAATGCAAACGCAGCAAACGATTATATGATGATGAAAAGCGCAACAATGCATAACGAAGGGGAAGTCAAAGAGAGACAGAATAAAGGAAAGTGATACAGAGTAGTAAGCCAGAGACAGGCGAAGGAAAAGCCAAAGACAAACAGGTGAAGAGAGCATTATGGGAAAAGTGGCGTGTGTAGGGGAGAAGAGTCAGTTCAGCAGGTTAGTGGAAAAGAAAAAAGATACGGGAAATACCGAATGGCAGAGGCGTGCCAGATGAACAGGAGAAATGATAAAGGGAAAAGAGCGCGATATAAAAAATGAAAAATTTAAATAAAAGTTAAATGACACTCAGAACGAGTGAATGTATTTTTAGGAAAATAGATCGTCTAGCGGATAGGCAAAATAAAAATGCGGAAACGCGAAATGATGTTCAATGAACTATGATTGTGTAGATTATGGAGACAGTGACGTTTTTACCGCTATTGAATTTAAATGTTTTTACATTTCACAAATGCTGTGCTAGTGTCAATTTCTTTCGACTAAGTTTGTACAGTTATGAAACAGAAAGCCCAATCAGCTTGATATTTGCTACCATATTCCTTTGATGCAGCTTTGTGCAGCTCGAAATACACAAAATAACTATATATCAATACTAACTGCCCACCCTGTTTCGCACGGGTGGTGTACCTAATGAAAAAACTGAGACAAAATCTTCCGTTTACAATACGACCATGCAGTGAAGTAAAATTGCAATTAAATAATTTGACAATACTTTATTGTAATACCTTGTATTGTACAATTTTCCTTCCGGAGAGTTAACAAATAGCTCCGAAGGTATGCCGACTCTCGAGCACGCAACGTACAACTACCCATGCGAAAAACATGGCAATTCAAGGTATATTCCACAAACTTCTTACGACTGACCTTGGGATTTATTGTCATTGAGAATGCAAGGCACACCGGAAACTGAACACGTTTAAATTCAAAAGGTAAGTCAGTTTGCATTAGGGGCATTCTTGGAGTAAGCACATCCTCGCCGTTGAACTTTCCTATGAGCAATTTGTTGATACTTTTTTTTAACAGTGAGTCTTGTTCCCCTGCACAATTTCGGCTGATTCAGATTGCGTAGCATAATTATTATCACCAAGTCAGCATTAAGCTGTAAATTGTGTGGCGGTAATCCTGGCAAATCCAATGAATTTAAGAATTCAGTTAAATAATTGACAAATTCATATTTTGAATCGGTAATGGAATCGGTCGACTTAAATGAATGCATTAGTCCATCAATTTTACTCTGAATTTTTATATTCAAGTCCTCTACATTCTTATTAGTTACAGATAAGATGGCTCGTTCGCTCAACCAAGCATAATTTTTGTAATTTGCACCAATATTTGGGAACACTTTCGTTTTTACTTTTTTTCTTTGACGTTGTGAAGTGTCACAAATTTGGTGGAAAAGGAATAAAGCCAGTAGAAGTGTCAGCAGGAATTTCCCCATTGCTAATGTCTAATAATGCCTTTGCATCTGAAAAGCGTAATGAATCGCAATGACATGCGCATTGTAGCATATAATGTTAGTACTGCGAAAAGGACGAAGTCAGCGCACTCATAAGGTAGTGCAGAAAGGATGACATGCAGTTAACAGTGTGGGCAAGCAAGGATGTCGTTGGCACAATAACAGTAATGGCAGCGCTTTCATAGTGTGGCGGGTAAATGCTGAAATGTTCATGCTTCTTTCCTTTACTTCTAATGTTTTCCACCTCTTCCTTTATTTTCTTCTATGTCAGGACACTCGTTTTTAAGGTTAACAATGACATTGCCAAAGAGAAAGTAGATCTGGTTGGGCAATTGATAACCTTTTATTTCATGCCAACTTTGTATATTAAATTTCTCCATTTAACCCAAAATATTCCTTGATCAAATGAATTAAGAACACCGCAATTGCTGTGCGATGGCAACGGGTATCTTCATGTTCCGAAATCACATTTACTTAGCTCTTGTACCACATAACCTCAAATAACCAACATCTGCAATAGACAGTTAACCTAAACGATTTACTACCCGGGTCCAATCTTTTCTCCGCCATTTTCAGATTACAAGAAGGATTATTGGTTATTTGCATAGTTTATAACTTGTTCGTTTTAAAGAATTACAACAAACATATAATTATATTTCTTATTATACCTAGTTCTTTATTTAAACGATGTCACCTAGGGAACGATAGTTAATACCCAAACATATATTTGATTTCCACGGTTATGTTACGTCATTGTCTCCCTACCCGGGTGCTTTTCCTTAGCATTGAATGGGGAAGAAAAATAGAGCATTACTATGGACATCTAGCGGCAAAAAATAAGTACATACTCTAGGTGCTCATCATCAGGAAAGCTTTTTTTGCTGCTTTATTTTAAACAAGGAGTAAGGAAAGGACAGTCAATTCATAAAAATGGATTTGAATTTCACAGTTGCGTTGCGTCATGGTCTCGATAAACTGGTGCGTTAAATTAACATTGAATGGGGAGGCAAAATAGTCAACTAGTACTGCAATTTAGCAACAAATGACCATGGTACCAATGCCATCTGGTGGCTATTAATCTATTGTGTTCCCTTAGCACTGTATGCTGGTTCATATTATGAGACTTTAAAAACTTTCCTGTACGATTTTTAAACATTTTCTTTCACACAAACCTAGTCGTAACAATAAGAAAAGAATTGTTCAATTTGGTGCGCTCGTTACTTTTAATCTCAGTCTAGTTATACTTTTAATATTATTCCTTTAGTTTCAAGAGCAGCTTGAATAAGAAATAATTCATTAGTCTACCAAATTAAACAACAATTTTGTTAGTTTCTGAAGTCAAAAATAATTTTTAATGATTATTTAAATAAGTTAATCAACATTTAAATATACATATTTCCACAATAGTTGCTGTAATCATGTTTATTATTATTATTATTATTATTATTATTATTATTATTTAGTCATTCCGTTATTTTCACATAAATGGTGTACAGGCTTTATCAAGTATTTATTATTTAGTACTTTCCTTTAGTACGTATGTACATAGTAGAAAATATATATTTGGACCCACTTGAAAAAAAAAAAAAACAGTTTTAGAAAATTATCCATGTATGAGAATATGTGTGTGTGCGCTAAATTAATTAATATTAATAAATATGAACATTTACAAAATAGGGTAACTTTAAACCATTTAATGAACTTTAAAGTCGCTTAAGTACCAAACTTATTATTAACGTTCAGTATCTTCCAAGATACGACACGACGATTGCTAAAAACAATTTTTTCCACTTCCAGCTACCCTTTACATATAATATTTTGGGAACATTTTAATTTTCTCAAAAATGTATCTTACGATTTTGATTAAAAAAACTATATGTTTAAGATATTGTCATAACAAATAGAAAGTATATCTTGAATTTTCTGGAAATAGACTCTACAAACTTCATTCTGGATGCATTTTCCATAACTGGTAAACCGTAAGAGATACACAAAAAGATACTACACATAATGAACACCTTGTGGAAACACACAATTTATGTCATATACATTTTTTGTAGAGTTGACCGTTTCCGAGATAGTTTTCAGTTTTAAACTACCTACGTTACTTTTCGCACACGGGAAGTCACCTTTCATTTCATCTTTATTTTGCTTTTCTCTTGGCCTTGCCAAGTGGACCGAATTTCAATTGTTTAACATAGCACCCATAGTTTAAAAGATTTGACTATTATTTCAGCCTAGTGTATTCCCTTATTTTCCTTCTACTTACAAGAAAGAAAGAATAGGTCAATTAGCGTTACGTAGATAAAATAATAGCTTCTATAAGGAAAGTTTGTTTATGAGACAATCATGTGAATGTAGCACATCAGATTTTTTCGTCTTCAAACTTAACTGTAATTCTAGTTTTTGAAAATGTTACTAAGGAAGACACGTTCATATGAGTGTAAGCTCACTTGTGCAAGGAAATATAAACGTAGTGTTAGAAAAGCGACAGTGGAAGAAAAGATTATCTTAGATGTGGCGAAAAGGAGACTCGAGACTATATGTCTCAGGCTACCTTCCTTCACTGGCTGGCTATTCATTTGTTTTCCGCATAGTGATAGCGCGTGTTACTCATTTGGGACTCGTGGAATGAAGGCATTTGCAGCATATCTGGGGTAGGTAAATGTTACACTCAATTATTGGGTCTTCCAAACTGCTGAATGTAAACTAAATTCCCAAATGATCAGGTGCCTCAGTAAAGAATATTGTTGCTGCCTTTTTGTAATCAATTTCACGGGAATGTAGTTTAATTCGCAAACACAGTGAATTAAGTTTTTCTAAATAACTTTTAATCAAAAGTAAGATTATTATATCGTGATTTTCACTTTCTTTGTATTTAGAAAAATCTGATATGTTCCATTTGCATGACTTTCTCTACATCTCCACAACAAATTATAGTTGAAAGCTCATCCTTCTATTTACTTCATGCTAATCGACAAAAAATTAGCAAAAATAGTATTATTACTTGCTTCCTTATAAGTAGAAGCGAAATAAGGGAGTGTCATAGCTTAAAGTGACAGTCAAAAGCTGGTTGATATGTGACTGAAGTTCCTTTGTTTGTATGGACACGAGTTGAAAAATTCCTTTATGAGACAAATAGTTTTTTAAAGCTGAAACCAAAAACAATGAATACCTTAAAAACGATGAACTCCACGACAAAAATGTACATAACATAAATTGTGTGTTTAATGTGCTCTACATTTTTTTGTGTGGTAAATGTTTGTCTATCTCAAAGTTTAGCAGTTATGCAACATTTCTTAAAATTCATCCAGAAAAAATAGTTTTTAGGGGTTTTTCCCAAAAAATTCAAGATATAAATATTTTTTAGCAGATAAATGTCTTTAATATATTTAAATCAAATCGTTAGAGCCATTTTTGAGAAAATTAACATTTGCGAAAGAAGTTCCATGTAAAGGGTAGTTGGTGTGGGGGGATTTTCCTGGAATCTTCATATCGCGTCCCTGGAAGAAACTGATATTAAATACCAAGTTTGGTATTTTACCGACTTGTCGTTTTTGAGTTATCGTGTTCACAGGTACACGGACACACACAGACCTTTTTCTGAAAATGCTTTTTTTGGATACAGGGGATCCTAAAACATATATTTCCAGTGAAATCTCGATATCGAGTTTTTGGGTGGATTGCAATACCTTCTCTGTACTCTATGTACATAGTACGTATATAGAAAGAAAAAGGATAGAGAAACCACTGAAAAAGTTAAGAGTAGAATGTTGTACTTTATGTCTCATCTCCCTATCGTGATACTAACAGAAGGAAAGTGATGAAACGTCGAAGAGATTATAGTAGAAGAATGAAGAAGTTCATAACGACAGACAGCTGAATTTAATAGTACCAAACTTGAGGAAGAGGAAGATAATTGTGAACGCACGAGTTTAATGGCTGTGCCTACTTTTCTGAACCTGGTTTCTTTTCTCTACCTCCACCGCAAATTGGAGCCAGAAATAGAACAAAAGGAACATTTCCCGTTAGCAAGTCTGCCGCAGTTCCTTTACATCAAAGGACTGTTCCTAACAAGATCACAACTACTGGCTCTCCTTTAGGCTGCATTCAATATCATAGCCAAATCGATATCAAAGACCTTGGCAGCTTCTAAAAGTTATTTAAAGTCGGTTTAGAACTCACGGCTCTGACTTTCTCTGCTGTTTACTTTCGGAGAATTTTATACGAGAAATAATGAGCTCATTTTAGAACCATTTATCCAACAATGTAAAATGTATATTGGTACACAGGATTTTCATTTGAAAACTTGCCTAAATAATCACACGAGAGGTACTCTCTAATGGGTTATATTGATACACACACAATTTTCATTTGAAAACTTGCCATAGATAATCACACGAGAGATACTCTCTAATGGGGTATATTGATACACACACAATTTCCATTTGAAAACTTGCCATAGGTAATCACACGAGAGATACTCTCTAATGGGTTATATTGATACACACACAATTTTCATTTGAAAACTTGCCATAGGAAATCACACGAGAGATACCCTCTAATGGGTTATATTGGTACACAAGGAATTTCCATTTGAAAACTTGTCATAGATAATCACACGAGAGATACCCTCTAATGGGTTATGTTGGTACACAGAGAATTTCCATTTGAAAACTTGCCATAGATAATCACACGAGAGATACCCTCTAATGGGTTATGTTGGTACACAGAGAATTTCCATTTGAAAACTTGCCATAGATAATCACACGAGAGATACCCTCTAATGGGTTATGTTGGTACACAGAGAATTTCCATTTGAAAACTTGCCATAGATGATCACACGAGAGATACTCTCTAATGGGGTACATTGGTAAACACAATATTTTTATTTTTAAAAATTTCCATAGATGATCACCCAAGAGTTACGCATGAAAGAATACAGATGTTGTATATAAATATTGGTCTTTCGATTTTATGTCGGTAATAAAGTTTATTGCCTCGCGAACTATTCAGATATTCAGAATTTCGAAAGACAGCAACGGCATTATTTTTCTTCTCTCTCTGCCTGTTTACCCATCACTCTCAACAATGTAATCCTCTACATATTAAACCATGTATATTTCCAACTTAAACGGAGCTTAATTAACCCATTTGAGGCTTTGCTTACATATAAAAGTCTGATGTGTTACATTCACACGACTTTCTCTACATCTCTGTAACAAATTGTTAAAATTGTTAAAAAGCTTATTCTTCTACTTCATGATAATCGAGATAAACATTTGCAGAAATTGTCCTTATTACTTTGGTCCTTGTAAGTAGGAGGGGATAAAACCTAATGTTTCCATTCACATGATGTCTTCTAGCTGTTAAATAAACAAACCTGTTATTCAGAATATTAATCTTGTTATCCACATCATTCTAATCACGATAAATATAAGCAGAATTATTCGTACTATCAGCTTCCTTGTAAACAGAAGGGAAATAAGAAAATGCACGGGCTAAAGTAAAGTAAAGCCGATCGCTATGTGAAACAGTTGAAATAAGAAAATGCACGGGCTAAAGTAAAGTAAAGCCGATCGCTATGTGAAACAGTTGAAATAAGAAAATGCACGGGCTAAAGTAAAGTAAAGCCGATCGCTATGTGAAACAATTGAAATTCCAATCTCTTTGCTTACCAGGAGTAAACAAACGACAAACGAGAAGAAAGCTGTCTTCCAGTTTGAGAAAAGTTTGTTACTAAAATTGAAACCAATAATCCGAAATTTGGAAAACCGTTAACTTTACAACAAAAAAGCTGTATATGATATAAAGTATTGTGTATTTTATGAGATGAACAGTTTTGTGTAGTAAGTTCTTGTGTACCTTTTACGTTTTGCCAGTTATATAAACGTCATCCAGTATGAAAAAGTCTTTAAAGGTTATTCCCAGAAAATCCAAGATATATATTTTGTGTGTCATAAAAATATCTTAAACATAACGTATTTTATTCAAAATAGTTAGGTGGCTCTAGGTGGCTCTTACCCCGCCTACGGTTTCGGCCGCCCATTGAAATTACTCATCCTATCTTCCTGGAGTCTGATGTACAATAAGCCAATGGATGTAGTGCAGAATCCCCTCCGATATCCCACACATCCACCACCCGAAAATTCAACCCCGAGACTTCACCGCAAATACGAGATGTTTATATAAGTTCTATGCGCGTACACATGTGTGTGTGTATGTCTGTGTGCATGATAACTGGTTAAACACCAAACTTAATACTTAGCCACAATCTTTTAAGGATGGGAAACGAATTTCAAGTCCATCTCTCTACCCCAAATTACCCTTTACATGGAAAAGGTTTCGAAATTTTTATTTTTCTCAAGCATATCCAAATATTAATAAAATACCCCATATTATAGATAATCACATGAAAAATAAAATGTACATATTCAATTTTCTGGTAACAGCCTCTGAAGTCTCTTCGTTCTGAATGACCTTTTGCTTAACTGGTAAATGTAAGAGATAGACAAAATATACACATCAGGTTAACGATTTCTGAGAAATTTTCTGTGTTGTGTTTCAGTTTTAAAATATTTGATCTTTTCTCTCATGCATAACGATAGCATTAAAAGGATTTGTTTATTACTTTAGCCAATAGAGTAAACTTACATTTTGTATTATTATTATTATTTATGTTTAAGTAAAAGGCTTAGTGTAATCCCTTGTTTCATATCTGCTCACACGGAAGCAAGTAATTAGACCATTTATGCCAATGGTTATCTGCATTGACATTATGTAAATGAAAGAATGATATTTTTAAAGAATAGTTTGCAGAGAAAGCCATTTAATGCAGTACATTAGTATTTTTACTTTCTCTACACGTACTACGTACATAGTGTATAGAGAAGGTCGATACCGAGATTTCACCGAAGTATATGTTTTAGGTTCCCCTGTAAAAAAAAAAAAAAAAAAAAAAAAAAAATTAAAAAAAAGGTCCGTGCGTGTGTCCGCGTGTCAGTGTGTCCTAACACTATAACTCAAAAACGAAAAGTCGGTAAAATACCAAATTTCGTATTTAGGTTCAGTATCTTCCAGGGATGCGACACGAAGATTTTGAGAAAAATCCCCCACCCCAAACTACTCTTTACATGGACTTTTTTTCGAAATTTTTGATTTTCTAAAAAATGGCTAACGATTTTGATTAAAATATCATATATTAAAGATATTTACCAGACAAATAAAATGTATATTTTGAATTTCCTGGGAATAGCCTCTGAAGACTACTTTATTCTGGATGAATTTTGCATAACTACTAAACCGTAAGAGATGGACAAAAACTTAACAAACAAAAAATGTAGAGCACGTTAATACACACAATTTAGGTTATATACATTTTTTTCGTGGAGTTGATGGTTTTTGAGATATTCCTTTTTCTTGGTTTCAGCTTTGAAAAACATAATTTTCTCATACAGGAATTTGCCAACTCCTGTCCATACAAACAAAGGAACATCAGTCACATAGCAACCAGTTTAACCTATGGTACTCCCTTATTTCGCTTGTATTTACAATAAAGCAAGGAATAAGACTATTTCTGCTAATTTTCCTCGATTAACGTGAAATAAATAAAAGATAAGCTTATTAACAATAGTTTGTTACAGAGAGATAAAGTCATGTGAATGGAACACATCAGATTTTTTTTTGTATCTTTTTTTCCTTTTCATCTTTACATGAATCTAAAGTAAACATGTGTCTATGGAACAAAGCTACCTGTTTCACTATTTTTGTGGACACTTATGAAATAAATATTATAGAAGAGCACTTCCGATTACGGTGACAGCATTCGCCACAAAATCAATGACAAATCATTCTGTGTGTTATAGAGGAGTAATAGTATTTTTCTATGTTAAAATACGCATACGAAAGCTATAGAATACTTGAAAGAATTTCCTACATGATCCATGCAAAGAATCTCTTTCGAGCCAGATTTCCAGTCTGCTTTGAGTAAGTGAAGTTGATGTTCATTTAATCGAAAGTCAATGGCAGGAACAAAGAGAATTTGTTAATCCATCTGCTCGAGGAATATTAACTTATTTATCTTAAAGGCAGTCCCCACTTATTGATCTTAGGCGCAGTCTCCAATCTTATGGCGATAAAATAAGATGCTCCAGTTTTAGAACACCTTCAGTTTACTCTAAAAACGTACTCCAGAACTGTAAAAAAATATCTGATGTGTTCAATTCACATGAGCTTCTCTACATCTCTGCAACAAATTATTGTTAAAAAGTTTATGCTCCTATTTACTTCATGCTAATCCAGAAACAATTAGCAGAAATAGTCGTATTACTTGCTTCCTTGTAAGCAAATGCGTAAGGGAGTACCATAGGTTAAAGTGATAGTCAAAAGCTGGTTGCTATATGACTGAAGTTCCTTTGTATGGACAGGAGATCAGAAATTCCTGTAAGAGAAAGGTATATATTTTTCAAAGTTGAAACAAAAAACAAGGAATATCTCAAAAAGGATCAACTCCACAAAAGAAAATGTATATAATATAACGTGTGTGTTTTAATGTGCTCTAAATGTTGTGTGTGGTAAGCCTTTGTCCTTCTCTTACATTCTTCTCGAACATTCGAGATATACATTTTATTTGGCAAGTAAATATCTTAAATAATATAATTTAATCAAAACCATTAGTCATTTTTAATAAAATCAACATTTTAGAATTTTTTCCATATTTGGGATGGGGGGATTTTCTTGAAAATGTTCCTGTCGCATCCTTTGAAGATACTAAACTTAAATACCAAGTTGGGTTCTTAACGCTAGTTTCGTTTTTGAGCAGTTTCAAACAGACAGACAGACAGACACACACACACACACGGACATGTTTCTAAAAATGTTTCTTTTTTTTTTGGATTCAGGGGGTTTCAAAACATATTACTGGTGAAATCTCAGTATCGAAGTTTTGGATGCAATGCAGTACCTTCTCTATACACTATGTACATAGTACGTATAGAGAAAGTAATAAAATCTATTCCCCGAAGTTTTTTTATTTCATAATTACTAAAGCAAATAATTGGATAAACCGCACGCATATATAAAATATAGTAGAAAACAATACATGTTTATAAAATGCGTGTATGTTAGGGACGTACAGTGTTCGAATTTGAGACGGGATTTCAAGATTTGGTTAAGTGAGCCTCGCTAGATATGCAACCAACAAATCGTACTGTGGAGCGTGCAATCCATGTCCGATTGTAGTCAAATTCATTCGAAGCAATATTTACTGACTGAGAAGGATGGCCTTGCTTTGTTTACTGCCGTTCCAAGCGATGTAGCTCACAAAGAGCTGAATAAACGCTTGTAACAAAATTTAGCAAATGTTGGGAATTTGTTATTATGAAAGGATAATGGACTGGGTTATCCCAGACAAAGGCAACGAATTTTTATTAATTTATAACACAAAGATAATCAGTTTTTATTTTTTACTTCGCTCTTACTTGATGGTAGCGTCTCTACAGTAGTGGTTATTTCCCTCATCATATTGGATATGGTGTGTAAGCAGTTTTTATTTTTATTATTTTTGAGATACTTATTTTTGTTTATGTGTTATAACATCTTGATAAATTGCCTCGTCATTATTTCCGTGTTCATAACGTACATAATTTATGTGAGTTTATATATAATATAATGTACCACGAATCCTAGATCTTCGACCTGTCTCACCTCTCATTTAAATAACTATAACGTCCATTTCACTTCTTACCCTTTCAGCAACTATTCCTTCTTGCTCTATTCCTTTAAAATAAATATATTAAAATATATTCCTTTAACGTGTTAAACTACCCTTTCTATGCACTTTAAAATTAATGCATTAGAAAATATCCTAGCCATAGTATGAACAGTAGTGATACGTATAGCTTCCACATATATGGGGACGTCATTATTTGTATTTATTTTCTGTACACAGGAACAATAAAGTGCGTTAGGCACAACAAATTTTCTAGCAGCCCGTAAGCCTGATTACCCATTTCTCTGACAGCCTTTCAAAGCTTCCATGTGACTGAAATATCGTGTTTAAGAGCAAGATGGTCCAATAAATAGGAAACAAGGTTCAATAAACAAGTGGCTTGCCTTCCTTCTGATGAGCAAAATTCGGTAGTGGCTACACTCAACAAACATAGAACGTGTGTGCGTGCTTGCGAGATCTGATGGGCTCGTGATGAGCCTAGGTGTTGCTGCTGTGCACCTACCCTGGTAAGGGTTTAACCACAGAATTGAGTAGACGTTTAAGGTTTTGTATTTTGAGATTTTGGGTGATGATGTTAAGGAGGTATCGCTGGATAGGCTCCTCGAACGATTGGATTTTCAGGAGCAGCATCCTTTCCTCTGTTCCGTTGGTGTTTAATTTGTGAAAATTTGTTTTTGTCGGATTATGTTAATTAACCACTCCCAATGATAGGAGGAGGGGTTTGCATGGCACTCTGTATGTTGCATGGATTCCGTCCGTCAATGTTACGAGTTCACAGTTAATATTTCCCGTTATTTCATGACAATTTCATCCTTCAGAGCCACTGTTGCATTAATTTATTGTTGTACAAAATCCAATATACTGCAACAACCCATTTGAGATTAGTCACTTCACCCATGTTTAACTTTTAGAAATCGAGAAACACGACTCATTAGCATCTCCACAACAAGATGTTAGAAAATGGTAGTAAAGTGGTGGTGGAAGCCAGACAATTTTGCCAAATCTGGAAATTGATGTCTAGTGAAGATTTCAGATTCTTATCATGGTATTCAGGAAATGCGTGCTGTTTTTCAATCTTGTTGAAACCAATCCTTGATCCCTCTACTTCCATTTGTGGAAGCGTAGCAACAAGAAGATATTTAGCATGTGCCAGTAACGATCACATGTTTTTGAAGTGTTCATAAGAGACACTGGTAGTGTCCTTAAAGTTTAACACCGCATCTGATTGTAACCCTCTCATTAAAGACGACATAATTCTAATTATATAGGAGTTTCAGTTTACCTGTAGTTCTAGTTTTCTCTATTCACTGGCTGGAGTGGGAAAAGTGGGCTTCATCTGGCATTATTAATCAAAACCATTTGATTATTTTCTATTAACTATTCTAGCTTAGCCGTACCATGGTGAAAGGCGCAAAAGACGAACTCCCTAGGGTTGCCACAGGTTGATCTAACTCTTATGCTATTCACTGCACCTTTCAGCCTCTTCGTCATCTTCTTAGCAGTTTTTCCCTCACAATGAAAGCCACATCGTAACGTTGTATGGTGCACAGCACATCTGCACCTGGATTAACACCTGTGAGATTTTACTCGTTTGACGGGCCCTGAGTTAGATCTAATAATGATGCCTGATTGAACCTTGGTATGTGCAAGAACTATCTACACCTTATTTTAGGTTTGGGTGAAGTATAATCATATAGAACACTATAAATATCCCGCGTGAACGTAGTCGAGCTCTATTTTGACATCCATCTCAATATTGGGTTCGTTACGGGACTCAAACTAAAGTAGAAGTCTTGGCTGTGTTGTTGTAGCTAAGAAGCTATCTAAGCTACTGATTAATCAATAATACATTTACGTTACAGAATTTATTGCTTAAGTGATTCACGCCTAAAGAAATGGAAGCATAATAAGAATGTGTGTCAGTACAATCAGTTATCACCGTGAAATAAATCTGTGGCCTACCAAATCACATAGTACATGTCATATCGTATCATATTCAATTGCACAGAGCGTGCCACAGTTGTGTAGTTTTACTAAAAGAAAGTCAAGATTGGAAGGTTTTCTAATTACATAGTGAAATGCTGTACTTCGTGTAAAATTTTCCAACGTATAGATGATCACTTTCATTTAGTTCTTATGAATTACTTACACGTACTCCAAAAGTTTAATTGTGGGGTGAATTGACGCATTATAGGTGCTAATGCTTGAGACAGTAGAATTTAATAAAAAAAAAAAAACGGGGAAAAAAGAATTTAAATAATGATTAAGTCTCGAAAGTGTCTTACTATTCTTGAATTGGTTTTCAGTTGAATGAATAAGTGTATTTGTTGACATAGCAATATCATACATAGAATTTCAAAAATCGCACGGGTCCACAGACCGTACGTGCTTTTGTAATACACATTACAAGCAATATTAAAACAACAACAACAACAAAGAATTAAAAGAGTAAACACGAAAATAAAAAGACAAAGGAAATACACAGTCCAAAGCATTATTAAACAACAATAAGGAATTAAGAGTGAACCCGAAAATAAAAATACAAAGATATTCAAATATAGCTATTTAAATTTACAGCACAGAGTACATCTTCATAAATGCACCCTCTTATAATAGAAAATTACACTTAAAAGACATATATACACATAATATATACAACATATATAAAACCATAGCACAACAGTGACCTAAGTATGACATAATATATATGTATGTAGAACAATGTAGTCACTTTTGTTTAGTTGATCTTATCCCCCCCCTTCTCTATTGGCAGCCTCCTCAGATCTCAGCTGTCTTGCCTTAAGTATAAATTTACCTAGCCCGTCCATGTTTTCCGTGCCTGCCAGTAGCGTCCAACATGCTTCTAGCCCTACATTCGCAGTGGTAATAAATCGAGGCAAACATTTTTCCCTCCATTCCTCCGTACCCCTACATCTTGCCAAGATGTGAGTCCACGACTCTTCCTTCTCGCAAATGGGACAGATTCTCGTACCATTCTCGTCAGAAATATTCGTGCTCTTCCATGCTCCTAGTCTAATCCACGCGAGCCCCTCTCTAAAGAGTTTGGTACCTGTTTTGATGTATTGCTCCATACCCCACTCTGATTTCAGCCCAGACTGTACTTCTAATGACACCTTCTCTGTGCATTGCGCAATTATTTGCTGTCTGTCAATATCAGAGGCGGTTCTTAATTTTTCTCCAAATACTTCGCCTGTTTTCCTGCCCCGCCATCCAAATGTCTCCCATCCCAATGGTTTCCAACCCTTTCTTTAATTTTGATGCCCACGTCGAATTACCTTGCATTCGCAACTGTTCACGGTAGCAGACTGCCCTAATTAGAGATTGGTTTCCGTGAACGATTCTCATCCAATATTTAACTGCTGTGATTTTGCACTCTATCGTTTCACTATGTGCCCCAAATTCCCTCATTATTCCGCAGTTTACCGTACCCCTCCCTGCACCCAGAATTCCTTTAAAAAATTGTGTCCTCACTTGATCCAGATTCCCTGTTTGTTCCCACCCCCATATTTCTCCTCCGTATGTCATCGTGGATCTAACTGTCGCTCCGTATACAGTTTCCATTAAGGTTATGGATATATTCGGTATTCTGAAGCGTATCCGGAGAGCTTCCGTCGCTTTCACCCTTGCCGTGTGTTTCGTAATGTCAATGTGTTTTGTCCATTTTCCGTTCATTGTGAATGTGAGTTCTAACTACACACTAACATTGTCCAGTATCTGTCCTGCATATGTCCAAGTCTCCTCCCTGCTATAAACACAACCCTTTTTGAAAGTCATTGCATTAGTCTTATTCACATTAACTGTAAGTAGCCATTCATCGCAATAAGTCTTAAGTTTGTCCAGTCCTCATTGCAATCCGTTTACTGTCGTAGAGCACAATACTAAATCGTCTGCGTATAAAAATGTTGGGATCTGCAAATCCGCTACTACTGGTGCTTGGATATTCTCTGCTATCATTGTATCAGTAATATCATCCACAAAGAGATTAAATAGCTAGGGAGATAAAATACAACCCTGCCTCACTCCCCTATAGCTTCGGCAACTCTCGGACACTCTGTTTCTGTCGTACTTCACACAGAATTCGACATTTTCATACATTGCCTGCAATGCTCTAACCATTTTACTTGATAACCCCTTTCTGCCTAGTTTGTACCATAATGCATTTCGTTTGATAGTCAAATGCCTTCTTAAAGTCCACAAAAGCACAATGAAGCTTTCCCCGCTTAATTAACAGTTGCTTCGTCCTTAAAGTGTCTAATATAAAAGCGGCATCTATGGTACTGTGTCCTTCTCTGAAACCCATTTGAAATTTTGAAAGTTTGCCAAATTCAGATTCCCAGTCCTTTATACGGTTATATGTGAAATTAAGGTTTGTGGATTGAAAGATTCTTCACACCCATAATGCATAATATAAACTTAACTATGGGAATAGTTTTTTAGCTAAATTATAGACGTTACAAGAGGATTTAACTTGAGAACTCTTTTTGCCTTTACATTTTTTGACCCGTAATTTAGAGTTTCATTTTGGGGATTTTATTTTCTTTGTTTTTCAGAATTTATTTGCTGAGGGCAGTTCCAGATCGCTGTGGGGGGTTTATATACTTTTTCACTGTCGTTGAATTTTTTTTTGTTTTTTTTTTTGTTTTTTTTTTTTGCTGTAATTATTAAGTTTTGGGTTGGGCTATTTCTCTGTCTGATTTAGCGTTTCTTGATAGTTTGGTTTCCGAATTTATTGCTTTTCTTGGTATTAATATGGGATTTATTACTCTTCTTGGGTAGTTCTTTTGCCTAATTATTTTGACTTGAGCCACTTATTTAATTAATTTTTCGTCTGGCCAAAGGAAAATGATATATTGGCAAATATTTAGCTTTAAGTTTTGGATATAGAGCTAAGCAAGTTTTCTTTAGCTGAAAATTGTGATATGCTGCTACTTGTTGCATAAGTTGGGAGCTGATCATATTTAGATGAATAGGAAAATTCTCGGTTTTGAATTATTTTAGTTAATTCAGTAAATAGTTTCAACTCTGCTTATTGGCGCTGTATTTTCCTTCATATTATTATCCATTTATTGTAAACAAAAGCCAAGTATATATATGGAGATGTATGGGAGTTAAAAATCAGTATTTTTGCTGTATAAACTGTAGATGGTAGTTGTTTAATGCTTTGGGTTGCGGGGTGAGATGGTTTCAGTGTTTGCTGAAATCCTCTCCAAAACGAGAAATTGTCAAGTCTTGAAAAACGCGTCTCTGTTTCAAGTATGACATTGATTGGGGCAATTGGAGGATTTAAGCAAATTTCCATCCGGAAAATTGTATCCTTTTCATCAACTAATCATTTGGTTTGAATTGTGTTCCCACGAGCTTCATGTTTGGGCAGAAGAATAAATCTCAGAAGCCAGATCAAGCGCAATCGGGATGTGCAGCAGTAACTGATAACGTAGTTTGATGCTGGTGCAATGTAGTAGAACAGCACCTTCTTCGCCGAATGGAGCCTTGAACTTCTTGTCCAATTGGGGCAATAACTCATTGTAGAATTGTCTTGTAATAGGTTTACCTTTCTCTAAAAAGTGAGAGTATGACGCTCTCCATATCCCCCAAAAATTGTCGAAAACACTTTTCCGACTTTTTCTCTTCGCTTTCTTTGGAACAAGTTTACTGGGAGCAAATCTTTTTGATTGGGGTTTGATCTCTGAATTATAATGATGAATCCAAGTATCTTCTGTATTTCGTTTAAGTAGTAGCTCCAAAGACAGCCGTGAATTTGAAAGCCGCACCCGCTTATTGTCAACGGTGAGCATTCGCGGCACCTATCTATAGGACAACTTTTTCATCTCCAACGTATGCAAAATATGAATTGGCGTTTTGTTAACATATCTGTTGCCACTGGTATTTCATGAACTTTCGTTCGATGGTCAGTTAGAATCATTTTGTGGCCATTTGCAATGCTTTCCTCCGTCACCAGAGGTGACTGGACGCTCCTAATAAAACGTGTATGTTCGACCACGTTTAAATTCGTAGAACCAATACCTAGTTGAGGACTAGGTAGACTGTAGACGATTAGATTAAATACCTGTAAAATCCAAACAACCTATGAGTCAATACCAAAATTGTTTTGGCCAATTACACCATGACAGCTAACACCAAACTGCAACATCATCTATTTTGAATCATGGGTACTTATTAACCCCCCCCCCGTCACGTATTTACTTCGTTGTTAGTGTAAATTAATTCCTGATACAGCTTGTTTAGTGCATTTTCCGCGAAGTTTTAATGTAATTAACTAAAACCAACTAATCAAAATTTTCGACAAAAGTTCCATATAAAGTGTAGTTTGGGGAATTTTTCTCAAAATCTTTGTGTCGCATCCCTGGAAGATACTAATTTGGTATTTTATCGACTTTTCGTTTTTGAGTTATGTATTCACAGATATACGGACACACACACACCCACACACACGGGCCTCTTTCTGAAAATGTTTTTTTTTTATAAAGGGGACCCTAAAACACATATTTGCGGTGAAATATCGGTATCGGATTTTTGGGTGGAGTGCAATACCTTCTCTATACACTATGTACAAAGTACGTGTTCTGTTACCGCACAATACAACTCATTTGTGTCTAATAATTTACTTACCCCTTTATTTTCCTCCAAAAGCTCCTCTGCCCTCAGTTTGAAAGTTCTGGCATTGGCACTGGGTGGTGTTTACGTCAATTAAGAATTTCTCTGAATGTAAATTTTATTTCTTGAACAAGATCTTTGAGTACTTAATATTATTATTAAGTTCATTGAACTAATAAATATTGACTTAGTTCTAGGCTCTCTTTGATGTAATGAAGACTTTCACTTCAGAAACTATTTCTAGAAGAGGAGAAATACTTACGCGTTTCGATGATTACGTCGGAACAGTATTTTAATTTGAGGGAGTGAACGCTATAAATTGCACCACTCCCTTGGCACCCATTTATACCTATTTCTTTCCCATGCTTTGCTTCATTTCTCTTACTAGCGTTTCCTTTCAGTGATAGGTAAAGAAAATTACCCTCAAAAATGCAATATGGAGACGAAGCTGTAAATGTAGGTATGTTTTAAGATTATCTGAACCCAAACTTTTTGGTAAAACGTTATTCGCAAAGTTTTGATTGGAAATTATGTATTTGTTTATTTTAGTTTCCAAATTGTTATTGAATTCGTAATGCTGTTTTATTTATGTCCAATCATGCCTAGCGTATTCCTTCATTCTGTTTGATCTACAAATAAATACGTAATAAAAGCATTTAGGCAATATTTATCTACGTTAGTTGGGATACTCTTGGTTAAACTAACTTTCACATTAAAACATTGCATCAAAATCTTAATCAGGATTATTCTCATCTGATAAAGTATAGCAAGGAAGTGTTTTCCTTGTACACTATTGAACTTTTTATCATAAACTGGAGCTAATTTGACCTCTAATGGTATAATTTGGCTCAAATTTTCAGAATATTGTATTTATTAACTATACAGTTTATTTTATGTTGTATCGCATATGAAAATTGAAATTATTGCTGCATCTTCATCGCCATGTACACCCTTATCTTAAACTTACCAAATTTCCCCAATTTCGAGCTCCAAGGTATAAAAGAACAACAATTCATTATATTTCATAGTGGATAGAGTATAAAATAAAAATTATAATTTGCAAGCATACTTATTATATTTTAAATCCTATATGAAATATAATCATTCACGACGCCTTCGGGCCGAAATGGGGGATACAGCGGCCAGTGGTATTGTAAGGTCCTTTGAGGACTGGCGTAACTATAGTTACGTTTTATTTTAACTATAAAGGGGCCTCAAAATTAACATTATGGTTTTCGTGGTTGATATAAATTTTGATCTCCTGTATGTAATGTGAAAGCATCTTCTAATTTTCACATCGGATACAATTTTCATTAAATATATTATGTGTATATATTTATTAAATAATATATTTTTAAAACTTGGGCCAAATTAGCCTATTAAGGGAATTAATGCTACTGCTGAAGATTAGCATGAAGTAGCTAAAACAATATGATTTTTACCTTCTCTAAACGTACCTACTATGTACATAGAGTATAGAGAAGGTATTGCATTCCACCCAAAAATTCGATACCGAGATTTCACCGGAAATACATGTTTTGGGCCACCCTGAAACCAAAAAGAAAGCATTTCCAGAAAATTGTGTGTGTGTGTGTGTGTGTGTGTGTGTGTGTGTGTGTGTGTGTGTGTGGACAGCATAGTTCGAAAACGAAAAGGTCGTTGAATACCAAACTTGGTATCTTCCAAGTATGCCACATAAGATTTTCAAGAAAAACCGCCACCCCAACTACCCTTTACATGGAACTTATTTCGAAAATTTTGATTTTCTTAAAACTTGCTCTAACGATTTTGATTAAAGTATTCTATATTAAAGACAAATAATATGTATATCTTGAATTTTCTAGGAACAGCCTCTGAAGACTACTTTATTCTGGATGAATTTTACGGAATTTTCCATAACTGTTAAACCGTAAGAGAGGGACAAAAGCTTACTATACAATAAATGTAGAGCAGGTTAGAACATACAATTTATGTAATTTACATTTTTTCGGGGACTTGATCGTTTTATAGATATTCCTTATTTTTTGTTTTAGCTTTGAAAAACTTATAATTTTCTCATACAGAAATGTGTCAATGCCTGTCCATAAAAACAAAGGAACTTCAGTCACATAGCAACCAGCTTTTGATTATGACTTTAACCTATGGTACTCTTATTTCGCTTCTACTTACAAGGAAGCAAGAGAGATGTAGAGAAGGTCATGTGAATGGAACACATCAGATTTTTTAAGAATAGTTTGTTAGAGAATGGGCAGAGAAAGTCAAGTGAATGTAAACATCAGGTGCTTTCTATACGTTTGTCGGCCAGTTATTATTGGGTAATTTGAGGTAAAACTCAACTCTGTCTCCTAAGAATTGAGATTGCTTCCGGCAATCGATTTTGTGATGAGAACTCAGGCTTTGGTATTAAGAATCCGTCTCAATGAAACTTCTATTACTACTGTAATCAGCATCTTTCATTAACATCGACATCGATCCACCGTTCTTGATGCAGCTCCTTCATAATAAGAAGTGGAAAGGAAAATTCACCTCAACTATGGTTGATGTTTGAAATAAAATGCAGCCTTTACTTCTCATTTTATGTTAAAGAACTACACCGAAATAATTTGCGAGTTTATGCACGTGACTGATATAAGTAACTTGAGATCGGCGATGCATAGTCCCCGGATAAACATAACACAACTACATAGCGTTAAATGTGTGGATATCAGGTGCTGGTAAGTCGGTGTTAAAGCAAAGCAGGTTGAAAAAAAATGCTTAGAATGTCTTTAAAACTGCTGCCCGAGTATAGAAATAGCGAATTTTAGCAGCTCGTTACTAGCGTTCTTAAGATTTAATGTCGCAAAAATCTGTAAAATCTCGAACTAATCACTTGACAGTACCACGTTGAGCATTCATTAACTACGTTCTTGGGTTATATAACCTACTGTGGAGGCGTTTTTTCAACTGCTCTGGTGGCTTAATGCGTAAAGCGGGAAGCTGCTACGAGTTCGATTCATGTCACAAAGTAAATATTTTTTTTATTATTATTTTTTTCATTCCAGACGAAGTGCCGCGAAACTTATAACCATAACTTCGAAATTTCAATAAACAAGCCATAAATCTCCTATCTCAAATTACTTATTTAAGTAATTTACATATTTGTGAAAATATTTCGATATAGTTCATCAACATCCTGTATAACAGCGTCAATCATTCCATTTATATTGAATAATAATAATTGGAAGGTACGTCTTATGTATTTATTAATCTGACCCATTTTTATTTCTCCTGTAAGTTATTATACTGTCGCATGTGTCATTGGTGAGAGTTTAACTTATATTGTTTTAGTAATATTTTGTTAACTAGGAATTAATTTATCTGAATTAATGGGGATTTGATGCTTGCATATTCTTGGGAAAATAAAGGTTTTGTTTTAAGCTGATTAAGTAATAAGATGGAGGTGAGTAGCTTCCTCCGATGGCACTCCTAATAGACTTTTTGATGCCATCAACTTCCGCACATTCGCACTTTGACGTCACACAGAATATTCTAGAACATTTAAGCATTCGGTGATGATTGGCTAAGACTACTCTATATAAGGTGTAGGGCCAACAAGTTGGAATGCCTTTCCGGGAAGTCGCTAAACCTATTCAAGGGACTGTAGACCCGATCACCAGGTCTTGACCGTCGGGGAACCTCTGCTAGCTTGTGTGTGTGTGTCTTGGGGCGTCGCTCCGGGCTCAACCGTTCAACTACCTCGACCACTTCATCTCTCATCTCGCCTAGACACACCGTGGCGTGTTTCTTAAGGTAAGGCTTTATGTTAGTAACACCAGGAACCAGAATAATATCGACTAGGATGGATAAATGAAACATATTGTAAATCCCAACTTTGTAAACCAAACATGCCTAACCAACAAATGACTTAATCTTTCTTAATATATTAGTTTAATTAAAGTCCCGTTGTTATTATTGCCTTCCTTCTACCACCCTCAAACAGCTATCCTCTACGTAGCCGAACCTCATTTTCGCGACAATACTTTATATAAATAAAGGTGTTAATTTATAAGAAAAATGTTAAATAAATCATACTTGATAAGATTTTAATATAAATAAAATAAATATATACAATTAAGTTACTATATGTAACCTAGATCTATGATTTTGGAAAAAAAGAAACAAAAAGCTGATGTGTTCCATTCACTTGACTTTCTCTACACCTCTGTAACAAATTATTGTTAAAAAGCTTATGCTTCTATTTACTTCATGCTCACCGAGAAAAAATTAGCAGAAATAGTGTTATTACTTGCTTACTTGTAAGTAGAAGTGAAATAAGGGAGTACCATAGGTTAAAGTGATAGTCAAAAGCTGGTTGCTAAGTCACTGAAGTTCCTTTGTTTGTATTGATAGCAGTTGACATATGAGAAGAATAAGATTTGCATAGCAGAAGCTAAAAACAAGGAATATGTCAAAAACGATTAACACCACGAAAAAATGTATATAACATAAATTTTGTGTTTTAACGTGCTCTACATTTTTGTGTAGTACGTTTTTGTCCATCTCTTACGGTTTAGCAGTTACTTATTCAAAATTCCGTGAAATTCATCCAGAATAAAGTACTGTTCAGAAGTTATTACCAGAAAATTAAAGATATACATTTTATTTGTCAGGTAAACAGCTTTAATATACGATATTTTAATTAAAATCGTTAGAGCCATTTATTAGAAAATCAAAATGTTTGAAGAAAGTTCCATGTAAACGGTAGTTGGGGGGTGGGGGATTTTCTTGAAAATCTTCCTGTCGCATCCTTGGAAGATGCCAAACCTAAATACCATGTTTGGTTTTTAACGACTTTTCGTTTTTGAGCTATGCTGCCAACAGACACACACAGATACAGACACACACGGACATTTGTCTAAAAATGCTTTTTTGGAATCAGGGGGTCTCAAAACATGTATTTTTGGTGAAAACTCGGTATCAAATTTTTGGGTGCATTATAATACCTTTTTATACACTATGTACAAAGTACATGTAGCTCTGCTGCTGACCTTTCGCTAAACGAAAAGGCATTTAATATTCCGGAGAATATTCTGTTACTCAACAGAAGTGTATGAACATTTTTTCTTGTGAAACTTTTTGTTATTCAGGAATATATAAAACTGAGTGAAGTGGCGTGGACGATAATTGCCTGAACTCGCATTAGGTGTTAGGTTCAATTCTCCGTGGCCTGGCTTTCTGAACCATGTTTCTTCGCCAGGCAAACGCAGGAAAGGTTCGTTACATTCGCGGAATTAACTGTTCCACAGTTTCACTTCACTCTTTATATGATTGGTCTGCTTCGCGGTTGTGAGAGTTGGCGGTAATCTCGCGTGGCCTCTAGAACCCTGTCCTTCGGCCTTTTGGGAATCCTTGGTTCGGCCGCCCAATGTCTCTTCTTGCCTCATGCTTCCTCCCGGGATGCTCTGCAAGGTACATTGATACAAAAAATATTCTAGCCTGAGGTGCCGAATTCTCTCCGCGATTTATCTTATCCTTTACTGAATACTCTTCAGAAGTGTTAATTAATAATGTGTCTCTCCGACAAACATCCGGAATTGCTCACCGTTAATCATCACTGTTTTCGCAGTAATAGGAATTAAAATGAAATAAAAGTAAATGGTTAAATTAAAGGGAAAATGGCGATTAAGTGTGTTTTACAGTTTTTTTATAGTTTTTATCAAATCTGTGAAATTTGACAAGAAATTGTGAACCAAATTTTGTTTGATAATAACGTAATATGATTTCTAAGCTTTAAGAAAAAGTGCAGTTATTCCCGCTTACCGCATCATAACTACAACTTCATTGAAGCTATAAATTGACAGGCACATGCTTATTAATAGGCACTCCCAAATTGAAACTTGTATTTTCTCACAAAACTTTTATCCAAATTTTTTCCATACTCAAACTATTCCACAAGATGCAATTTTTCACTAATATTTTCCAAACTGTTTATACAGTCTCTCAAAAGCACATTAAAAATGGTAATATTACTGTTTCGAAAAAATCTCAAATTTTTATAAATAAATCATCAAATTTTTAAAAACCACAAGTATTGGAAAATTAATAATTTTTGCACATTAATTATAGCTAACAATAAAAATATACTACGACAGATCTATTTGTAAACTTATTTTCTGTAAAATTTAATATGCATATGTGAATATCTGAAAATAAATCACGTGATTCACCTTTATTGAAACCATTAATATAGACAGTAAAGTATTTAAATAGGTTTGCAACCTAAAATTTAGGTACATGGCAAAAATATCACTATTATGTGTTTAATAACTGGTATAAATTTCAATAAAATATCTTATATACTGTGGATTTCACAGATATATCACCTTAATGTTCCACCAGTCTATTGTTTGCTTCATATTTATTCCTTAGTGGACTTTAAAACATCCGTGTGCTCACATAGGTTGTGTATTGCAATTGTAAATACCAGCTATTATCCGGTAAATATTGAATTCCCAATTTAAAATATAACATGAGGTTAATTTTAATTTCTCTAGCGCACACTGTAAGATGCAGGTCACTTTATGATGGCTTTGAATTTTACGAAATTTCCTTAACCACTAAAAGAACAATACCTTTTCTACCCACACGAGTTTTTCCAACCAAAAACTAAACATCAAAATATCACCACATATGGAAGTTTAGAGGACTCCTGAATAAGGAAATTAGTTTTAGAAAAAGGCCGGTATTTGAAAATGGTTAATAATTGTTGGTTAAATACAAAACATGGTATTAATTCAATGTCCTCTAAGGATGCGACACGAAGATTTTTATGAAAGCCCTCCCAATTCAAACTAGCGTTTACTTGGTATATTTTTCGGAATGTTCGATCTTCTCAAAAATGACTCAAACGCTTTTGATTAAAATACCATTTGTTAAACATATTTACCACACAAATAAAATATATATCTTGAAGTATCTGAGAATAGCATCTGAGGCCCTCTACATTTGTGTTTCTTTTGCACAACTGCTAAATCGTAAGACATAGACAAAAATCTTACTACACAAAATGTAGAACTTTTAAAATCAAATTTATTCAAATAGTTTCCTTTTGGGGAATTAACTATTTCCAATATATTTCTTGTTTTTTACTTAAAGTTTCCAAGACTTATACTGTACTCAAATGGGAAGTCGTCGTCTATTATTTCATTTTTTCATCCTGATCATGCAACGATTAAATATGACTATCACTTTCCTATAGTTAATTCTCCTATTTCCCTTGTATCCACAAGTAAACACAAATAAGCATAAGTTTTGTGAGTATAAAGTGTTGTAGAATGCGTGGAAAAAGTCAATAGAATGTAACTTGTTAGATTGTTTACATTAATTTGATTACCTGTGCTGAAAGAAGTAAAGAACTGCTACAAAGAAAACTTCGTAATACTTATGCCTCCAGAGAATAAGTTGTCCAGATTTGGAGCCTATATAAGAGAATTGCATTGCCATTGTTATGCAATTAGGCAGTAAGTCTCTTCGAGATGAGCTTCATTTTACTAAAAATATTCGGTTTTAAAAAATCTGATGTGTTGCATTCACATGACTTTCTCTACATCTCTGCAACAAATTAATGTTAAAAAGCTTATGTTTCTATTTACTTCATGCTAATCGGGGAAAAAAAAAAAAACAAAACAAAAAAAAACAAAAACAAAAAAAAACAGAAATAGTCTTATTACTTGCTTCCTTGTAAGTAAAAGCGAAATGAGGGACTAACATAGATTAAAGTGATAGTTAAAAGCTGGTTACTATGTGACTGAAGTTACTTTGTTTCTATGGACACGAGTTGACAAATTCCTGTATGAGAAAAGTATAAGTTTTTCTAAGCTGAAACCAAAAACAAGGAATATCTAAAAAAACGATCAACTCCTCGCAAAAAATGTATATAACATACATTGTGTGTTTAAAGTGCTCTACATTTTTTGTGTGTTAAGCTTTTGTCCGTCTTTTACGGTTTGGTAGTTTAACAAAATTCGTAAAATTGATCCAGAATAAAGCAGTCTTCAGGGGCTATTCCCAGAAAATTCAGGATATACATTTTGTTTGTCAGGTAAATATCTTTAATAGTCGATATTTTAATCAAAATCGTTAGAGCCATTTTAAGAAAATCAAAATTTTCGAACAAAGGTTCACGTAAAGGTTAGTTGCGGGTGGGGGGATTTTCTTGAAAATCGTAGTGTCGCATCCTTGGAAGATACCAATCTTAAATACCAAGTTTGGTATTTAACGCTCTTTTCCTTTTTGAGCAGTGCTGTCGACAGAAATGGACACACACACGCACACATACGGACCTTTTTCTGAAAATTCCTTTTTTAGATTCACGGGGACCAAAAACATGTATTTCCGATGAAATCTCGGTATAGATTTTTTGGGTTGAATGCAATACTTTCTCTATACATATGTACATAGTACGTGAAGAGAAAATAAAAATACATGTTGATTTCGTATGAATTTCTTACTCACCTTTCCAAAACTACAATAACTAAAGTTTTTTTTTTTTTTTCTAACTACTAAATGATAATCCAAATGCGCCTACATTTACTCTTAGAGTTTTTAACGTCCTTTATTCTGGTAGGTCATATCGATCAATTGATGAAATCGGTGAAATGATATTTAAATGAACCCGTAGCCCATGGAGCTTAAAGCTACGCGACTTTCGTTTTTTGGTATTTGGTAAGACGTATATAAGAAGGTAAAAACCTTATCCGGGTGACTCGCCCTAATCGAGATTCTACCTCGGGACGTCTTGAATATGAGTCAGATACGCCTCTCCCACACTTCAGAGGCGGGCATTGGAAATTTACACATTTTGTTATAGCCACAAGTATGAAGAATAAGGTAGGCTAGACCGATACTTAGATTTTTGCTTTCTCTACACGTACTTTGTACATAGTGTATAGAGAAAGTATGGTATTGCACCCAAAAATTCGAAACCAAGATTTCATCGGAAATAAATGTTTTGGGTCCCCCTGAATCCATAAAAAAAAAGCATTTTTTGAAAAAGGTCCGTGTGTGTGCGTGTGTGTGTGTGTGTGTCTGTGGACAGCATAGCTCAAAAACGAAAAGACCGTTAAATACCAAAATTGGTATTTAAGTTTGGTATCCTCCAAGGATGCGACACGAAGATTTTCAAGAAAATCACCCACCTCCAATTACCCTTCACATGGAACTTTTTTCGAAAATTTTGATTTTCACAAAAATGGCTAACGATTTTGATTAAAATATCATATGAAAGATATTTACCTGACAAATAATATGTGCATCTTGAAGTTTCTGGGAATAGCCTCTGAAGACTGCATAACTGCTAAACCGTAAGAAATGGGCAAAAACTTACCACACAAAAAAATGTAGAGCATATTAAAACAAACAATTTATGCTATATACATTTTTTTCGAGGAGTTGATCGTTTTTAAGATATTCCTTGTTTTTGGTTTCAGCTTTGAAAAACTTATACTTTTCTCATACAGGAATTTGTCAACTCGTGTCCATACAAACAAAAGAACTTCAGTCACATAGCAACCAGATTTGGACTTCACGTTAACCTATGCTACTCCCTTATTTCTCTTCTACTTACAAGGAAGTAAGTAATAAGACTAGCTCTGCTCATTTTTTCTCAATTACCTTGAAGTAAATAGAATAATAAGCTTAATAACAATAATTTGTTACACAGAATTAGAGAAAGTCATGTGAATGGAACACATCAAATTTTTAAGTGTAGGTCACCATATGATACCTTGAGATATTGTGATCGTTTCTTAACTACTTAAAAGAATAAGATTTTTCTACTACATAATTTTCTGTGCCCACTATCGCTTATTATATGCATGTTTGAAATTTGAAAAATTCATAATATGTAAAATATTGAAATTTGTACTAATTATTAAACACAATATTAGCGATATTTTTATTCAAAAGTTAGCTTCCATTGATATTTAAATAATATTAAATATATTGAATATATTGTTTTAAATAAAAATGAGATATTGTTGCATTCTTAAAAGTATTAACATAAAATATTCAAGCATTACAGTGAGAACAAGTTTTGCTTTTAGTACTTTCCACTCTTGACTTTTTAAAATATAATAAAAATTAGTTTCTGAAAATTGAAGCATTATTTCAAAAACTATATGAGCATTTTACTAACGTACATTTTAGAAGAAGTATCAAAATGTTGTAACAAGTTAGTAAAAATTATATCCTGAGAAGCATTTTCAGCATGGAAAAGGGCGGCAAAAATAGTTTTTGAGGAAACAAAGTTTCAATTTGGGGCTATCTTATAATAAGCATGCGACTACAAATAAAAGTTTAAGTTAATTGGTAGTTGAAATTCGCTAATCGGGAAACAATATTTTTTCTTAAAGTATATCATTCAAATTTGGTATTCATTGGACTTCTGCGTACATTCACCTAAATAGAAGAGAAAGTAAAATTTAAAATTATTTGAAAATGCCTACTAATAAGAAAGATTATCTTGGAAATGGCAATACAAATGTTTATTCGGCATAAGTGCCATTAACTATAATTACTTTCTCTACAGGTACTATGTACATAGTGTATAGAGAAGGTATTGCACTCCACCCAAAAATTCGATACCGAAATGTCACCAGAAATATGTGTTTTAGGGTCCCCTGTATCCATAAAAAGCATTTTCACAAAAAGGTCCGTGTGTGTGTGTGTGTGTGTGTGTCCCAGTGTCTGTGAACATAACTCAAAAACGAAAAGTCGGTAAAATACCAAATTTGGTATTTAAGTTTAGTATCTTCCAGTGATACGACACGAAGATTTTGAGAAATATAACCGCACCCCAAACTACTCTTTACTTGGAACTTTTTTCGTTAATTTTTATTTTCGCAAAAATGGCTCTAATGATTTTGATTAAAACGTCATATTAAGGATATTTACCTGACAATTAAGATGTATATCTTGAATTTTCTGGGCATAGCCTCTTGAAGACTACTTTATTCTGGACGAATTTTACGGACAAACAGCACACAAAAAATGTAGATTACTTAAAAATCACAATTTATGCTATACATGTTTTTCACGGAGTTGATCGTTTTTTGAGATATTCCTTGTTTTTTGTTTCAGCTTTAAAAATTATACTTTTTTCACACAGGGCTTTGTCAACTCCTGTCCATACATACAAAGGAACTTCAGTCACATAGCAACCAGCTTTTGGCTATCACTTTAACCTATGGTACTCCCTTATTTCGCTTCTACTTACAAGGAAGCAAGTAATAAGACTATTTCTGCTAATTTTTTTCGATTAGCATTAAGTAAATAGAACAATAAGCTTTTTAACAATACATTTTGCAGAGATGTAAAGAAATTCACGTGAACGCAACAAAACAGTCTTTTTGTTTTTTTTGTTTTGCTTTTTTGTATTAAGGCTGCTACTACTTTCTCTACACGAACTATGTACATAGTGTATAGAGAAGGTGCATTGCACCCACAAATTCGATATCGAGATTTCACCGGAAATACATGTTTTGAGACTCCTGAATATAGAAAAAGCATTTTTAGAAAAATGTCCGTGTGTGTGTGTGTGTGTGTGTGTGTGTGTGTGTGTGGGCAGCATAGCTCAAAAACGAAAAGACCGGTAAAGCCCAAACTTGGTATTTAAATTTGGTATCTTCCAAGGATCTGACACAAAGATTTTCAAAAAATCCCCCAACCCAAACTATCCTATACAGGGAAAAAATTTTAAAATTTTGATTTTCTTAAAAATGGCTCTAACGATTTTGATTAAACAATAATAACTGCGCGGTGGTTGTCTCTAACCACACTATGCTCTATAGTCTGCCTAAACTCTCACCATTTTCTCTTGCGAACTTTTCGCCATCCGCTTTGCCCTACACTCTAATATATCAAAGAACAAAGACTTGAACTCCTACATTATTTTCACTGATTCCTTAGTGCCTTAATGGCCCTATAACAGCGATCTCCTCGCCATACTCTGGTAAACGAGATTCACCTATTATACAATGACTTAATATCATCTGACAACTCATCTTTGCATGGGCACCATCTCACCGTAATATACCAGGTAACGATCGGCTGACACTGCTGCTAAGGAAGCAGCATCCATGTGTTTTACCAGATCTCAAGCTTCCTCATGAGGACTGCTTAGCACACAGTATCCTACAGCAGTGGAAGACAGACTGGACTACAACATCCACCAGTACACTACATGATCCTGCCCAGGACCTAATCTACCTACGTCTATTACAACTCTTACCCGGCAAGACCAGATACTAGTAACTGGACTATGTGTTGGTCACACTGCGCTAACCCATTCCTATAAAACCTCAAAACAAACATTTTGATTAACACACACCAGCGGTGCACAAGGGCCGTTGCACCATCAAGGCAACCGTCGAGGAGCAATATTTGCCTCCTGCTGTCACTCTACAACCCCAAAACACACCCGCAAAACCCACAATCCCGTCAGAACGTGGTTAAGTTCTCTCCGAGAACAGGGACACGTCTAGCACACCTCGGGCTGCCCTCAGCCTGCCAATTGCACTGGACTGGACCCATTCCTACCTCCTGTCTCATGAATCTGCTCCCACGTGTACTCTATGTAACTCTGCCCTCACCACTCATCTGATCACAGCTTGCCCGAGAAATACTGCTGATCGACTTCACTGTGGAGTTTCTGGAAACCTACAGCTGGCCTTGGGTGACCAACAATGCCGTAGGAAAGTCATCAACTTCATGAAAATGTGCAAAATTATTAATGGTATTTAAATTGTTGCTAAATTGTTATTGTTAATTAAGCAATGTAAGATCTAATGTAACATTTTGTAACTCTACCCCATTGTACATCTCAGTGTTCAGTTGCGATATGAAGTCATTGTTGAAGCGAGTATAAATTAAAAAAAAAAAATAGGAATGTATGAAATAAGAAATATTCAATGAATTAATCAAAGACTTGACAATGCAGCCGCTAAGGTTAAGCATACTCTGATAATGTCTTACAAAGTAGAATGTTTGCTTTAACCAAATTCAAACGGTTCCTCAAGATATGGATGAAAACATTGCAACTTTAACTACAAATAATACATAAAACACATTTTATTGCAAATAAGAGCAAACTGAGTAACGACCACGTGAATTTTATGTCCTTCAGAAATTCAATAACTCTTGCGAAACATATTTGTTGAAATAATCAAATATCTATTAGGTTGCTATATAAGTAAAATTTTAAAAATAAAGATCAAAATAGATCTTGCGAAAATAAGACCATACCAAAAGATAATAGTAGAATAAAGAAAAAATACTGAAAACGCTCAGAGAATGCCTTTAAGCACCTCTTCAAGAAACCAGAGGTGTATTTTAATTTACAAACCGAATGGAAGAAGAAAGTAATATTGAATTATAACACAAAAAGAGGGAATGATAAATGTAATTAGTCTCGGAACGGAACAAAAGGAGTAAACCTTGTTGGGAGAAGAAGAATTGCAAGAACAAGGTAATGTTTATATCTCTCAGATTCACAGAGTGAAAACGGGCGGGAGAACTGCAATTACCGCTTGCCTTCCATTGGTGGGAATCTCTTATCGACCGAGCAAGCCTTGTAATTATAGCACTGTATCCAATCCAATCACATTATCTGCATAAATGTAGGGACCAAATCAAGATGGGAGCACATACACTGACACAATTACATGGAAAGCAAAGCTAAGAGGTTGTCCCAATTAGAGTAGTTCCATTTTTGCTTCTGGACTGGAATACTAAATACCTTAGTTTTACAATACCAAATGAAATTAACTTGTTAAGCTGCAAATAAATTGATGGAACGTTGCCTGGAATGCCATTGTAATATAATCAAGTATCTTTGGAGGATAATTAAAATATGAATTACTATATAATTTAATTATATTTTATTTTTAAAGTTCTGAAGAACACTTTTGTCTTTAAAGAGTGGCATCACACTTAAAGTAAGCAGCATAAAAGGCACCAATATATTACAAGTATGTTGCGTATTGAGTATAACATTCATAATAAATTCAATGCATGTCATTAAGTGATATCACAGAAACACTGAGGAAATAATTACATTCATTTAGAAGCCACAGTGACAATCTTTTGTCTTTATCTCAAATCACAGAGGAATATGAACAATTCTGTTCATTTATATGAACAGTTGTTAACATTTATATGATTCATAGACTTTTATAGAGAATTATACATTATATTTCCTTATACTGCGGAATACAGTCCACGAAAGTGTCTTAAATATCACAAGTAAACAAACTAAACAACATGTTTACTTTCTCTATACGTACTATGTACATAGTGTATAGAGAAGATATTGTAATGCACCAAAAAATTCTATACCGAGATTTCACCGGAAATATATGTTTTGAGACCCCCTGAATCCAAAAAAAGAATTTTTGTGTGTGTGTTTGTGTATGTGAGTGTGTGTGGGCAGCATAGCTCATAACCGAAAAGACCGCTAGAAACCAAACTAGGCTCAGAAGACTACTTTGTGCTGGATTTATTTTACGGAATTTTGGGTAACTGCTAAACTGTAAGAGATAGACAAAAGCTTATCACACAGAAAATGTAGAGCACATTAAAACCCACAATTTATGTTATGTACATTATGTTATGACTATTTCTGCTATTTTTTTATGATTAGCATGAAGTAAATAGAAGTATAAGCTTTTTAAGAATAATTTGTTGCAGAGATGTAGAGAAATTCATGTGAATGGTACACATCAGATTTTTTTATAAATACAAATGAAATGGCAGCAGGATTTTTTTTTGCATACTCACCTCATTTAATACAACCTAACATGAATTTCGGAGTGTTTTTGGGCCAAATTAACTCTAGTTTTATTTTCACACTTATTTGTAAAACTATTTTAGGTAAGAGCTATTTGAGTCCATTTGTGTCACATCTCAATAAATGTAGGTACTTTTAAATAAAAGTGGGCCCAGCAAGCTACCTTGAGAGACACTATTTAGGATAATGTGAAATACGTAGTTGGCCCTTCCATTCACAGGCATAGTAACACACACACTCTCTCTCTCTCTCTACCTCTCTCTATATATCTCTCTATCTCCCTATCTATATGTCTATCTCTCTCTCAGACAGACACACACACAGGCGGTCGATTTTCTAAAAAGATGATATACATTCACGTGTTGACCCATTTACAATCAATGTAACACTCAATCCAGTAGAATAGACTCCCTTCATTTTCTCTCAGAGTAGATCCACTATACGAGCGCTCTCTATTACTAAAATTAAATCTTGATGCATAAGCCATGTATTGAAAAGTTACGAGATAACTATTTTACCTTCTCTACCATGTATGTGCAATGTAATAGTAGATAGAGAAAGCGTTGTATTTCACCCAAGATACTGAGATTTGAAAGGAAATATATGTTTTAGGGTACCCTGGATGTTGAGAAACCTTTTAGAAACATGTCCGTGTGTGTCTGTGGATAGCATAACACAAAAACGTAAAATCGGTTAAACACCAAACTTGTTATTTAAGTTCAGTATCTTCCAAGGATGCGACACTAAGATTTTCAAGAAAATCTCCCCACTCCAAACACCCATTACGTGGAACTTTGGTTTTCTCAAATATGATTCTAGCGATTTTGATTTAAAACTCTTATATTTGAGATATTTATATGAAAATAAAATGTATATCTTGAATTTTCTGGGAATATCCTCTTAAGATCTCTCTATTTTGGATGAATTTTATATAACTTTCATATAATTGGTAAACCGTAAAACCTTGCCACACAAAAAATTTAGATCCCTCAAAATATATGTCATACACTTTTTTTCTTGTAGAGTTAACCGTTTCCGAGATATTGTATGTTATTCAGTTTTAAGCTATATTAACTTTCCTCAAAAGGAAAGACTTTTAGTCCTTTGATTACTCCTAAGCAAGCAAAGAGAACCGATTTCAGTTGTTTCACATTGCTACCGGTTTTTAAAACATTTGACTATCTCTAGTGCATTCCCTGATTTCCCTTCTACTTATAAAGAAGCAAGTAAGTAACCAATTCTATTAATGTTTACTCTTTTATCTACACCTCGCTAACCGAGGTGATCTTTTGTACGAGTGGCTTTTATGGAACCGCTTTAGAAACCAGGAGTATAGAACACATCAGATTTTTCGCACTAATTTTGGTAAACTTTATGGTGAGTAATGTGAGAGGGAATGACAATTTATATAAGATAGCTTATATATCTCGCAAATTATTTCCTCTCTCTCTCTCTCTCTATATATATATATATATATATATATATATATATATATATATATATATATATATATAGGATAAACATAACGCAACTACATAGCGTTAAACGTGTGGATATCAGGTGCTGATAAGTCGGTGTGAAAGCAAAGCAGATTAAAAAAAATGGCTGATAATGCCTTTAAAACTGCTGCCCGAGTGTAGAAATAGCGATTTTTAGCAGCTCGTTAGTAGCGTTCTCAAGATTTAATATCGCAAATATCCGTAAAATCTCGAACTAATCAATTGACAGTGCGACACTGAGCAATCATCAACTACGTTCTTGAGGTAGCCTACTCTGGAGGAGTTTTTCAACTGCTCTCCTGGCTTAATGCCTAACGCGGGAAACTGCTATCCCAAAGGTCATGAGATTGATTCCTGTTATAGAGCAAATGTTTTTTATTATTTTTCATTCCAGACGAATTGCCGCGAAACGTGAACGAGAACCGAACTCTGAAACTATCTTTCACTTGAAAGCCAATAACATAGCCACTACGCTGAGAGGAACGCTGTGTAATATATCCCCTCGTTTGGCGTGTTATGTTCTCGAATGGTTGATGAATTAGCCAGTGGCGTACTGGCACTTCAGAAACTTACAGCTGTTATTTTGACATTTCAATAAACAGGCCAGAAGTCTCCTATCTCAAATTACTTATTTAAGTAATCTACATATTCTGTGAAAATATATTTATATATATTTATATATATTTATATGTATATATATTTATATATATATGTATATTTATATATATATTTATATTTATATATATTTATGTATATTTATATATATATTTATATTTATATATATATATTCACAGGTTGTTAATGAACTACACACATAAAAATAATTATAAAATATAAGATATAAAATTTGAGATCAGCGATGCATGGTCTCCGGATAAACATAACGCAACTACTTGGCGTTAAACGTGTGGGTATCAGGTGCTGATAAGTCGGTGTAAAAGCAAAACAATGGCTTAGGATGTCTTTAAAACAGCTGCCGAGTATAGAAATATCGATTTTTAGCAGCTCGTTACTAGCGTTCTCAAGATTTAATGTCGCAAAAATCTGTAAAATCTCGAACTAATCACTTTACAGTGCGACATTGAGCATTCATTAACCATGTTCTTGAGTTATGTAGCCTATTCTAGAGGCGTTTTTTCAACTGCTCTGGTGGCTTAATGCGTAACGCAGGAAGCTGCTATCCCAAAGGTCAGAGTTCGTTTCCTGTCATAGGTTAATGTTCTTTATTATTTTTTCATTCCATACGAAGTGCTGCGATACGTGGCGTACTGGCACTTCAGAAACTTATAGCCGTTACTTCTAAATTTCAATAAACAGGCCATAAGTCTCCTATCTCAAATTACTTATTTAAGTAATCTAGATATTCTGTGAAACTATTTCGGTATCGTTTATATATACAGCTAATTCATAGGTCCGGAAAGGACACCTATTTAGCGCAGAAAGCCTTTTTCCTCCATTACCACCCTTGATTATTCAAACCGGTCACTTCCACTCTACGTTAGGTCTATAATACTCTTAACTTCTTTTGCTCTCGCAAGATGGTGGAATGAGGTTTATACGAAATGTTTTCGTCACTGCAAGTTCCCGGTCTCTAGATTAATTAGCATCTGTGGAACTAAATATTATAGTAATGTATCACGGATGTAATTTGGGACCAAGTTTGGGGTATGTAAATGACAAGTACTGATCAAAAGTAATATAAAATAGGTTTAAAATAATTTTAGTTACTTCCTACCAAAATTAAGCATTATAAAATAATTATAATTATTATGAATTAAAATTATTTTGTTATAAAATAAGATTATAAAATAAAAAGAATAACAATAAAGCAAACATGTTAGGTGAATTTCTATCAATTATCAAACTGACCTTTATACAAAATCCGGTATGCAACAGTCACATAATCTGCTTTAGATTTATTTTCATAGCTAGTCTTACGAGTTATTTATTGCCCGCCTGGGTAGTGTGGTGATAGCGTGTCTGCCTCACATTCAACAGGTCACGAATTCGAATCTCACTTAGGGTGAGTTACCACGGTAAGGTTTTTTTTTTCGGCGTTTACCCTTATCCTCAAAAGACGAATGTCTAGTAACATTATGATCCAAGGGCCCCGAGATCATTTGAGCATCATTTCACCAATTTCATTCATCGTCCGATATGACCAACCAGGTTAAAGAACGTTAAGCATAAAAAACTAAAGTTATTTATCAAACGAGATGACTCCACGGGTAGCTCTGGAGCTAGGAATCAGGCCACCCAGCGGGTTTTCCTTGTTTGGTAAATACTGTTTTACTGGGTTGTATACTACAATTCTATAGGACCTCGTTACCTCCCTCTTCATTTTTCAGAGTTGTGGTCTGGCAGGTTGGTCAGTGATGTGTATTGCATGGAGCGGTTTTACTTTAAGGAGAGAAGGGGAGTTTTGAAGGGGCGCCCGGGAATGCTCATTCTGGAAAGATAAAGACCACAGTGCACCTGCTGCCTTCAGCCCGGCGCCCTTCTTTCTCTCTCGCCTCTTCCTTCTTTCCGGAGCTTTAATAGGTGCAATATATTCACCTTCTATTCCCTTCATAATCCTAAATATATCCGTACCCACGAAAAACTTTTTATTTTTCTATCAATTTTCTGCTACCCATAAATATTCGCAAGAACTTGTTTGAAATAGTTAATATCACTGTTTGATCGCCGAGACTTTTAAAAAGAAATTACTATAATTGTATACAGGCTGATTTATGTAGAGCAGACATTTCTTTCAGTACGTGTTATGATAGCAACAACTTATACTGAAATTGTAGAGGAATTTTTGGAGATTATTTACCGCTATAGCAAATGTTGAAAATGTCCTCCATCCTGCATAAGGCACAACTTAACACGCCGTTCCATGTTACTGGCCGCTCGTTGGAGGACTCTTTTCAATAGGTTGATCTCCTTGGTGGTGTTGTGCTTCAGATTGTTCAATGTCTGGGGACATGTGGCGTAAACCCTGTCTTTTAAGTAACCCCATAGAAAGAAGTCCGGCGATGTCACATCTGGAGATCTCGGTGGCCACAGGATCCTAGAAATTATCCGGTTGTCAAAGAAACTTGCAATTAGGTTCATGGATTCATTTGATGTATGGCAAGTAGCGCCATCTTGCTGAAAATATCCTTGACTCAGCTCTACATCGTATTGCATTTTCACGTTGACTACAAGAATAAAATGTCGAAAAAGCTACCAACAATACAATTAGGAATAAAACAAACACCTGCGCATGTAGTGACAAGAAATCGAAACTCCAGAACATTCTGCTTAATTTGGTGCTATATTGGGTCAATGAGTGCATTTTCCAACGGATTATTAAATAAAGAAATGTGTCAGTTCTACATAAATCACTTTGTATTATATAGATATTATTACCAGCAATAATAAGAAACGTTTCCACCTCTACACTATGATATTGGCATTCAAAAATATGCTTAACTGTATTCCTGAATGGCTAAAATTAGGGATGATAATTATTCAATACTACAGGTCGGCTCAGGGACACAAAATTTCCGGTTTGAGATTCGGTACACACACAACATGAGGAGTGAACTCTACAGTTAGTTTTGAAACGTGTTGCACTATCTACCATTGGTCACTGCCTGACCTCGTTCAGTTCCTGTTAGTAGATAAACCAGAGAACACTCAAAGACAGCGCAGATTAAAACATGTTGAGAATGCGAAAGGGTAGGCCTTCGACACTGAACAAACTTATGGATCATTAAAGCTTATTTTAAGACAGGAGGAGAGCGTTTGTTTTTTCAAACCCGTAAAGATGTATCTTGTAATTCACTGCAGTGAATTCTGAGTGAGTTTGGTTGATTTATGTTTATTGTCTTTTCAAAGCTCAGCATATTATTATACTGAATATTTTGCGTCAAGCTTTATACATTTATTTGTAAAAGCACAAGGTGTTTTTATTTACAATTACATTGTGTTACTTAATGAATTAGAACGATGCACATAGTTTCAGTACATGAAATGAGCTACTTTTGAAACAGGTTATACCTCATTTTGTGAGTGTTTAGCTACAAATTCATCCCCACCATCCTCTCTTTAAACAGCTGATTGCTCTGTGCGTTCGTAACTGTGTGCGCTTTGAAACCCAAAATCGCTTTATTCATTACCAGTCCACTTAGAGGGCAATATAAACACGCACGAGCAATGAACCCTCAAAGCCTGTAATCCAGATCACGTTATCATTATAGTGTATTCTGATAAAAGGTTCACAGTGCACAATTATTTTAGCTCAAAACTATTAATTTAAATGTAAAATACATTAGACTTGTATTTAAAGTTGTAATTATAAGGTATAGGAACCCAAAGATTAATGTGTAACATGTGAGGAAGGTCTGGAATTCGATTACTTACGACCGTCAAATTTCAATTTGGGCGTTTCGTGGTTTTCATTGTTAGGTAAGCGAATGCTGGGGTAGTTCTTTTCCAGGATTTCCTTCCTTCATTTACTTTTAATTCGTTTCTTTTCTATATTCTACGGTTGCTTCTAGGTTTGGCGGTGTTAGGCGATGCCGGACGGTTAGCGAGCATGCATGCCCAAGGAGAGTATTCTTTGTGGACACTAGAGGGCGGTTTGGGCAGTTCCTATACTGGGGCAGGTCTTGAACCCAGGAGCGATTAAGGGTTTCCGTACCTCTCTGCAACCTGTGTCTCATTCTTCCATCCTTTTCACTTGGAGTTTGGCAACAGCAATAGATTTCCGCTTGCTCGCAGTGCGTGAAGTTCAACCCTCCCGTATGTACCCTATGGTGGCTAGGGAAAATGTTTATAATTATTCTGGATATATCATTTCTGGCAAAAACCATGAAATGAATATAATACTACATATGATTGTACAATAAAAAGACACTTATCTAATGACTGAAAACCTCACATTATAGTTAACTGAAAACAAGCTTACCATATCAGCTGCTAATAAAATTACGTGATGTTAAAAATGCTGGAAATTACCTGCAACAAAAGAAAAAACCATTAGCGACAAGTGAAAATCAACTATTGTAGTAGCACCATAACAATGCTGGGTTATACGAGGGAATCTTCCCTTTTCCCCCATATCTTTTTTATTCCTGAGAAACATACAGAGACTACACTCTTGTTTCCATTTAAAAAAAATGTTACATGACTTTCTCTACCCATTCTTTAACAACGAAGAGTTAGACTGAAAATGCAATGATATACCCGGGAATGGTAGCTAACTTTATAAATATAAAATAAATGTTAAGTAGATATACATATACCTTTAATACTGGTTTAAATTCAAATAAACGTATTTATATTTACCATGAAGAGAATATTTTGGAAAACAAAATGTGAATTTTGCTGTCATGAAATGAATTAGTAGATTTCAAAAAATTAATTTTGTATTAATAATGCACATTCACCACAACATCTTCAAAAAAATAAAATAGTATATTAATAATAAAAACATTAAATGTTGAAACAGTTTAAATAAAACATTGTAAACCAAAAATAAGTTTCAGTTTAAAAACCGTAGCTACAAAAATCTTGAACGAAGTACAGAATAAATATAAATATATATATATATATATATATATATATATATATATATATATGTGTGTGTGTGTGTGTGTGTGTGTGTGTGTGTGAGGGTCGGCTGATAAGTCCCAGGCCTCACATAGATATGGCGCCACTTGGCCAGTTAGACGGTAGTATCGTAAAGTTTAACCTAGACTTGCTTGTATCCATATTTACAGGTCAATAGCTTGTTTAGTTTTAGAATGATAGCATTTTAAACAAGACAACTTTAAGAGTTTTTATGAAAATGGGGGATTTGAAAAAACGAGCAGTAATTAAATACTTCCATTTGAAAGGCCAAACGCCAAAAGAAATCGAAGAGAAAAAGGACAGTACATTAAAAGACTCTGCCCCTTCTTATTGAATGATTAAAAAGTGGGTTGCAGAGTTTAAAATGGAACGTAGTAGCACTAGTTTACGAGCCTCGCTCTGGACCCCCGTAGAAGTGACAACTCCAGAGATTGAAAAAATGCATCAATTAGTACTGGAATACCGCAGATTCAAGTTGTTTGAGATAGCAGAGGCAGTAAACATATCAAAAGAACGTGCAGGTAATACTTTAAGTAATGTTTTAGGCTTTCAAAAGGTCTGTGCAAGATGGGTGCCACGTTTGTTGACTCGTGATCAAAAGTTGCAATGTTAAGAATGTAGAGCTCTACCGTAAAAATCTCAGGGAATTTTTGAAACGGCTTATTACCATGGATGAAACTTGGATATATCACTACACTCCAGAAAGTAAATCCCAGGCAAAACAGTGGATTGCGCCAGATGAACCAACTCCAAAAAAGGAAAAGTTAATTTTGTCAGCTAACAAGGTTATGACGAGTGCTTTCTGGGATGCACAAATATTTTTATTGACTACTTGGAAAAATGTAAAAGTATCACTGGTGACTACTACGTAAGCTTACTACAACGTTTGAATGAAGAGGTGAAAAGAAAAAAGGCTTCATTTGGCAACAAAAAGAAAACTTGTTTCATCATGACTGTGCTCCGTCCCATCGCTCAGTCATTGCAATGGGAAAATTGTGCGAATTAAAATTCGAATTGCTTGAACATCCACCCTATTTGACTACCAGTGACTACCACCTATTCCAAAACTTCAAAACTTCAAAAAATGTCTTGAAGGGCGAAGATTTCACAGATACGAGGAGGGCATGATGCGGTCAACAGATATCTTGAGGACTTTGATATACCACACTCAGAGATGGTTTAATTAAATTAGAACACCGATATGACAAATGTATTAGTGTTTTTGGAGCTTATTTTGAGAAACAAAGCAAAAACAAAAAATTAAATTCTGTTTTCCAAGAGAGGCCCGGGACTTATCAGTCGACCCTAGTATATATATAAAATGGAGCTTCAATCTATTCCTTCCTTTTCGTATAGAATTACGTTTTGCTAAAAACTGTTTTATTTTATGTAAACTAACGTTTTAGAAATGTGATCATTTGTTTTATATAAATAACCTATATTAAACTTATTTTCAGAAAATAAACCATTACTTTTAAGAAAAAACAGTATCATATGGTTACCTACTTCACCTGTTGAAATTTGGTAACGGAATATGGCGATATAACTTATTTTGATAGGAAACATTTTCTTGAGCATTCCTCTTTCTAATGAAATGATTGCACCGTAGAATAAGTTTGATAATATTTGGAGATATAATTGTTATATAATTACATAATAATTAGCCCCCCCCCCGGCCTCGCACGGAAGGTGTACCTAATGAAAAAACTGAGACAAAATCTTCCGTTTACAGTATGACCATGCAATAAAATAAATTACAATTAAATCGTTTTATTCCTTGCTTCCTTGTAATGAAAATAAGGGAGTTACCAGGCAGTTTTATCAAAAGCTATCGTTATATGAAATAATCAGATTCTTTTTTTTTTTTTTTTTTTTTTTTTTTTTTTTTTTTTTTTTATTTGTAGCTTTACGTACTTTAACCTGGTTGGCGATATCGGAAGATGAGTGAAATTGGTGAAATGATGCTCAAATGATCTTAAAGTTACTCGACATTCCTGTTCTCACGACCTTTTGAATGTTGAGGCAGACAGGCTACCACCACACTACCCAGGCCGGCAAATTGGAATTCTGTTTTCATTTGTATTCTCTGGAGTAAAACAAAAGAGATGAAAGGAAAGAAAATGAGGGGAAAATTGATTTTTTTAAAAATGCTTTTTTTGGGATTCAGGTGTTCCCAAAACATTATTTCCGGTGAAATCTCGGTATCGAATTTTTGGGTGCATTACAATACCTTCTCTATACACCATGTACATAGTACGTGAAGAGAAAATAATATATGACATAAATTGTGTAGTAAGTTTTTGTCCAGCTCGGTTTACTAGTTATACAAAAATCATCTGGAATGGCGAGGTCCTAGAAAATTCAAGATATACATTTTGTATTTCATAAAAAAATATCTTAAACGTATGGTATTTTAATCAAAATCGTTAGAACCATTCATGTAAACGGTAGTTGAGGTTGGGGTGATTTTCTCGAAATCTTCGTGTCGTTGGCTTGGAAGATACTGAAATACCAAATGTTTGTATTTAATCGACTTTTTGATTCTGAACTATGTTGCACACACTCACACATACACACACATGCACACATACACTGACATTACACAGAAGGACAAGTTTCTAAAAATTGTTTTTTTCAGGCGAGGTTTCGGGACTGAATTTTTGGGTGTAATACAATACCTTATCTATCTACTATGTGCTTTGTATATACATTCTAGAGAAAGTAAAAAACAATCGGACTGCTTTAGGGTTACAGAATTGTCTTGTTATAACTGCACAAAGAGAGTAGCATAAACATTATTCAAAACACGTCAGAGGGACGTAAATGTTATTTATGTAAATAACCTCTGGTAGGTTATTTTTGTTCATTCAAACTGACCGTGCATAACTCTACAGTGTTGCATGAAATACCTTTGAAATATTATCATAATTTCTAGTTTCCCAGGCACACACTGAACTGCCGGTTTTACGAATGTAGGACTAATAACCCCGTAGAACTTATAAGCGGGTGCCTAGGGTCAGGGGCCTGTCGGACCTACCCATAGCCAGGCATGAGCGCGAAGAAGTGGATAATGTGAAATGAAAGCGAAATGCATGTTAGGAAAGGTGATAGCGGAGTAATTGGTGAAATGAGTGACGCGAGAAACGGAAGGACCCGGAGAAAACCCACCCAGACGCCATTTCGTCAACCACAAATCCCACATGCGGGCGCTTGATATCGAACCCGGGCTGTCTAAGTGAGAGACGGGCGGTCCAAGGAGTCTACCACGGCACCGCCACATTAAACTGCCATGGGCAGTGCGCAAAGGAACATTTTACTACGATTTAAAGGGGGCAGTAAATACATCGCTAACAATGGAATTATTGGTAATTACAGCAGTTTGGTCATTTAATTATATAATTAAAATTTGGACAAAAAGAAAAAAGTATAATACGGTAGAGCGAATTGTAGAACAGCGATGTATTAAATATGCAGACATAAAGAAGGCTATGAGAAGAAACTGGCACAGAGAATAGGAAAATACAGAAGTAGGAAGAAAAGTTTTTAACTTATTTTGGAACATTGAAAGAATGTTAAGACTAAATCTTATATAACCAACTAAAGGATTGATCCATTATATATCAGGACATGGTCCCTATAAGACATTTTAGAAAAAAAAATTAGAAGAAGAGAGGGATAAACTAGGTTTTCTTATGGAGCTCTATATTCACAAATACCTTGGAAAATTTAGCAACAGAGTAAGCAAAATAGCATAGAAAGAAGAATCAATACAAAAAGTTTGAAATTAATATACCTAAAGAGAGAATTTTAAAACGGCCAGAAAGATTAATTCCACAAATTTACAAGGCGTACTACACCAGTTTAATTTGACACTACATAGTATTTATGAGGAAAAGCTGAGATAGCGAAGTGTTGAGGTATAATGGAAAAAGAAGTAGAGAGTAGATAGGAATGTGTGACTGAAGGAGATAGAAGAGCCATTGAAGATAAAGTAGAAATATTAAGAGTATAAGACGGAAGAGTACATAAAAACATCCAGTATACTACTAGCAGGAAAATATATTTTGCAAATGTACAGGACGCCAAGATGGGGTTGAGAAATGAAGAAATAGACCCATAAGAGGGGCGGGAGGGAGGGAGGGAGGGAGAGACAGAGGCATGGAGTAGAGGGCAACGAACGAGGAGTTGCGGACAACCCAAGAGGCGAGGAAGGAGGACTGATTGGGAGGAGAGATCCACGAAACTAGAGAGGTAAGAGTTTTTACTTTCTCTACATGTACTATGTACATAGTGTATAGAGAAGGTATTGTATTGCACCGAAAATTCAATACCGGAATTTCACCGGAAAAATATGTTTTGAGAACCCCTGAATCCAAAAGAAAGCATTTTTAGTAAAATGTCCGTGTGTGTGTGTGAGCATATAGCTCAAAAACGAAAAGATTGTTAAAAACCAAACTTGTGATTTAAGTTTGGATATCTCTCAAGGATGCGACACGAAGCTTTTCAAGAAAATCCCCTCCACCCCAAACTACCCTTTACATTGACATTTTTTGGAGAATCTTGATTTTCTTAAAAATGGCTCTAACGATTTTGATTGAAATCTCTTATGTTTAAGATATTTCCTTGCGAAATAAAATGTATATCTTGAATTTTCTGGGAATAGCCTCTAAAGATCTCCATATACTTTTTATTACATTTTGTATAACTGGTAAACCCTAAGAGATAGAGAAAAGCTTACTGCACAAAATATGTAGATGACGATAAAACACACAATTTATGTCATACATTTTTTTCGTAGACTTGATCAGTTTTGAGATATTCCTTGTTTTCGGTTTCAGCTTTGAAAAACATTTTTCTCATACAGGAATTTGTCAATATAAACACAGGAACTTTAATCACATAGCAACCAGCTTTTGACTATCACTTTAATCTATGGATCACCACAAATTTCTAGTAATTTATATTTTAAAATTTTACATTTCTGAAAATTAGTGAAACGTTTCACCTAAGTAAGATATATTAATTGCACATATACAAATAAAATCTGAGTGACTTTCTCTGCCTGTTCTCAAAATAAACTCCTTACAAAAGATGTTTCCATCTACTTCATGATAATTGAGATAAACATTAGTGGAATAGTTTTATTGATGAGTTTATTATTTTATTAATTACTTTCCTAAGTTGAGGACTGCCATGTAGAAAAGGTATAACTACACAATTAACGTTTTTAAAAATAATTTACAATGTTAAAAATAAATTGTATAATTAAATACAGGTAACAAATTGGAAATTATAATTTTCAAATCTAATGCAAATAGCACAACTTGACATAACACTACATTATTAGTTACAAAATCACAAAAATTTAATGAATTTACTTAGCATCAGCATTACAACTAATACAAATGATTTCTGAGGATGAGAATAGATCCTCTGATTGCCATGATCGCTATTATATGCAGTAAGCGTTTATCCAGACCATAATCTTTCCAAAATTGGTGAAATTTTTTGGGTATTGTCCCTCTGGCCCCTATCATTAAGCCGGTGATAGATATATTTTTAAGATTTTATGTCCTTGTAAAAGGGAATGGTAGATTCAATAAGTTGTCTTTTTTCTGTGTCCACTTCTTCAGGTTGCTCTCAGCGGCACTCAAAGCGAACAGTAGAATCGAGGATCACTCCACTACCATCCCAGTCCAGTGTAATTGGCAGGCTGAGGGCAGCCCGAGGTGTGCTAGACGTGTCCCTGTTCTCGGAGAGAACTTAACCACGTTCTGACGGGATTGTGGGTTTTGTAGGATGGCGGGTAATGTTTTGGGGTTGTGGAGTGACAGGAGGAGGCAAATATTGCTCCTCGACGGTTGCATTGATGGTGCAACGGCCCTTGTGCACCGCTGGTGTGTGTTAATCAAAATGTTTTGAGGTTTTAATTTTGAATCGAAGCAACTCTTGAAGGATTATAAGGAGCTTAGCCGTAGCAGCTGTTGGTGGTGCTCCTTCGTTACCGGGGATTACCGCAAGCCATGCGGGGAAGCCGGTATCGCCTGAAGCGGCGGTTTGTGGGATCGTAATGCCCAAGAGACTTAACGAGGGCGCTCCGATGGAATGGTAACCCTTCGTTGAATTTTGTTGCCCGACGCCTAATCTCGTCCTCCAGGTATGGTAGACCAGAGGCTTCGTGCAGGAGTCTCGTTGGAAAGCCTCGAGGCACAGAATAGATAGCCCGAAGACACCTATTCTGTACCCGCTGAAGCAACAGCAGACCGGAGTCTGCCGCCATGCCCCAGATCTCACAGGCGTAGATTAACAAGAAGATTATGAGAGCCCTCAAAAGGCGCAACTTAAGGGGAACCGTCATCGAGGACCTCAGCATCGGGTACAGTGAGGCCGCAGCCCCATTGCCCCGGCACCACAGCCCCCTGAAGTGATCCTCAAATCCTTTAAAAGCCGTCGCATTGACATTGAAATTCGGTTCTCATTGCATGACCAGGAGTAAAACATTATGACACTCTGAGTATTTTAAAATTAAAGTCAATAATAAGAAAACGCATGGAAATCATCAATTGAGAAAAAACAACAAATAAACAACAACAATAATATAAATAGTGTCTTAATGAGATTTATATTTTTTGATTAATGAGTTTTTTTTTTTCTATCTCTTACTGTTTATAGTTATGCAAATGTCATTCAGGGTGAAGAGGTCTAATGAGGCTATTTCCAGGAAGTATAAAATATATACACATTTTATTTGTCACGTAAGGAATTTTAATCAAAGTCAATAGAGCCATTTTGGAAGTAAACAAAGTGTTTTTCTATATAAACGGTAGTTTAGAGTAAAGAGATTTGGCTAAAATCTTCGTGTCGCATTCTTGGAAGATATTAAACTTGAATATCAAGTTTGGTATTTAACGGACTTTTCGTTTTTGAGCTGACCTTAAATACAAACACACACGAATGTTTTCTAATTATTTTTTGTGGGGGGGGATGTATACATTTTAAAACAATTATATCCGATAAAATCTCAATATAGAATATTTGGATGGAATACAATGCTTTCTCTGTATCTGCTATGCAAGTACACACATAGTGTTCGGTAGACAAAGCAAAAAGGAGACATGGATTGGCGAACGGATGGATGGAGAAGCGGACAGATGTATGAATGAATGGATGGATGGATAAAAGCTTTTAGCACATCTAATGGCTCCTACATCATGTCGCATTTGCTTTCCGGTTTCTGAAGACTTTCTTGCACAAATGTAGAGTTGATTTAATGTGTGATGTTGGAGATTTGTTTGTCGAATTTTAAAAGGACGCATTGGTAGCAGAGATGCATTCTCCGTTCGTTTGTTTGCGAGTTTCTATTATATATGCCCCTAAACAGTTTTTTTTTTCTGTAAAGCTATGTTTTCATTTCCTCTCTAGAGGGCACTGCGCATATTTTCGATGGCATTTGCGGCAAAATGGCATACACACGTCACTAGCCACTTTGAATGTAAATGTTGTGCATATGTTTTCCTTTATGTGTGGTATTCGTGAAAGTTGCATTTGTAATATTTATAGTATATTTAAACAACAACAGTACTCAATAAGAATAACCTAAAACAATAGGAATATTAAAAAGAGGTACAATAATATGAGTCCGTTGCCTGTTGGCTACTCCAGTGGTGTGCTGTAAGTTCTTTCTCTTAGACGTGTGAGAATGAACAACACCAGTTAAAGATGTCCAGAAATTGTAATGGACGCTAATTACTGATTTGTTTGAAAAGTGTTGCCGAATTTAAGTTCGCGAGCTTCCACAATATTGACAGCTCTACTTTGTAGGCAAAATTTGCTTCTATAGTAAAATAGAGGCTTTAAAGTACGGAGACTACTAAACTGCTAAACGGTGTATCTCTTTGCAACCACCGTTAAACAGTTGATTAAACGGTGAATCCCTTTGCAATCACCGTTAAACAGTTGATTAACTTAGCAGTGTAGCACTGCAATCACTATAGAAGTGCATTGAATTTGGAGAATCTAATTGAGCAAAGCAGATTAATAAAACTTTAGCAATGCAGGCTCTTTTGTCTGTATTATCTGACGATCTACGATAAACGTGTGTCTTATAATTGCATAATTTCTCAGGTACTGAACCTTGATCGCAATGGAGTTCCTACTTATTCAGATTCCTATAACCAAATTACCTTCGTTACCTCCGAAGTCATTGCTTCGTCAACGTTTGCATTTCACCGACGACTTCTTACCAAGCAAGAGATTGTAAGTTTTACAATTTCAGTTCATTCGTTGATTTTAATACATGAAATTATGCATTGCAAATATGTTTTTATTTCTCCTTATTGTTTTCAAAATTATACTTTAAATGATCATAATTGTATCAGGAGCTTCATAACTTTATTGATGATAGATATTTGAAAACAGCTGTGGAAAAGATGAGGATATATGAGTCGGTAAAGAGATCAGCAGCCAAGCCTACGAATAAGTCATATACATTCACCATCTTCAATATTTGTCTATCAATTATATTTTTAAGACGTAGAATTACGATGTGCAAACTGAAAAATTGGAAACGATTAGTTTAATATTTTAATTAATTTCCTTGCAATATGATAGAAATACTTTAAATATTGATATCTATGTGTTTTAAAATAAATACACACATTTATGATGCAGATTATACTGTTTTTTATAAAAGAAATCTCCTGTGAAATTGCAACAAATTAGAATACCAGTTTCTGCTGAACACATTTCATTAACTACTAAAAAATTTAACTAACACAATACGTTACACTTGTAGCACTGATGTTACATAGAAGTGATACAACTGTATCATCGAGTCAATCTCACAATTGTACGTTCTTTCAGGGTCGCCCTGCGAACTCCAGGAAGCCACCTCGTCTCCGCAGAGCCGCAAGACCCCTCTGCCGACGTCAACCGTCACATTGGGGCTCCTGAGGGAATTCAGTCCCAACATAATTTCCTCAGTCACTCTCGAGATAAGCAGCATTTCGTCGCAGATTCAACTCCAGTGATACCTCCTCCACTGGCACGATTTTGCCCGATGCCATGACTTATCTTAAACTGTTCAATTTGGTTTCTTTATCAGCAAACCCTTGCCACGTCCAGTCGGATTACGGTCACGCTGCACCTGTTCCCACCGAAGCATCCCTCGTATCCATTTAATCCATGATGAGACACTTGTCTACAGTTTGTGAGGAATAACTTTAGAATGCTACCTGCTCCTGGCAGCCGACCGAGGGTATCGCACATGGCCAATATAACAATAGGCGGGGATGTTGAATGGTCCCACTTAAGTCGGTGTAGTCCATGAAGTTGTCAGTGCGGTCAATAATCTGATTTAGTGCTATTGAACTTTGTTTGCGTATTATGTTTATATATTACGTTTATATATTGTTGGGTCCTATTATCTTATTATAAAAAGAATATCCACATGGAGAACATAACTACAATATTAGTTACAAAATGCTGAGCTCAGAAATGTTTAACTTCATTCCATATTTGATAATATATGTTCTCGTTTTGTTCAAATCTGGACTTCTATTTCCAACACGTGCTCCACTTGGACATGGTGTAGATGATGTTACAGTGGACGCGTTTCGACAATCTTCCTTATCTTCGACATCTAATATAGGTGTCTGACCGAAGTCCAAGCTGCCCAACTACTTCAGACGTCTGCTAACCTGCAAAAGAGGATGACAACAACGAAGGTTGTTGAAACGCGTCCAGTGTAATATCATCTACACCAAGTCCAAGTCGAGCACCTGTTGGAAATAGATGTCCAGATTTGAACAAAATGATAGCTTCTCTTTATGTAATGGCTTTTTTAACATTTTAAAAATATGTTCTCATAGTAACTTTTGTTCAAACGGGTGTTGGAAAGAGGGGAGGAACTGGCCGCCACTGATAGTTCTATGAACGTGACGGAAGCATCATTACCATCAACACCCTAATGACAGATGTGCTAGAAAGAGGGTAAGTGTATATGCTGTCTCGTCTAAAATGTTGTCCCAACTTGTTCCTCCTAGACTATAAGGCACACAGCTTCACGATAAGGGACGCGCTGAAGACTACCAATGAGGCCTACAGTGAGGCCCTCGTCACCTGGGGTCTTATCGTTTCCCGCTTGTCCGTTGATTGGTTGTGGACTATGCTTCATTATGTAGGCCGCCGCATTTCAACACACGCACATTGGTGCTCGTCAGCTAGGCTGCATACAGCTCTTCACCAAGTGTCGGGGCCGGCAACATCCAGCCAGCACTACTGGCCGTTTTCGAGCTTTCTTTTTCCATGGCACAGAACACTGCTGATCCCCTCCGGTGGGGCAGCTCTTACCTCGGCCGCTCGCTTCTCAAGCCCGCGCTCTCCTGTTTATCAGTAAGTGCGGACAGTGCCGCATATTTACAGCTTTTGCTTTTCAAAATGAAAAAAATAAAAATCTGATGTATTCCATTCACATGACTTTCTCTCTATCTGTGCAACAAATTATTCTATTTACTTCATCTAATCGAGAAAAAATTAGCAGAAATAGTCTTATTACTTGCTTCCTTGCTAGTAGAAGCGAAATAAGTGAGTACCATAGGTCAAAGTGATGGTCAAAGTGATGCTATGTGACTGAAGTTCCTTTGTTTGTTTGGACAAGAGTTGACATATTTTTGTATGAGAAAATTGTGTTTTTCAAAGCTGAAACCAAAAACAAGGAATATCTAAAAAACGATCAACTCCAAGAAAAAAAATGTATATAACAGATTGTGTGTTTTAACGTGCTCTACATATTTGTGTTTTGATTTTTCGCCCATCTCTTACGGTTTATCAGTTATGCAAATTTCCGTAAAGTTCATCCAGAATAAAGTAATCTTCAGAGGCTATTCCCAGAAAATTCAAGATATACATATTATTTGTCAGGTAAATATCTTTAATATACGATATTTTTATGAAATCGTTAAAGCTATTTTTAAGAAAATAAACTTTTTTCAAAAAAAGTTCCATATAAATCGACTGAACGCCAATAATTATTTAGTATTTCTTCAACAAGTTCTGCCAGAGTTACTGCATCCGCTTCCTCTCAACATCAGAATGAACATGTGGTTTCAGCATGAGGCACCCGCTCATTTTGGAAATCACGTACGCAACAATCTGACAGTTACATTCGGCAATCGTGGATAGGTCGAGGTGGACCCACTGCCTGGCCACCACGCTATCCTGATTTGGCACCAATGGATTTGTGAAACTACTGTTGACACGAAGGAAATCCTTGTAACGCGAGTTGCCAGCGGAGCCGAAATCAGGAAAACCCCTGTCATCTTTGGAAGGGTAAGACAAGGTATGGTTCGGCGATGCACTTCTTGTCTGGAAATCAATGGACATGTGTTGCAACACTTGTTGATAAGACAACCAATTGGACCAATTATCTGTTGCTTTTTTTACAGTTGGGTGAGTGTTTGAACTTTAGTTTTTTCGTTATGTTTAGTTTCTTCTTGCCTGCACAATAAACACACAAACGTATGTAAAACTGAATGACTTATTATTTTCACAAGCCTACTTACGACCACTCCTTCCACTAATATCCTTCTTGTACTGAAACGAAGCGCCGCAACTCGTAGGTTCCAAACATGCTTAAAAGGAGGGTATCTATCTGCTCCCAAAATTTGTGGGTCTAATTTAGAAACATATATATGTATATCCATACCTATGTACTGGCTCTTCAGTGTTATTTGACCTTTAGCGCCAGTGGATTTAAATGCATGGTGGCATTATTAATTCATAGACCCTTATATTAAAGGGGAATTGAACCTTTGACTGCCGACTTCGTAAATACTTTTGATATTCTGGGTGATGCAGCATGTTTTTCACCAGTACATTGTGTGCGATATTTGCAGGCGAGATGGAAATGTCCACGGATCACAGAATTTGTGTGCTTTCTTAAATTCTTCTGTGTAGGTCAGTCTTCACTTAATTCTGTAAACAATAATTAACCGTTTATTGTAATTGGGAAGTTGTGCCATTAAACCCCTCTGCGCTACATAACTGTTCAATTATTTTAGTTACCTATCAGCATAAATGCTGCGATTGTGAGTTTATGAGAAGCAAGCGAATGTTCCGATTGTAAGTGTTGGAAAGGGACGTTACAGGTTCCATTTTACTAAGATGACGTCAAAACTATCGATATCTATCCCTTCTAAACATCGTTCGCTAGTCCTCTGCAAGAGACAATTCGTGATATGTGCGGACAAATGACAAAAGCCAAATAAATCTGAAGATATTCTATAATACATATATACATATTGTTCCAGAATTCGATCACACAAATTGGCAAGATTGTAGAGGGGTCCAAAACAAACATTTTGAGACAGAAAACCTAGGGCTATAGGTTCTAAATTCTTTGCTACAGCATGGAATGTATTAGTGGTTAGCACGCCACTGATCAAACAGTGGACCGTGACGTGAACACCCGGATTTTGGAGATTACAGACATAATGGCGTTATACAGGGTGTTAATGAACTATACCGAAATATAGTCACAGAATATGTAGATCATTTAAGTAAGTAATTTGAGATAGGAAACGTATAGCCTGTTAATTGATATTTCGAAGTAACGGCTGCTATAAGTGTCCGAAGTGCCATTACGCCACTGGCTAATTTATCAACCATTCGAGAGCATAGCACGAAAAATAAAGGGACATCATATAGCGTATCCCTCTAGCGTAGTGGTTATGACACTGGCTTTCAGGTGAAAGATAGTTTCCGAATTCGGGTCTCGTTCACGTATCGCAGCACTTCGTCTGGAATGAAAAAAAAATAATAATAAAGAACATTTGCCCTGTGACAGGAATGGAACTCTGACCGTTGGTATAGCAGCTTCCCGCGTTACGCATTAAACCACCGGAGAAGTTGAAAAAAATGCCTCCAGAGTAGGCTACATAACTCAAGAATGTAGTTAATGAATACTCAGTGTCGCACTGTCAAGTGATTAGTTCCGAGATTTTACAGATTTTTGCGACATTAAATCTTGAGAACGCTAGCAACGATCTGCTAAAAATCGACATTTCTATGCTCGGGTGTCAGTTTTAAAGACATTCTAAGCTATTTTTTCAACCTGCTTTGCTTTAACACCGACTTATCAGCACCTGATACACACACGTTTAACGTTATGTTGTGTTATGTTTATCCGGGGACCATGCATCGCCGATCTCAAGTTACTTATATCAGTCACGTGCACAATCTCGCAAATTATTTCAGTGTAGTTCATTAACACCTGTATAGCGTTATGGTAAGCGTGTGTCCAACGGCACAAGATGTTATGCAGTTCAAGGCTCAAGCCTCCATAGACACCTTTCTACTTTACAAAGAGCCGTTTCTATTTTTCTGCGTTATTCAATATGATTTATTAGTACGGACAAATAGAATAAATGTAATAAACGGTTAACATGTAGGTACAATGGAGAACTTTTCAATAACCATTGCATTTAACACCTGAGGGTACTCTTCTTCAAACCACTAGAAGGAGTTTCTAAAATATATTGTATCATACATTGATATGTAATGTACGTACACATTACAATTGTAGGTACAGTTCACAATTTACGAAACAATATTATCATTGTGTCTAATGAATTAAATAAAAACCTGATGTGTTACATTCATATGACTTTTTCTACATCTCAGCATAAAATTATTGTGAAAAAGCTTATGCTTCTATTTACTTCATGCTAATCGAGAAAAAATTAGCAGAAATGGTCTTATCACTTGCTTCATTGTAAGTAGAAGCGAACTGAGGGAGTGCCATATGTTAAAGTGCCAGTCAAAAGCTGGTTGCTATGTGACAGAAGTTGCTTTATTTGTATGGACACGAGTTCACAACTTCCTGTATGAGAAAAGTATGTTTTTCAAAGCTGAAACTAAAAACAAGGAACATCTTAAAAACGACCAACTCCACCAAAAAATTTATAAAACATAAATTGTGTATATTAATTTGCTCTACATTTTTTTGTGTTTTAAGTTTTTGTCCATTTCCTGTGGTTTAGCAGTTATGCAAAATTCCGTAAAATTCATCCATAATAAAGTAGTCTTTAGAGGCTATTTCCATAAAATTCAAGACATACGTTTAATTTGTCAGGTAAATATCTTTAATATACAATCTTTTAATCAAAATCGTTAGAGACATTTGAGAAAATTAAAATTTTCGAAAAAAAGTTCCATGTAAGGGTAGTTGGGGTTGGGGGATTTTTCTCAAAATCTTCGTGTGGCATCCCTGGAGGATACTGAACCTAAATATAAAGGTTGGTATTTTACAGACTTTTCGTTTTTGAGTTATCGTGTTCATAGGCACACGAACATACTGACACACGGGCACAGAACCTTCTTCCAAAAATGTTTTTTATTTTTGGATTCAGGGGAACCCAAAACATATATTTCCAGTGAAATCTTGGTACCTTCCTATACACTATGTACATAGTATATATATGTATATATATATATATATATATATAGAGAGAGGAGAGAGAGAGAGAGAGAGAGAGAGAGAGAGAAGGTGAAAATGAACATCTGGCTTTATAGTAAAACAAGCAGCTACGTAAAACTAACTAAGAATTACGTACTAGTCAGGAAAGTGTATTCAACTGTTTCATATCTACATGAAAGGCAAATAGAAAGATACTTCTGGAATTACTACAATATCAGAGGTACTGTCTACAGGAACTGTTCAACGTGACAACTTGCAACATTTCTGCAGAGGTTGTTACGCCTACGAACAAATAATCCCCGCACTCTGTCAAAAATTCCAGAAGTGTTGTGAATCTCACCATAAGCAGCTTAAGGTGATGCAACAGTGAAATTTAAAAAATCCACAGTATATAAGATATCTTATTGAAATCTATACCAACTATTACACCTATTAATATTATTGTTTTACTATGTATTAACAGTATAGCTTACATGGTTATTTAAATCATAATTTTTACTGTCAAACTTCATTGTTCTAATAAAAATGAAGCACGTGATTCATTTTTAAAAGTATACATATACAAACATCCAGTTTTACAGAAAATTAGTTTAAAAATAGTACTGTCATATTATATTTTTTAGCTTTAGCCCTAATTAACACAGAAAAATATTTTTTTTTCTTTCCAAAACTCCTGATTTTTCAAAATTTAGTAGTTTAATTATAAAAATTGGAGCATTATTTTGAAAAAGTAATATGACCATTTCCTTTACTATACTTTTAAGAGACAGTTTAAAAGGTTTGAAACATATTAAAGAAACGCTGTATCGTGTGGCACATCTTGAGTATGGTAAAGTATTGGAAAAATGTTTGTGAGAAAATAAGGTTTAAACTTTGGAGTGTCTATTAATAAACATGCGTCTGCCCATCTATAGCATCAGTTAATTTGAAATTAGTGTGTGCCAAGTGGGAAAAATGATATATTTTCTTTAAAGTTTAGATTTCATATTCTTTTATCATCAAAGAAAATAGTTGGTCAATTTTCCATAACTTTTGGTCCAATTTCACAGATGCATCACCGTAAGTTCGTATCAATAATTGCTCATCTGATTCCACGTGCATCTAATAAGCAAAGATATTATTCATGCGCAACGGTACCACGTGGCATCAAGAAGCCCATGATGCTAGAAGTTCGCACCTAAGATGTTAGGTAATCATGCAGAACTTTGGCCGCTCTAAGTTTTAAATAAAACTAAGTGTGATTGATTGAATTTGTATTTCTGATGAAGATTTCAAAGTTTTTGTTTGTCGGAATGCTTGTTTTCTTTCTTTTTTTTTTTTTATCATAGACAAATTCGTGTGCATGTTGGAACGGTTGGTATTTTGCGTATATCACAGATATTTACCAAATAATTATATATAATCGATATTATATAAATAATAAATGGTTTTATAATGTTCTGAAACATTTCTCCACCAAGTACAACCACAACAGAGAATCAGAAACAAATTTATATGCACACACTCTAACCTAAACGGATTCGAACCTAACCTCGCGCTAAATTTGAAAAGCACCGGACTCAGTGGTTTCGCCTACAGAAACAGATAAACAAAATGCGCATACTGCTCCACCAACTACTAACAGGTGAATTATTGCTGTGTGTTCTCACGACGCGGTAACCCCGCCAACAGAGACATATGACGTTCTTGCATATCAATAGTCTAGTGTCTTCCGCTAGCAACAAAACCAAGCTTTTTCATTCTAAATGGAAGTATTAGAGAGCGGCGCAAACTTTGCATCGGGAGATAATCTGCAGAATATAGACTCACCCGCCAGTATCCTAGAGCGCAACTCTATCGCTAACTACACATTAGTTGTAAAATAATCAGCAGCGTGCACACTCTGAAAACATTTTTACCAAAATTGCGAATACAGTAATTTTAATACAACTTGCACATTGCCGGCGCAAAACTTCTGGAATCGGGACCCTGACCGCCAACCCAGCTACTGAGCCTAGCTTATCGGAGTTTGTGCCATGATACCTTGCTTATTTAAAAGTCACAGCGAGCAGACTTTGTACAGTCTGTATCGAAAGCGTTCTGCATGTTGAATTCAAAGTGGGCAGTAAATAGTGTTCATTTTATTTATTTTATTTTTTAACCATGGCTCCTACGTTTTCAAAGCTAAGTGGCAAAGTATTGCTTAGTCAGTGCAGAGAAATAGTTGCAACTGTCCTTGACTTCATGAAACAAGAGGCAGAGATGAAGGAAGAAAATGTATGTTCCCCGAGTTCTTCAAAAGCCTGTAGAAAGTGAATGAAAGAGTAACCAAGGTAACCGATATTTCACTGAGCTCCCGTTTCCAGGGTTCTCAAGAAATAAAAATAAAACTGAATATATCACTTTTAAATTAAAAGACGTGGAACAGTTGTGTCGCCAGAGAATTGCAGAAATTGGCAGGCCTGAATGGGAAAATGTATGCGACATGTTGACAAAACTGAAAATCATTAGAAAGAATTTTAGAAAATCAAAAAGAAAGAATTCTAATCCAGGATAATTGTGCAGAAAGTAGCGATAGCTTTGATGTGACAATGACGTGAGCGAAGGCGAAGGACTGTCAGGTGTGGAAGAATTGGAGGCAGACGATTGACATTGTTTATATAGTAGGTCATTTGTATAGGTGTTTTGCAAATATGAATATACATATGAAAACACATGCTTATCAGTGCAGCGCCTTATAGTACAGGTGCATAAGAGGTGACATATTTGACATTGACTATGACAAGCACTCTTCCAGCATGCATGCATCGACTGGTGAACTGCTTATCTGAAAGTACAACTCGCTTCCTAGCTCTCATTAAGATGTTCACATGTCCAGATCTGTTGCGCCAGCTATACAAGTGAGGTATTGTGAATAAAATTAGGACACACACGTCCACAATCTTTTAAATTACGACCATCGATATGCGACCCAGAAAACGTGCCACAACTTTTAACATTTGGCAAAAGGGACAAATAGTTTCCCTCTACCAACTGTTATTCTAGGTCACCTCTACAATCCTGTCAATTTGTGCGGTTGAATTCGGGTACATCCTGTACATGTATAAGCGTATGTGTGTATAAATGAATGGCTAACACTTAAGAGTATTTATAATAAATAATGGTTTGAGAAAATACATCCAAGAAGCACAATATATAAAGTAAACGAGATAGTTGAACAATATAAATGAGGATCCATGTCCACAGAGAAGATCAAGATTATGACGTTCAAAAGATAAAAATGGTCCTTGAAAATAAGATAAAAGAGAATGCTTAGACCTCTCGTCTCCCACCTAGCCAGGCCGGTTTCGATGGTGGACGAAATGGCATCTGGGTGGATTTTCTCTGGGTCTCCGATTTCCCCCGCCACTAATTTCAGCAATTGCTCATCACCCGACCTATCATCCATTTTGCTTTTGTTTCACGTTATCCATTTCCTTGCTTTCATGCCTGATTACGTTCCAGAATCCCCATTCTGTGGTTACGTGCCGTTGGCTCCCTGAGAGGCTTATGACCCCTAGGCACCCGCTTATAAGTCGTAGGGGACTGTCAGTCCTACATTCGGGAAGCCTAAGTCGACTACGAAAATAACAGACAAAAACGGAAAAACTATATAATCCTTACAATTTATAATGATGGTAATGATAAAGAAAAGTACTTAGGCAGTTTTAATTGAACTGGATAAATGAGAGGACTCAGTATAAAATGCTATCGTTGTACAATTCTTTGCTGTCTGATTCGGTTAAAAAACCCTTGGCTAGTGCTACAAGAAACTTTGTTCTATCAAATTTAGCTCTACACAATCTCTCTGCTCACCATTTGGTTTAAATTGAATAAAATTTCGTTCACAGTTTTTAGTTGGAAGAGTTTTCCTACTTCTGTCGTGGTATTCTGTTCAACATGTATTATACAGGTGTTCTTGCAGGGAGATTCAATACACGAATTGGAAGTCAGGTGGTTCATCACTAGAGGTTTTAGCAGTGTTCAGTTGTTATTTGGAGGCAGATGCGAGTCCAAATGAGTCTGTCCGCTGGACAGTGGGAAAACATCGGAAAATAGAAAAAAGCTTTGTATTCGTCAGGACAGCTTTATTGGAATCCCTAACTTACTGTGCTAGCGATTGTACGAGGGCAGAGGCGAGACTGAAAATCCATACACCTTAGTTCCATGTTTTACTTGTAGAATATTTAATTCATTCCGCTGAAGGAAGGAATGTACCTTTTGTGAAGAATTGCTTATTTCTCTTTGTAAACGCTAAGCCATTCAAACCAATTTAACCTTGCTTCTAGTTATTCTATATTTACTTCTAAATGAAAAATGCAATTTGATGCACAGATCTCCCGATCTCTAGCCAGTTGCTCTGCCACAAGGTGATCTCAAAATAATTTGAGATTATATGGTGGTTTAACGGGAAAAATGCGAGTCAGTTGAGATATTCAATGCTATGCCGGCATGTTGCCATGGTAACTCAGTGGCAGAGCAAACGGCTAGATATCGGAAGATCCGTGGTTCAAATCCCGGGTATGGCATTGCATTTTTCAGTCAGACTCCACCTATTCTACACATGGATTATGTGAAAAACTATTAAATCCATTACTTCTAAATGAGTATATTCCAAATGTTCTAATCTGTACATCTCTGTTGCCCTTCTACTCAACTAAAAATAACGTAGCTCTACCTAGCTACATATAGATGTTTTTGCCAATTTATAATTGTTATATTAAATAAAAATGCTACTGAACGTCATTATTCTTTGAGCATTGTCTACCTACACATAGTGCATAGGTGGAGATTATTTTCACCGAAAAATTCAATACAAACATTTCATTTGAAATTCACATTTTAGGATCTTCTCTGGGGCAGTGAAGGGTCAGAGTCACGATAACTCAAAAACGAATTGTTGGGTAAATACTAAACTTGATATTAAGGCTCAGCATCTTCCAAAAATGCAATACGAAGATTTTCAAGAAGTTCCCCATTCTACTACCCTTTCCATGGAAAAAAGTATGAACATTTTGATTTTCTCAAAACATGGCTCTGACGATTTTGATTAAAATACATATATTAAAGCTATTTATATAACAAAATGAAGATATACTTAGAATATTTTAGGAATATGTTCTGAAGTCCTCTTCATTCTGAAGCATTTTTATAACAGGAAAACCTCAAGATAGAGACAAAAAGTTACTATACAAAAAATCTGATGTGTTGCATTCACAGGACTTTCTCCACACCTCAGTAACAAATTTATGTTAATAAGCCTATTACTTATTTATTTCATGCTAATCGAGAAAAATTAGTACAATTCTTGCTTTATTGTAAGTAGAAGCGAAATAAGGGAGCACAATAGGTTAAAGTGAAAGCCAAAAGCTGGTTTCTATGTGACTGAAGTTTGTTTGTTTGTTTGTATGTATGTATGGACATGAGTTTGCAAATTCCTGCATGAGAAAAGTATGTTTTTCAAAGCTGAAAACAAAAACAAGGAATATCGAAAAACGATCTACTCCACGAAAAAAAGTATATGACATAAATTGTGTGTTTTAACGTGCTCCAAATATTTTATGTGTTAAGTTTTTGTCCATCTCTTACGATTTAGTAGTTATGCAAAATGCATCCAGAATAAAGTAGTCTTCAGTGGCTATTCCCAGAAAATTAAGATATACACTACAGTTGCCAGGTAAATAACTTAAATATACGATATTTTAATCAAACTCGTAGAGCCACTTTTTAGAAAATCAAATTTTTCGAAAAAAAGTTCCATATAAAGGGTAGTTGGTATGGGGGGGATTTTCTTGAAAATCTTCGTGTCGCATCCTTAGAAGATACCAAACTTAAATACCAAGTTTGGTTCTTAAGGGACTTTTTGTTTTTGAACTATGCTGCCCCCCCACACACACACACACAGACACACAATTTTTCTAAAAATGTTTTTTTAGGGTTTCAGGAGGTCTCAAAACATGTATTTCCGGTGGAATCTCGGTATCGAATATTTGGGTGCATTATAACACCTTCTCTATAAACATAGCACGTATAGAGAAAGTAAAAATGTAAGAGTTCGTTAAAAGACACAACCTATGTTATATTCAATTTTTTGTAGAGTTAAACATTCCGAGATGCTCCTTGTTATTGGTTTCAACTTTAAAATATTTTCTAATGCTTTGTCAACTCCTGGCAATGCAAAGTATACGAATTTCAATCACATAGCAAACTATCTTTTAAAATATTAGTCCAGTGTCCTCCCTTACTACCCTTCTAATTATAACAAAGGAAGAAGAATAAACTTCTTACTTTCTCTATACGTACTATGTACATAGTGTATATAGAGAGGTTATTGTAATGCACCCAAAATTTCGATACCGTAATTTCACCGAAGAGACATGTTTTGCGTCCCCCTGAATCCAAAAACAAGCATTTTTAAAAAAATGTCCGTGTATCTGGGTGTGTGTGTGTGTCTGTCTGGGCAGCATAGCTCAATAACGAAAAGACCGTTAAATACCAAATTTGATATTTAAGTTTGGTATGTTCCAAGGATACGACACAAAGATTTTCAAGAGAATCCCCACCTCAAACTACCCTTTACAGGGAAAAAGTTTCGAAAATTTTATTTTTTCTAAAATTTTAATTAGAATATCGCGTGTTAGAGATATTTACCTGACAAATAAAATGTATATCCTGAATTTTCTGGGAATAGCCTCTGAAGCCTACTTTATTCTAAATGAATTTTTAAGGAATTTTGCATAAATGCCAAACTTTTAGAGATGCACAAAAACTTACTACACAAAAAATGGCAAGTTAAAACACACAATTTATGTTTTGTACTTTTTTTTTTTTGATCGTTTTTGAGATATACCTTGTTTTTGGTTTCAGCTTTAAGAACTTAATGCTTTTCACGTACGGAAATTTGTCAACTGCTGTCCATAGAAACAAAGGAACTTCAGTCATATAGCAACCACTATCACTTTAACCTTTGGAACTCCCTTATTTCGCTTCTACTTACAAGAAAGCAAGTAATAAGACTGCTAATTTTTTCTCGATTAGCATGAAGTAAGTAGAAGCATGGGCATTTTAGCAATAATTTCTTGTAGAGATGTAGAGAAAGTCTTTGAATGGAACACATCAGATTTTTAATAATAATTTGTTACAGAGATGTAGGGAAGGTCATGTGAATCACGCATTTCGGATTTTTAATAGTTCTATCAAGCTCATACCGGATAGGCCTATTTCACCTTCCTTTTGGAGTGGCAACTACTCAATATATGGTATCTATATATTGCATTTTATTCAGTAATTTTGTTTTATCTTGTAGAGCAATTATTATTGTTTGGAATTTACCAGCTCTGATCGATTATCCCCAATTGATTGAGTTTTACCCAAGAAGAAGGAGTTCTTACATGGTGGGTGGCTTTGGCGGGGAATTTAATGTAGGTTGGCATGTTGGCATGAGTGGTTAGAGCAACTGGACAGAAACCAGGAGATCCGTGTTCAAATCCGGAATATTCTATTGGATCTTTCAGTAGCGCTCTCCCTTCCAATACGTACGTAATATGTTTCAATAAAACAATAAAGGAAAATAAAATTTGATGAACAATCATTTACTTAATACAAAACTCGGATATAAATTTTAATTATCAGCATTAAACTCAAAAATCGGATGCTTGTGAAAGCAGAGTGAGAATAAATACCGCAAAACGTGTTTTTTCAGTACATTAAGGAGATGCAATATAAGGATTTTAGTTAAACTTTTACAACTGATCACTAAAATATCTTATTTGTTATTTAAAATCCAATAAAAATAAAAAATCCGATGTGTTCCATTCATATTAATTTCTCTACATTCCTGCAAAAAATATTATTAGAAAGCTTATGTTTCTATTTACTTCATGCTAATCGAGAAAAAAATAGAAATAGTCTTATTACTTGCTTCCTTGTAAGTAGAAGCGAAATAAGGGGATACCATAGTTTAAAGTGGTAGTCAAAACTGGTTGATGTTGGAACTTTACGAATGGAATATGGGCCTGCTCTTAAATTGTTAAAAGTTCTAAATTTTTACAGACTTTGAAAAAAAGTTCTTCTTGCTTTCATATTAGGCCTGAACCAGCTATATTCTATAATGTGATGATAGAGCCATTTGTAGTAGTATTTTATTAAGTTTACAATAGTACAATATTTGCGTCACACAGTCGCATGGGTTGAATGACCGTTATGCTGTCGAAAAATACTTGAGTTTAAAATATTACCTACATATATTTTATATCTCTTAACAACATTTGAAATACACTCATACACGCACATACACACGCTCGCGCGCTATGACAACAGAAACATAGAACACTCTGATATCACACACACACACACACGCTCGCGCGCTATGACAACAGAAACATAGAACACTCTGATATCACACACACACACACACGCTCGCGCGCTATGACAACAGAAACATAGAACACTCTGATATCACACACACACACACACGCTCGCGCGCTATGACAACAGAAACATAGAACACTCTGATATCACACACACACACACACGCTCGCGCGCTATGACAACAGAAACATAGAACACTCTGATATCACACACACACACACACGCTCGCGCGCTATGACAACAGAAACATAGAACACTCTGATATCACACACACACACACACGCTCGCGCGCTATGACAACAGAAACATAGAACACTCTGATATCACACACACACACACACGCTCGCGCGCTATGACAACAGAAACATAGAACACTCTGATATCACACACACACACACACACGCTCGCGCGCTATGACAACAGAAACATAGAACACTCTGATATCACACACACACACACACGCTCGCGCGCTATGACAACAGAAACATAGAACACTCTGATATCACACACACACACACACGCTCGCGCGCTATGACAACAGAAACATAGAACACTCTGATATCACACACACACACACACGCTCGCGCGCTATGACAACAGAAACATAGAACACTCTGATATCACACACACACACACACGCTCGCGCGCTATGACAACAGAAACATAGAACACTCTGATATCACACACACACACACACAAACTAAACCAGGTATTCATACATATAGATTAGTCAAACACCAAATAAGTCTATACAATATTTACACAAATATTTTATCTCTTAGTGCATGTACTTCCATTAAGTATGTGCCCAGGCTTGGCCAGTTTTGACTGTTTAGAATCAAATCCCAGAATGCTGTCCTTCGTCTGTTTGAAGCTAAAAATACTTCCGGCAGTTACAAATTCTTATATCAGTACCAATGTTTTATTCAACAAAATTTTATCATGGTAATAGTGAAGTGATAAAACAAAACAAAACCAAAACTCATTGCTTGCCCAGTATGTGTTTTGTTTTAATCCTATTACAAACATTATAATATTCTTAGCGCTTTATATGTAGAGTGACTTTTGAAGCCTCCATGTATAACATTTGAACAAGCATGAGAAGGGGTGGGTCTGCAACCTGTACGTGTTCCCCGGGAGTAACCTGCTTTAATTCAACATTGTCACACTATTCCTTACTGCTGGGCTGGTTTTGCACAGCAATTATTTCTAAAATATCAATTCAGTTATAATTCCGGAATTCAAAGGAAGTTCATCAAAAGCGCTTTGTTCACAAGCTATTGATTGTCAGCATTATCGTTGTGCATATTATTTTCCAAACAAAGCCCGAGTTGTTTTGAGGGAGAAATTCTGCTAATTAATTATTCCTTGTTTTGATTATTTCAGTTTGTTATTCAGCAGAGAGGAACGTTTATAAGAGTACATTCATGACACGATTTTCAACTTGTTTCAGTCTGTTGTGATAGGAGCAGTTTACTGCTTGATCGGATTAAGGAGATTCCCAGTATAAAATCTACTTAACAGCCCTTGCCATCTGTCGTAAACTCCAACAGACTAACGACATCGACTAATGCTCCCATTAGACTCAAACTGCCCAGTGGGGAAAACAGTAAACCCAATTACTGCAACTAACGCGTGTTTAGGTGTTTGTTTTACTGGCAAGTAAGAGCGTGGAATTTTAATGCTGCCTAAACAAAAAATCTGCTGGCTTTCTCTACATCTCTGCAAAACATTATTGTTAGAAAGCTTATGCTTCTATTTACTTCATGCTAATCGAGAAAACATTAGCAGAAATAGTATTATTACTTGCTTCGTTGTAAGTAGAAGCGAAATAAGGGAGTATCAAAGCTTAAAGTGATAGTCAAAAGCTGGTTGATATGTGACTGAAGTTTCTTCGTTTGTATAGATAGGAGTTAACAAAGTCCTGAGTGAGAAAATTATACGTTTTATTAAAGCTAAAACCAAAAACAAGGAATATCTAAAAAACGATCATCTCTACTACTAAATACATATAACATAAATTGTGTGCTTTAAAGTGCTCGTGGTATGTTTTTCTCCATATCTTATGGTTTAACAGTTATGCAAAATTTCGTAAAATGCATCCAAAATAAACTAGTCTTCAGAGGCTATTCCCAGAAAATTCAGGATATACATTTTATTTGCCAGGTACATATATTTAATATACGATATTTTAAGCAAAATCGTTAGAGCCATTTTTGAAAAAGTCAAAATTTTCGAAAAATGCTCCATGAAAAGGGTAGTTTGGGGTGGGGAGATTTTTCTCAAAGTATTTGTACCACATCTCTGGAGGTTAGTAAACTTAAATACCAAGTTTAGTATTTTACCGACTATTCGTTTTCGATTTATCGTATTCACAGGCACACCAACACACGGGCACACACACAAGACACTTTTTTTTTTAATACAAGGGACCCTATAACATACATTTCTATACCCTATGTACATAGTACGCGTAGAGAAAGTAAAAAGTAACCATTGGTCATTATGCTTCTTCTCATAACCTTTTTAATTTCTGTATACGCACTATGTACATAGGGTACAGAGAAGGCATTGCACTCCACCCAAAAATTCAATACCGAGATTTCACCGGAAATATATTTTTTAGTGTCCCCTTTATCTAAAAAAAATCATTTTCGGAAAAAGGTCCGTGTGTGTGTTTGTGTCCGTGTGTCCGTGAACATGATAACTCAAAAACGAAAAGTCGGTAAAATACCAAACTTGGTATTTAAGTTTAGTATCTTCCAGGGAAGCGACACAAAGCTTTTCAGAAAAATCCCCCCACCCCAAACTACCCTTTACATGGAACTTTTTTCGAAAACTTTGATTTTCTAAAAAATGGCTCTAACGATTTTGATTAATATATCATATATTAAAGATATTTACCTGACAATTAAAATATATATATATTGAATTTTCTCGGAATAACCTCTGAAGACTACTTTATTCTGTGTCAATCTTACGGAGTTTTTCTTAACTGCTAAACCATTAGAAATGGACAAAAACTAGCCCCACAACAAATGTAGAGCACTTTAAAGCAAACAATTTATGTTATATACATTTTTTATGTTTGAGATATTCTTTGTTTTTGGTTTCAACTATATAAAGTATACAGGACTTTGTGAACTCTTGCCCATACAAACAGAGGAACTTCAGTAACATAGCAACCAGCTTTTGACTATCGCTTTAACCTATAGTACTCCCTTATTTCGCTTCTACTTACAAGGAAGCAAGAAATAAGACTATTTCTGCTAATTTTTTCTCGATTAGCAGGAAATAAATAGAAGCATGAGATTTTTAGCAATTATTTATTGCAGAGTTGTAGAGAAAGTCATTTGAATGGAACACACAAGATTTTTTACTTTCTCTTCATAGTAGATGGTACTTAGGTAGAGTAGTATTGCGCGCGTTTTATTTGGTGCCTATTACAGAAAAAATTGATGTGTTCCTTTCACATAACTTTCTAGTCGTTTCATGTACAGACTATTCTTATAAAATATTATTCTTTTATCTATTTTATGCTAATTGGGAAAAACATTAGCGGAATTGTTCGGTTTACTTGCTTCATTATAAGTACAAGAGTATATATTAGGATACAGCGATAGTCAATCTTTTAAAAACTGGGTAGTTTAAATTTGAAACCAATATCAAAGAATATTTAGAAAACAGTCAACTCTACAGGAAAAATCTGATGTGTACCATTCATATGACTTTCTCTACATCTCTGCAACAAATTATTGTTAAAAAGATTATGCTTCTATTTACTTCCTGCTACTCGAGAACAAATTAGCAAAAATAGTCTTATTACTTGTTTCCTTGTAAGTAGAAGCGAAATAAGGGAGTACTATAGGTTAAAGTGATAGTCAAAGGCTGGTTGCTAATAGACTGAAGTTCCTTTGTTTATATGGACAGGAGTTAACAAATTCCTATATTGGAAAATAAGTTTTTCATAGCTGAAACCAAAAACAATGAATATCTCAAAAACGATCACCTCCACGAAAAAAATGTGTATAACAAATTGTGTGTTTTGACGTGTTCTTCGTTTCTTTGTAATAAGTTTTTATCCAAGTCTTACAGTTTAGCAGTTACACAAAATTCCGTAAAATTCGTCCAGAATAAAGTAGTCTCCAGAGGCTAGTCCCAGAAATATCAAGATGTACATTTTGTTTGTCACATAAATATCTTTATTACATTATATTTTAATAAAAATCGTTAGAGCCATTTTTTAGAAAATGAAAAGGGTAGGGTAGTTTGGGGTGGGGGATTTTTCTCAAAATCTTCGTGTTGCATCCCTGGAAGATACTAAACTTAAATACAAAGTTTAGTATTTTACCGAATTTTCGTTTTTGAGCTATCGTGTTCACACGGACACACTGACATGGACCTTTTTGTGAAAATGTTTTTTTTGGATATAAGGGACTCTAAAACATATATTTCCGGTGAAATCTCGGTATGGAATTTTTGGGTGGAGTGCAATATCTTCTCTATACACTATTCACATAGTGCGTGTAGAGAAAGTAAAAAAGCATATGATATAAATTGTGTGTTAAACAGATCTACATTTTTTGTACGATATGTGTTTGTATATTTATTACAGTTTAAGCGTTATGCAAAAGTTTGCAAAACTCGTCCACAGTAAAGACATTTTCGGAGATTATTCCCAGAAAATTTAAAATATACATTTATTTCTAATATAAAATTGTGTAATTTACTCTGTTTTAAAACTCGTTAGAGCCATTTTCGATAAAAACAAACGTTTCAAAACGTTTTCCATGTAAAGAGTAGTTTGTGGTTGGGCGAATTTTCTTGAAAACCTTCGTGTCGCACCCTTGGAAGATATTAACGGTCTTTTCGTTATGAGTTATGCTATCCATAGACACAGAGACCTTTCTCTAACAATCTGATGTGTTCCATTCACATGACTTTCTCTATCTCTCTGTAACAAATTATTGTTAATAAACTTATCTTCTATTTATGTCAGGTTAATCGAGGAAAATTAGCAGAAATAGTCTTATTCCTTGCTTTATTGTAAATACAAGCGAAATAAGGGAGTACCATAGGTTAAAGTCAAAGCCAAAAGCTGGTTGCTATGTGACTGATGTTCCTTTGTTTGTATGGACAGGAGTTGACAAATTCCTGTATGAGAAAAGTATAAGTTTTTCAAAGCTGAAACCAAGAAAAAGGAATATCCCAAAAACGATCAACTTCACGAAAAAAATGTATACAACAAAGGGTGTGTTTTAACCTGCTGTACATTTTTTGTGTGTTAAGTTTTTGTCCATGTCTCACGGTTTAGTAGTTATGCAAAATTAATCCAGAATAAAGTAGTCTTCAGAGGCTATTCCCAGAAAATTCAAAATATACATTTTATTTGTCAGGTAAATATCTTTAATATGATATTTTAATCAAAATCGTTAGAGCTATTTTTTAGAAAATCTAAATTTCCGAAAAAAGTTCCATGTAAAGGGTAGTTTGGGGTGGGGGGAATTTTCTCAAAATCTTCGTGTCGCATCCCTGGAAGATGCTAAACTTAAATACCAAGTTCGGTATTTTACAGACTTTTCTTTTTTGAGTTATTGTGTTCACAGACACACGGACCTTTTTGTGAAAATGCTTTTTTTTTTTAGATAAAGGGGAACCTAAAACATATATTTCCGATGAAATCTCGATATCGAATTTTTTGGTGGAGTGCAATACTTTCTCTATTCACTATGTACATATTGCGTATAGAGAAAGTAAAAATGAATTTTTTTATCTCAAGTGACCTCAAGGTATATATTTCCGGCAAAATCTCGCCATAGAATTTTTGGGTGGAATACAATACCTACCTTCTCTAGCTACTACGTACATTGTAGTACATTTACTACTACAGAAAGTAAAAAGTAAAAATCTGATGTGTACTATTCACATGACTTTCTCTACATCTCTGCCACAAATTATTCTTAGAAATCATATTTCTATTTATTTCATGCTAATCGAGAAAATATTAGCAGAAATAGCGGAGTTATCGTGTTCACAGACACACGGACCCACGGACCTTTTTGTGAAAATGCTTTTTTTGGATATTGGGGATTCTGAAATTTCCGGTGAAATCTCTGTATCGAATTTTTAGGTGGAGTACAATACCTTCTCTATACACTATGTACATAGTAAGTGTAGAGAAAGTAAAAATGAATGTTTTGATCTCAAGTAACCTCAAGGTATATATTTCCGGCAAAATGTCGCCGTAGAGTTCTTGGGTGGAATACAATACTTACCTTCTCTAGCTACTTCGTACATTGTAGCACATTTACTACTAGAGAAAGTAAAAAGTAAAAAGGAACCGATTTGTTAATAATTCCTGTTTCCTTACCGTTTTTACTTTCTCTACATAGTAAACGGTACGTATTTAGAGAAGGTATTGCACTCCAACCATAAATTCGATAACGATATTTAACTGTAAATATACATTTTAGATATACATGCATCCAAAAAACATCACATTCAGAAAATTGTCTGCGCGCACGTATGTAAGAACACTAACTAAAAAACGAAAAGGGTTAAACATTAAAATTTGTATTGCAGTTTAGATCTACAAAGGATGCGACACGAAGATTTTGAAGAAAAGTCCCCACCCCAAACTGCCCTTTACACGGAAAACGTTTCGAAAATGTATATTTTCTCAAAAATACAGCGTCAACGATTTGGACTAAATTATTGTAGATGTATTAAAGATATTTACGTGGAAAATAAAATGTATATCCGGAATTTTTTTCTGATCAGCCTCGAAAGATCTCTTTCTTCTGAATTAATTTGGCTGAATTTTGCATAACTGGTGAACCGTAAAAAACAGAAAAAACATTTTTTGGTAGTCAGCTTACCCTCCCCGCGTTTAGCACTGGCACCCTCCTAGGACTTTCAAGCGGATGCCTAGGTGTCAGAAGTATGTCGGGGAGCCAACGGCACGAAACCACAGAATATAGAATCTGGAACGAGGGGACGGCCCGTAGCCAAGCAACATTGTGAGGAAGCGGATGATATGAAATGCAAGCAAAATGGATGAATGGAGTAATTGCTGAAATGAGTAGTAGCGAAAACGGGAGGACCCGGAGAAAAACCGCTCAAAAGCCGCATCGTAGGCCACAAATCCCACATGCGGACGTTTGGGATCGAACCCGGCCTCTCTAGGTGGGAGGCGAGCGGTGTAGCCACTCTGCATCAAAAACTTACTACATAAAAATCTGATGTGTACCATTCACATGACTTTCTCTACAGCTCTGCAACAAATTATTCTTGAAAGCTTATACTTCTATTTCCTTCAAGCTAATCAGTAAAAAAATAGGAGAAATAGTCTTATTACTTGCTTCCTTGTAAGTAGAAGCGAAATAAGTGAGCACCATAGGTTAAAGTGATAATCAAAAGCTGGTTGTTATGTCACTGAAGTTCCTTTGTTTGTATGGATCACAGTTGACAAATTCCTGTATGAGAAAACTACAAGTTTTTCATAGCAGAAACCAAAAATAAGGAATGTCTCAAAAACGACGAACCCCACGAAAAAAATGTATATAACATAAATTGTGTGTTTTAATGTGTTCTATAGTTTTTGTGCAGTAAGTTTTTGTCCATCTCTTACCGTTTAGCAGTTATTCAAAATTCAGTAAAAGTCATCCAAAATAAACTACTCTTCAGAGGCTATTCCCAGAAAATTTAAGATACACATTTTATTTGTCAGGTAAATATCTTTAATATGAGATTTTAATCAAAATCGTTATAGCCATTTTTCAGAAAATCTAAATTTTTGAAAAAAGTTCCTGTAAAGGGCATTTTGGGGTGGAGGATTTTTCTCAAAATCTTCGTGTCGCATCCCTGGAAGGTACTAAACTTAAATACCAAGTTTAATACTTTACCGACTTTTCGTTTTAGAGTTATCGTGTTCACAGGCACACGGACCTTTTTGTGAAAATGCTTTTTTTTTTTTAGATAAAGGGGACCCTAAAACATATATTTCCGGTGAAATCTTGGTATCGAATTTTTGGGTGGAGTGCAATACCTTCTCTATACACTATGTACATAGTGCGTATAGAGAATGTAAAAATATGATCTCTCAGTCTATCAATTTTGTTTTGAAGCAACAAAAGTTGACTAAATCATTTTCCGACGCTAAATTTGCATCGCATTGTATTTAATGGGGCATTGTGTTGCAAAAACAATTAAAAATACGGTGGAAAAGTTATGCAAATAGTAAAAAAATCCAAATAAAAACACAGTAGACACACGACCGCTATCCGAACTTAACAGTTGATGACCTACAAGATTATATCTTTGCCGCTAAAGTATTAGTTGAAATAAACGATGGCCATATCTTAGCATGCGTAAATTTAAAGAGCAACTGAACAACCATGCCACAAAAAGTAACAAAGGGGGAACTATATCACAGTTTCTGTTTGGTGAATTCCAATAGCTTGTGTTCCAAACGTGAAATACTATGACTCCGCTTAATGAGGCATCCTGGTTCTGAATATGGTCATAATGTCTCATAAGGTCTGTATGGGCATTACAGGATAGATAAATGAAGCTTGCCACTAACACAATAGCGGAATATCACGCCAATTTCACCGCATGACTGCCACCCATTAACTTTGGATATTACAAAGTAGATATCATCAATCACAGAAGCTTATAGCTTATAGAAACCATGGCAAAATTCTTTGAACTTTGTTGCAAACCATGCTGGTTTAATATCCTTTAAAATGTAAATGAGCAGCAATAAATTACAATATTAGACTATATAAACAATAAGATGAAGTGCAGAAATGTATAATGTTCGTTTGTTAATAGTACCATTGAAGAATGGAATGAATTGCCTATAGCAGCCTTTTAGGGCTGCCCTCTAACCTTAAACCAGTTTAGGAGTAATTTAGAGAGAATAAATGTTGGTTCATTTGAGTAAATATTATGAAGTAATTAAGGATCTCAAAAGCTGTATTAGTGTTAAGATATATACTAGTAATCTATAGTATTAATATTGAGGCTTCATAATAACTGTTTATAAATTAGCTGGTAGTTGACATAAGTATTACTACACTGAATAATAAGTAGTTAGGCATTTAAAAATAACATGTATATATAATATGCTAGTTGTATTACTATTCTTAATTTAACTTAAGATTATTATTGTAAGTGAATTTCGTACATTTAACTCTGCCACCTGGCAGAATAAACACATACATATAAAATACCTAAAGATCAGTTTATTAGAATTGTAAGAGTGAAGTACTTGAATCTTATGATTTTTGGTAACAATTTGATTCTTATTTGTTGTTACTGATTAAGTTAAACAGCGCCAAGAGTGTGCCACAGATTGCAACAATCTCTGTGGAACAGAGAAAAGTATCAATACTTGCATCATATTCTGCACCTTGTACTTTCAGTCACTGAACAGGGGCAGCAAGTTCACTTTCTCTGGATTACAGGTCATGCAGGTATATATTATAACGAGATCGTCGATCACCGGGCTATACAGAGCACAGTAAATTCTAGATTAGATTAGAATGAATTCTGTAGGTTCGTTTAGGCCAGGAAGCCACTGAACATAGAAATTGGCAATAGATATACATGTAAATATATGTTTATATACTACGAAAAAAAAAAATGTATAAAGCTCTAGCGCTAAAAGCTCGGGCTACAAAAATAGCAGAATAGACATATAATCACACCATTTGCTTTTGAGGCCTGTACACTGTACATAATGTGCACTATAAAAGCATATGTACTTTTTTTGCCTGCACATAAAACAAAGAGTATAAAAAATAGTGTTAAAATGAATAAATATATATAATTTCATTATATGTAACACTGATGCATGACACTTCCATATACAGACTTTCTAATAACTCAATGCACGCTGTAGCTGGAATAATGCCTGGAAAGTTTACAAAATATCAAAAGGAAAATATTACACCGCTATCTCGGAAGAAGTTCCCAAGATTCCCTTGTTCTTCAGCACATTGATCTGAATGCGTCTTGGTGGTTGGTTAGAAATGATATTTTCTCATAACTATAAGAACTGCAATGAATGACATTATTTGTGTTGTTGAAATAATGTTTCATGAGGTATAAGCGTCTCATCGATGCCCTAGCACATCCTTCCGACTCGGGGGGAAAGCGCCGAACTGAATCTTCTTTTCCGTTGTTTCCGTTACAATTCCCATCGCTATTGTCTGTTCAGCACTTTTCATAAACTTTCCGTTCCTTTTCCCAGCAACAACAGCACTAATTACAGCCTTGCAAAAACCAGTTTACCATGCAAAGTTCCTTAAAGGCTGGAATATAAATATATAGCCTTACTCGTAGCATTAACTTCCTTCTCTCTTCTGATGGACAAATAGTGTACACTTGAAGACCAAATTAAAAAAAAATCTGATGTGTACTATTTCACATGACTATCTACATCTCTGCAACAACTTATTCTTAAAAAGCTTGTACTTCTATTTACTTCATAGTGATCAGAAAAAGTTAGCAGAAATAGTCTTATTACTTGCTTCCTTGTAAGTAAAAACGAAATAAGGGAGTACCATAGGTTAAAATGATAGTCAAAAGCTGGTTACTATGTGAATGAAGTTCCTTTGTTTGTATGTATGAACAGGAGTTGACAAATTCCTGTATGAGAAAAGTGTCATTTTTAAAGCTGTAACCAAAAATAAGGAATATCTCAAAAAGGATCAACTCCATGAAAAAAGAAACACATAACATACATTGTGTGTTTTAAAGTGCTCTACATTTTTTGTATAGTAAGCTTTCTTTTTCATCTCTTACGGTTTAGAAGTTATGCAAAATTCCGTAAAATTCGTCCAGAATAAATTAGTCTTCAGAGGCTATTCCCAGAAATTTCAAAATATCTTTAATATATGATTTTAATCAAATTCGTCAGAGTCGTTATTAAGAAAACCAAAATTTTCGAAAAAAGTTCCATGTAAAGGGTAGTTTGGGATGGGGAATTTTCAAAATCTTCGTGTCACATCCCTGAAAGATACTAAACTTAAACACCAAGTTTGCTATTTTACCAAATTTTCGTTTTTGAGTTATCGTATTCACAGACACACGGACACACTGACACACACAAATACGGGCCTTTTTGTGAAAATGCCATTTTTAGATTCAGGGAACCTAAAACATATATTTCAGGTGAAATGTCGGTATCGAATTTTTGAGTGGAATGCAATACCTTCTCTATACACTAGGTACATAGCACGTGCAGAGAAAGTAATAAATAAAACAATAACTGAATTTCCAACTGCATGCAACCAACGCTGATGCCTAAAAATGTTTCAAAACATTGGTTCTCTTAACAATACCTTTAATATGTTTTCATCCTGTACAGTTTCCAATTGTTTTTCATTTTTACAAAATGGAATCTGCATATAATTGGATTTATTAATTGTTCATATGAATATAGTGAAAAACTCATATTCGTAGAAATATTAATTTAGTTATATGGAATAGAATACCAAATTTATGTTTAAAGTTAATGAACAGTGAAAGAATATCAATAGAACGTATTGCTGCTCGAGCAAACAAACTGATACTGCTTCATTCTGAAGATATGGATCTTCGTAAGCCAGGAAAAGGCATTTTTATATCCAGCGACAAACATACCGAATATTATGGCAGGATAAACAGAAAGGAGTTTGTGGCCTTTCAAGATTCCGCTGCGATGGATGCTTGAGAACTACTGAGCTGCTTTCCTTTATGGAGAGCTTTAAAAGCGAAATGAAACATCTTAAAGGTTTCCTCTGTTGGATCGTTCCAGTTTTCCAGTCCTTTGACTTCAGCACTATTTACCTTCTAAAACATTTGAGCAGCAACCGAATGACCTACTAATTGCTGGAGTGCTTGAAATGCTATAAATTTAATGTTGCCAATTTTAATGCTACTAATACTCTATAGTAAGGTGCCTGATACAATCGCCCGCTATGCCTACAATATTACATGTTTCTAGACTGAGCAACTGAGACATGCTAACCGTTTTACCAGTTAAGGATAATTACATGGGTTTAGAATATTCGGTATAATGGTATGGCTTTTGCTTATACTAATAATATTATTTGTAACAGTATATCGGTACGCTTTATATTTTATTAGTTTAATTAATAATTTACACAGGTTTAATATAAGAAATATATCTGCTTCAGCGGCCAAGACTGAGCAGATAGCAGAACACAAATTATTAGGGTCAGAATTTGCTATTGTATACGCCTAGGTTACTTTCTTTGTTAATACTGCAACATAAATGTCTTTTTAATAGCAAGATTTTAGCGCATTAGAGACATAAGTAACAGAGAGCTTGATAGAGAAAGGTCTTTTCCCTAAAAGTTAGCAGCTCGGGATTTTTCCGTTATAAAGAGCGGTCGCGTGAGTCTAATACAAAGAACTTCCAAAATTAATCTCATGACAACGTTATTTTCGCGCTTCTTTGCAACCAATCAAGAATGAGCTTCAAGATTGGATATTCTAGGTATATAAGCGATGCGCTTACAAGAAATTAGACTTCTTGGTGTGCCTTATTAGCTTGTTACGGTGGTTATACTTGTTATGCTGAATGCGGTACGCGGTACGCGTACGAACGTGAATGCGACAGTGTTAGTGCTCGAGGATGTGATATTATTAAGCGAAACATTGCAGTTATCACTTAAGTTGATATGTCGTGTAATAGGAAAGTACACGGTAATTATTGCTGACCGTAGATAACGAGAACTTGTTAAATAGAAGAAGATAATACTGGTTTATCGACATATTTCTACGTCTTCAAGAACTATTATGTCGGTAGTCGCTCGTAGGGTTAGTGTCTCAACAAGTAACCAAGGTGAACAAAAAGTCTTAATACCGAAGAATCTAAAGTGAAGTGTTTCTGTTTGTAAGTCTACCCCGTCTCACATACCCCAGTCATTCTTTCTCCCCTTATAGAGAGTCAAGTTTGTGTTCTATATGGATGAGCATAGCCGGCGCACCAAAGAACTACAAAGAGGTATGTATACGATTGTTTATAAAGTATTTCACTGGCGCTAATTCAGACCGACTCCAAGGTGGTCAAAACTGACAGCGACATATTATTATTATTATTATTCTTATTATTATCATTATCATCATTATTATTACTATCGTCAACCTGCAAGATAAGGCAAGTAGGCCTGCTTCGGTTAAGAAGGGCACTTCATGACATCTGCATGGTCTTTCAACATTTCTAGAGCCAACTGATTTGTAGTGGAAGGGCATGCGTCGTCACTCTTTCCATTTCATTTCAAATTCTGTGATATTGTCATTTGAATTAAATGTGGAAATTGTTGACTTATTGTTTCATTTTGAATGTAATCTTTAAGACTACATCCATCTGCGTACCTCAAACATTTTATTATTCTTCAATCGTCCAATTCTCAGCTGTATAAGACAAAGTATCCGCTTATTTTACTTTTAAAGGTTCGCCTATACTGCTATTAATGAATCTTTTGTATTAAATGTGTTTTACGTTCATATGAAATAATATCTAAGAAGGTTAATCTGTATAACTTCGTTTTTGGAATATTTTGTTTATAAAAATATCCTGTGGAATCAACACGCAAATAACAAGTTACTTTCTACATGTAGACATTAGAACAAAATGGCATATCTTATGTTTGAGGACCCTGATTATGACCTCGTGGACAGATTTCCATTCAGAAAATGGATAAAACGAATTTAAATTTATTATGTCATTAATTAACATTATATGGCATCTGAGCTTTCTGAAATAAGAATGGCAATTGTTTCAAACGTAAATATAAATTTCCAAAAATTAAATTAATATCCAATATTTTACATTCCCTAGCACCTATGTTCATACAATGTACATAGCAAGAGAAGGTACTGTATTCCAACCAAAAATTTGATGTCAAGAATTCATCGTATATACATGTTTTGAGATTTCCTTAGTCCGAAAAAAGCACTTTTAGAAAATCGTCCGGGGTTGTGTGTGTGCGTCTGTGGACAATATACTAAACTACCGTTAAGTACTAAACTTGGTATTTATGTTCAGTATCTTCCAAGAATGCCACACAAACATTTTCAAAAAAAGCCCCCACCAAAGGCTATCGTTTACTCGAAAATCCTTTTGGAAAACTTTTTTTTTCTCAAAACTAGCTCTAACGTCTTTTGTTAAAGTTATTTACAACAAAAATAAAAATAAATGTATATCTTGAATTTTCTGGGAATATCCTCTGAAGACCTCTTTATACTGGGTGAGTTTTGCAGAATTTTGCTTAACGAACAAACCTTAAGAAATAGACCAAAAATTAAATCTCATTAAACTACATAATTTATGCCCTATACCTTTTTTCTTATAAATTTAATGTTTTTGAGATATTCTTTGTGGTTGGCTTCATTTTTAAACTACCTAACGTTTTTCATACGGGATCATGCAAAAGAACCGAACCTAAATTGTTTCATATAGCCACCAGCCTTAAACTATAGCTTTAGTATAGAATATTCCTTTATTTTCCTTTTATTTTCAATGAAGCAAGTAATGAGACCAATTCTGCTATTGTTTAACTCGGTTAGCATGATGTAGATAAAAGAATAATCTTTTGTAAAAATAGTTTGTATTTGAAATAGCCAGAAAAGCTTACGACAATGGAACACATCACATATTTAATAAATACTTCTGAACATTATGGGAAAATTTTACTACATTTGAACAAAAACTAGACGCTAAGAACGTTTTAAACGTATGAAAATAAGGTTTTCAGATAAACTCTTGTATAAAGCAATATGCTAGGAAAAGTGTTTGTACCATATTTAAAAGGCTCTAGAACCCAAAACAAGAGAGGGAGAGCTGAAAATTCTAGATGAATGATCTAGGGTTCCATTTTGTCGCCCGCCGTGGTGTAATTTTTTTTATTGTGTTCAGCGCCCGCTTTTACTACTTGTGGCACCGCAGGCGATGACACTGGTGATACATGAGTGAAGATGGAGCACCGGTGGAATGCAATGGCGGGGAACCGGATAACCCTGAGAAACCCGCCCCTGCGCCGCTTTGTTTACCATAACTTTCGCATGTGGTTGCTTGGGATCGAACCCGGGTTGTGTAGGTGAGAGGGAAGTTGTCTTAATCGCTTGGCCACGGCGCTGCCCCCCTCCCCCGTCATGTAATGAATACCAAGCTAACTTCATACACCCGAGGTCGCTGGTTCAAACCCAGAGGAGGACGATGAATTTTTTGGGGCGTAAAAGTCCTTCGTATGGCTTCCTTCGGAATGGGAGTAAAGCCTTTGGCCCCGTGTTATCGATTTACCGCACGCGAAAAAGAGGCCTGTAAGCAAAATTAAGCGGTCTCTCACTCCCAATATAGAAAGGGACCCACAGTAGTTAAAACTCCATCTTCATTTAACAACCATTTGTGATAAAAAAGCGACATATTTTTTTTAGAAAGTTTTACACCCGGTGTCCCTTAATTGTAACCTAAGATTAGAAAACTAAATCAGATCTGAGAAGACATCACCTGTGGGGAAACATCGATCTGTGTGCCAGAAATAGATCATCGGCACGGAGAGCTGAAGATCTGTTTCGAGTCGCCCATCACATTGTGTGCTCTATTTCTGATTCACAAGGCCGAACATTGCAAATCACTTTTAAGGTGGACTAATTAAGGTCGTGTTGAGGGCCTAACTGGACACCAGAAACAGATGAAAGAACTTAAATAGGCATCTCGCCACTCCAGCAAGTACAAATAAAATAGAAGATCCGTGATTCTAGTCTTACCTAGCTCTAACTTTACCAAATTGATTCAACTTCTGAAGTTATTAATTATTTTTAACCCATCTACAATTCAGATATTTGAAACAACTTTAGTGATATATTCTGTGAAAAGAATCTTAAACGTATAGAATATAAACGTGTTTAAAGAGATTTGTCAAACATTCACCTGCATCTTTAAAGTTGCTGAACTACACGACCGCGCTCGCTAAAATCTTTGGTTTTTGCTACTTCGAGAACATTGTAGATAAGTGTATGTGTGTAAACAAAACTAAAAACAATATGAGTCAATAAATGAAAAAAAGCATAATCAGCAAACCCTATAGATAAAATTCTTATTATGAAACCTAGTTGTCTTAAGGTAGATAGAGCAATAATGTTTTTTAAATCATATTCAAAATTAGCTCCTAATCCTGATATAAAAAAAAGCAGAAACCTAGTGAGGAAAATATCCATTACTAATTCTAATGAATTAAGGAAAGGAGGTTCGGTTTAATATCTAATTTTATATTTCCGGAACTTTCGTTTTTATCTCTCTCTCTCTCTCTCTCTCTCTCACATACACACACTCACATAATTGACCGCACCGTGGCCGAGTGATCAGACCATTCGCCTTTCACCTAGACGGCCCAGGTTCGATCCCAAGCGACCACATATGACAATTGTGGTGGACAAAGCTGCGCAGGGGTTTTCCGGTTTCCCCCAATATCGCATACCACCGGGGCCCCATCTTCATGTATGATCAGTGTCATCGCCTGCGGTGCCATTGCAGTAAAAGCGTGCGTTAAACACTACCAAAAACACACACACGAACACACACACACACACACACATTGGTGAGATATCAAAAATGAATAGCCGTGAAAGCCATCTATGTAATTTTTACCCTCTCCAGCACATATGTACAACGTAAATAATAGAAAGAGAAGTTATTTTTTTTTAGAAAAAGTACTGTGAGTGTGTGGACAGTGTAACAAACTAAATCTCCGTCAAATACCAAATTTGGTATTTAAGTGCAGTACATAACGCACATTAGATAGAGAAAATGTATGTACAACACACATAGTGGAAAGAGAAAGTATTATATTCCACCCAACCATTCGATAGCTGATTTACTTGAAATATATGTTTTGGTACCTCTTAAACCAACCAAAAATTAAGTTTTTAGAAAAAATACTCAGTGTGTATGTTTGTGTGTGTGTGGGTGTGTGTGCGCGTGTCTGGACAGTATAACTCAAAACGAAAAGTCTGTTAAATACCAAACTTGGTATATATGTTCCGTATCTCCAAAGGATGAGGCACAAAGCTTCCAATAAAATCCGCTACCTCAAAATACTCTTTACAGGGAGAAATGTTTGAGATTTTTTTCCCCAAAAATGTCACTAACGATTTTTATTAAAATACCGTATATTAAAGATATTTACATGAAAAATAAAATGTATATCTTGGACTTTCTAAGAAGAGGCTCTGAGGTCGTCTTTATTCTGGATGAACTTTGCATAACTGTAAAACCGCAAGAGATGGACAAAAACCTACCATACAGAAAATGTACATTTCGTCAAATCACACAATTTACATGCCTTATATTTTTGTTGTTGAGCTGACTTTCTCCAAGATATTCATTGTTATCGATTTCACCTATAAAATACTTATACTTTTCCCACACAGAAAGTCGCCCGCATTTATTTTGCTTTACTTCTGGCCAAGCAAAGAAGCGAGTTTCAATAACAAGCGCATAGCTACAGCTTTTAAAACATTTGACTATCTCTATAGCAGAGTTAAAGTTCCCATATACTTAAAAGCAATTAAGTAATAAGAACATTCTGCTAATGCTTATTTCGATTAGCATGGTGTAGAAAGGAGAATAGGTTTTTGTAAGAAATTTACTTGTAGAACAGCTAGAGAAAGTCATCATCATTATTATTATTATCTTTATCAATATTATTATCACCATCAGATTTTTGTTAGTGGTATCTAGTGTTTCCAATAATGCAGCTAACAGTTAGTCAAAGTACAAATTCTGGGAACCAGGAAGATCAATCCAAAACCATATTTTTTTTTTCTGTAATTTAACAATTACAACCTAGATAATGCACTGGTGGCTAATTATAGAATAAACTTAATGCGTTATTAGAAAAAGTACTTTGCGCGAAAAGGCTTTCTTAGCACTTATTCGCAAGGTGAAAATTATTTTCTAGGCCCATTGGTAAATAAAGTTCCAGTTTATTGGAAACTTAATTAATTACACAGCATTTTCGCAATTGTATAACAATAAATGCCAGCAATTGTTTCCCTCATTACATGCTTTTTACATTCTCTAGCACGTATGTACAATGTGCGTAGTAGATAGGGAAGGTATTGTATTCCAACCAAAATTTCTAAACGGAGATTTCACATGAAATACTTTTTTGAGACCCCTGAGATCAAAAATCTTATTTTTAGAAATAATTCCGTGTGTGTGTGCTGTGTGTCTCTCTCTCGGTCAGCCTAACTCAAAAACAAAGGTCCGTTAAACTCCAAACTTGGGACTTAAGTCAGTAGGTCCCAAGGATGCGACACGAAGAATATCAAGAAAATCCTCTAAACGACAATTACCCTTTACATGGAATGATTTTCGAAAATTTGGATTTCTTCAAAAACAGCCGTTAGGATTTTCAACAAAATGCCATATTTTTTAGATATTTTCACCACAAACGAAACGACTGTCTTGAACTTCCTGGGAATGACCTTTGAAGAGTTCTTCATTTCGGATGAAGACTTTTGTATAACTTTTAAACCGTGTGAAATAGACAAAGACTTTCTACACAAAAAATGTAAAGATAATGTAATCATTAAAACATAATATACGTCATATACATCTTTGTAGTGTTAACCATTTCTCAAATACTCCTGTTAATTTTTCATTTTTTGTTTTATTTATTTACTTTTATTTTATTTTAGCTTGTTGGTTATATAGGACGTGAATAAAGTTGATTAAAAACTGCTCAAATTATCTCTAGGTGCGTGTAGATTAAAGTTACTCGACATTCCTATTCTCAGGATAAGCGAAAACCCCGAAAAAACTCTTATCCGGATAACTCACGCTAAGCGGGATTCGAAATCGTGACTTGAATGTAAGTCAGACGCGCTACCATCACACTCCGGTTTCTGTTTTCAGTCTTAACCTAATTAAACTTTTCTCAAGCGGGAAATCAAATTTTGTTTAATACCTTTTGTTTATTCCAGGAATGCAAAAAAAAAAAACAAAAAAAAAAAAACACATTTCAATGTTTCACATATATTTAAAAGATTTTAACTATCACTTCAGCTTAGTATTCTCTTATTTGCATTCTATGTACTTACATGGAAGCATTTCTGCTAATGTTTATTTCGTTTGGATTACGCTGGTAAAAGTATTATCATTGGTAAGGAAAGTTTGTAGAACTGTTAGAAAAAGTCATGTGAATCGAGGACATTCGATTTTTACTTTCCCTATACGTACTATGTACCTAGAAGGTATTGCACTCCATCCAAAAATTCGTATGTATGTGTGTCCATGTGTCCGTGAACACGATAACTCAAAAACGAAATGTCGGTAAAATACAAAACTTTGTATTTAAGTTTAGTATCTTCCAGGGATGCGACAAGAAGATTTTGAGAAAATTCTCCCACCCTAAACTAGCCTTTACCTGGATCATTTTTCGGAAATTTTGATTTTTTCTAAGGATTTTGATTAAAATATATATTAAAGATATTTACCTGACAAATAAAATGTATATCTTCAATTTTCTGGGAATACCCTCTGAGGACTACTTCAATTTGGATGAACTTTACGGAGTTTTGCATTAACTGCTAAACCGTAAGAGATGCACAAATACTTGCCACACAAAAAATGTAGAGCACGTTAAAACGCACAATTTATGTTATGTACATTTTTATCTTGAAGTTGATCATTTTTGAGTTATTCCTTGTTTTATTTCACCTTTAAAAGCTGACTTTTTTCACACAGGAATTTGTCAACTCCTGTCCATACAAACAAAGGAACTTCAGTCACATAGCAACCAGCTTTTGACAATCACTTTAACCTATCGTACTGCCTTATTTGGCTTCTACTTACAAGGAAGCAAGTAATAAGACTATTTCTGCTAATTTTTTCTGGATTAGCATGAGGTAAATAGACCCATAAACTTTTTAGCAATATTTTGTTGCAGATATACAAAGTCATGTGACTGGAGCACATTAGATTTTTTTTTTTTTTTTTTTAAATAGATGAGCATATACGACTTTTAAATTTCTATTAAAACTGCCGCTGTTTGTGGGAACGAGCCCTTAAGAAAGGGCTTGCCTCTTTCATGAGATGGCACTTAAGAAGGGTTCTTACGATGTCCTGTGAAGACCTTAACACTAGGAACTCTGTTCCCTCTTACTCGCAGCTTAAAGCCCTCTCGCGCCAGAGATTAAGGGCTTAAGGGTGTTGCAGAAAGCGTGCCGGGTCTGCAGCGGTAAAGTCATCGAATAAAATCGATAACACAACTCTTCTGCTCTGTGTGCTAAGCATAGCCAGTGTATCCCAAACACAAAGTAACGCATTCCGTCTTATCTCTTTCTCTAACTTAGTCACCTTTTTTTGCCTCAGAAGCTCTATATAATAGGAACTTATGACAAGAAAATATATTTTGAGAATTATAAGAATAAAAAATTCAATTATGAATAAAATTTTAGTTGCTGCTGTTTTACTTTCTCTACACGTACTATTACATTGTGTATAGAGAAGTTATTGTTCTCCAACCAATAATTCGATACCGAGATTTCACTGGAAATATATGTTTTAAGGTCTCCTGTAACCAAAAAAAGCATTTTCAGAAAAAGGTCCATGTGTGTGCTTTACCGTGTCTGCGATTACGATAGTTCAAAAACGAAAATTCGGGAAAATACCAAAGTTGGTATTTTAGTTTAGTGTCTTACAAAGATGCGACACGAAGATTTTTGAGGTGGGAATCGAACTCACGATCCCCTGTGCCACGAAGCACCAAAGCGAGGCACTTTAGCGAGCATGACAGTGGGGACCGGCATGGTTGAAATCCTGGTCTGTGGCATTGAATTTTTCAGCGTCACTACCTTTTAAACTCGTGTCCTACACACTCACAGCGTCACATTATTGAAAATGTAGCAACCCAAACTTCTCAACTTAATAAGCCCGCTCTTCTAAGGTTACTTTACTAAATAAAGTGCTCCCAATAATAAAATAGCGTTTTCTTATTACGAGTGCGTAAATTTCTCTGCAATGAGCTCAAATTTTCTGATATGAAAACTTCAACGAAGTCAAACGTAGATAGATCATGTTTGAATTTGTATCACAGAACGTGTTAATTATAAAATTGCGAATGATTCGATTACTTATTACAAATATTTACGATAAATATGAAATTCTAAATAAATATGTTTGTTGGAATTAGAAGCTTCTGTTGCTAATATAAAAACATCTAGTTTTGTTTGCAGCTTAACAGTATGTGATATGCTATATCTATTTCGCAGAATTTTTGTCACATAATATACATTTTGTCTTTAATGATGTATTTACATGATTCTCCCAAATATAACATTATTTCCTTTATATTTCTATGAATATTACATTAAACATGATATTTGCTTCGTATAATTTATTTCAGAAGCATAAAAAGCTCTTTTTTCCCCACTCCTCTACACATTAGTTTTATAAAATATTATTCCTTTATTTCATGCCAATTGAGATGAGCTTTTGCAAGAATAGAAGTGTTTGTGCAAATTGCACTGAACGCACAGGTAAAACACCGGTCTGATGTGAAAGTTTGAACTTACGCTTATTTCATGAGTAGGAAAAACTTTCTCTACCCTTTCAGCTACAAACAATTCTTACATACGTTTATTCCTTGCCTACTTTCTTGATAAACATTAGCAAAACTGGTTAAATTACTTATTTCTTTCTAAGTAGAAGGGAAGTAAGGAATACACTAGGGTAAAGCGACATTCAAATCCTTTAAAGGCCAGTTGCTATGTGATGTGAATAAAATTCCCTTCCCTTTTTATGACCAGGATGAAAAAACTGATATCAGACACTAGTTTCCATTTTAGAAAAGTCTAGATATTCGACATTTTAAAAACAATAAAAAATAATATCTCTGAAATGGTTAGCTCTGCGAAAAATGTAAACCTTTAACATAAATTGTGTGTTTTAAAGATATCTATATAGGTTTTGTGCATCTCTTACCATTTAGCATTTATGTAAAGGAAATTTAGAATAAGGTTACTTATGAAGCTATTCTCAAGAAATTCAAGATTTTGATACAGAGAGTACTTTGGGGTGGAATTTCACTGAAAATTATCCTGTCGCATCTTTAAACTCCCGGTTTGGTATTCAAGCGATTTCTCGTTTTTGAGTTATACTGTCTACAGAAAATTAATCTGATATGTTCCATTCACTGGACTTTCTCTACATCTCTGCAACAAATTATTGTTAAAAAACTTATGTTTCTATTTACTTCATGCTAATCGAGAAAAAATCAGCAGAAATAGTCTTTCATGCTTCCTTGTAAGTAGAAGCGAAATAAGGGAGTACCGTAGGTTAAAGTGATTGTCAAAAGCTGGTTGCTGTGTGACTGAAGTTCCTTTGTTTGTATGGCTGGAGTTGACAAATTCATGTATGAGGAAAGTACGAGTTTTTTAAAGCTGAAATCAATAACAAGGATTATCTCAAAAGGTTCAACTCGACGAAAAAAATGTGTATGTCAAATTGTGTGTTTAATCTCGATCTACATTTTTGGTGCAGTAATTTTTGTAAGACTTGAAGCTTTCACGGTGAATGTTATTCATTATGGCTTCACGGGTGATCAACCGTGTCAGGTATATAAAATCCAAGCTTTCGACCATTGCAATATATATTATATACCTGACATGGCTGATCACCCGTGAAACCATAATAAGTAGTAATTTTTGTTTACCTCTTATTGCTTACCAGTTATGCAAAATTCAATAAATACCTTTCAGAATAAAGAGGTCTTTAGAGTTATTCCCAGAAAATTAAAGATATACATTTCGTTTGTCATAACATATCTTAAACATAAGATATTTTAATCAAAATCGTCAGAAGCATTTTTTGAGAAAAAATAAAATTTTCCAAAAATATTCCACGTAAAGGATAGTTAGGGTGGGGCATTTTCTTGAAAATCTTCGTGTCGCATCCTTGAAAAATAACTAAATTAAATTCCAATTTCTAACATTTTTCTAGAAATGTCTTTTTTGGCTTCAGAGGGACCCAAAATATGTATTTCGGGTGAAATTTCGGTATCAAATTTTGGGTGTATTACAATTCTTTCTCAGTACACTATGTCTATAGTACGTATAGAAAAAGTAATAAATACATCTTTTATTTCCATCCTTTATTACTTTTTCTTCACGTACTATGTACATAGTGCATAGAGAAGGTATTGTATTGCATCCAAAATTTTAATACCTAGGTTTCGCCAGAAATACACATTTTGAGACCCCTGGACAAAAACGAAATGATTTTAGTGTGTGTGTGTGTGTTTGTGTGTGTCTCTCTTTCAATCTGTCTGACTATGTGTTTTGCCTGCGGACAGCATAGCTCAAAAGCGAAAAGGGCGTTAAACACCAAACTTGGTATTTAGGTTAAGTATCTCTCAAGGATATGCCACGAAGATTTTTAAGAAAATGTCCCCGCTCAACTACCTTTATATAGAACAATTTTCGAAATTTGAATTTTCTCAAAAATTATTCTAATGATTTTGATTAATACCATATGATAAAGATATTTAAATTACAATAAAATGTATATATGAATGCTTCTTTATTCTGGATAAATGTTACTGAATTTTGCATAAATAGTAAACCGTAAGAAGTAGACAAAGCATTTCTACACAAAACATGTATCTCTTTAAAATACATAATTAATTCCATATACAGTTTAATATAGCTGGTCAGTTCTGGGATATTCCTTCTTATTGGTTTGAACTTCTAGCCATAATAGCATAGGAATTTGTCAAGTTTTAGTCTACAAACATAAGAATTTCAATCGCTTAGCAACCAGATTTTAGAATATTTGACTATCACTTTAGCCTATGGAACTCCCTTATTTACCTTATACTTACGAAGATGCAAGTAGCATTTGTGCTAATTTTATCTCTTTTAGCTTAAGTAGACAGAATAATAAGATTTTTAATAATAATTTGTGACAGATTTGTGGAGAATATTTATCATGTGAATGGAACACATCAAATTTCTGCATTCACCATCCTTTCAAATTCCGATTCCAGTTTTAATTCCATCTGAATATCCCACAACTCCTGTTAAGGCATATTTAGTTTTGACTATTTATTATATAGGAGTGTATGTATAATGTTCCTATTATAAAGCATTTTAAGGATTTGATGTTTTGTAACCTACAATTTATCCACTCGTCAGTGAATATTTGAATGTCAGTTCATTTTATTCTACCTACGTATCTTAATCTTAGTTAATAGAGTTTGAATACAAATTATGCTGAAATTATAGATAGAAGAGCTGAGAATACACATGTTTCAAAGGTAATATCCGTACTGAAAAGTTATTACAATAAGCAACAGAATATTTTATGCAACATAGCAGTGAATTGTCTACCCTCATTTCCTATTTCTCTACACGTACTATATACATAGTGTATAGAGAAGGTATTGCACTCCAGCCAAAAATTTGATACCGAGATTTCACCGGAAATATACGTTTTAGGGTCCCTGTATCCAAAACAAGCATTTTCACAAAAAATTCCGTGTGTCTGTGAACACGATAACTCAAAAATGAAAAGTCTGTAAAATACTAAACTTGGTATTTAAGTTTAGTGTCTTCCAGGGATGAGACACGAAAATTTTGAGAAAAATCCCCTCACCGTAAACTACCCTTTCGAAAATTTTCATTTTCTCAAAAATGGCTCAAACGATTTTGATTAAAATATCGTATATTAAAAATATGTATCCGACAAATAAAATATATATCTTGAATTTTATGGGAATAGCCTCTGAAGACTACTTTATTCTGGATGAATTTTAGGGAATTTTGCCTGTTAATCCGTAAGAGATGGAGAAAAACTTACCACACAACAGATGTAGAGCACTTTAAAACACACAATTTATGTTATGATTTTTTCGAAGAGTTGATCGTTTTTTTTAGATATTCCTTGTTTTTGGTTTCAGCTTTAAAAAACTTACACTTTTCTCTCGCAGGACTTTGTCAACTCTTATCCATACAAACAGAGGAACTTCAATCACATATCAACCAGCATTTGACTATCACTTTAACCTATGGTACTCCCTTATTTTGCTTCTACTTACAAGGAAGCAAGTGATAAGACTATTTCTGCTAACTTTTCTCGATTAGCATGAAGTAAATAGAAGCATTAGGTTTTTAACAGTAATTTGTTGTAGAGATGTAGAGAAAGCCATGTGAATGGAACACATCAGATTTTTACCTCACCTCTTTTACTCGTATATTTGGTGTCTTTTCTTTCTTTGCTATCATATCATGTTTGCTTTTGCTGCCTAAATGGCTCTTTATCCTCTTTACTCTTGTGCCCCCCCCTTTTTTTTTTTTTTTTGCAATTAAGGTTACTCCGGCCTCTCTGACTAACAAACTTTTTCCACTTTGTTTCCGACAGCTAGCTGAGGTGCGCTTGATAAACGACTTCCCACTAGCTTGACGTTCTACAGCAAAATCCCTTCCCACCTGACAACCACTACGTATTTAAAATTCTTCCGAGTGACGAAAGTAACATTCAGACCAAGAGCTAGTGTTCTCACCTGCTTTTTCTTCCTTTTGGAGAAACATTCGATGGTTTTTGTGGCAAACAATGTATTTTAACTATCTTTTTTGACAGTGATTTTACTGCTTTACAATTTCATGAATGTTATGAAGCAATTAAAAGTACTTCATGTTGTCCCTAACAATATAGTTATAATTAAATTCTTAAAAAAACATTTGAATATTCGATAAAGTGATGGATCTTCTGGATCCTAAAAAAGGCAATCGATCGAGTAGATTGCAAGATGGACTACTATATTAAGAAATAAACCAGTAGCTAAAATATTCATTGAAATTGTATAATTATTGAACAATATACTATTCAAAAATATCATAGTCCTGCCTCATTAGGTTTATTTCTTTATATACAGGGATCTATAGTGAAGGTAAAATACGTCAGAGTGGCTCTTTAAGAACAAGGTAACGGGTTGAACTGCTTCAATAACTTTCAACTTAGTCATTTGTTGTGATGTTAGCGAACTAGTAAACGAGAGCTAATGTCCCTTTTGCACTACAGTCTCCACGCTTTTAACGCGAACTGCAGTAAGACACGTTCTCCATTCAACCTCGATACAAAATACGTTTGAACAGATATGCTCGTCGCGATCCAGAGTTCGTTCTCCCATCTCGCGGTCATCATAGTGTAAACAAATATCTAAATGACTGACTCCACAGGAAAATATACTCTTTTTAAATTAAACACAGTCCACCTTTCAAGAAAGAATGTTGTATTCAGCTTTCCTAACATTTACAATAATATGCCATTCTCTCTTGAATCACTCACGTAAGTGTAGGAATTAGCTTTGCCTTTGCATATATATTTACTCCAAATAGCACCACCACCACACAAAATAAAAGGTATTAACAAACTGAAAGGTAATAATAATTGGTAAGTAGATCCGTAATCGATAACATTCATTTTACAGTAAAAAGGGGTAAATATTAACTTTCTACTACACTTGTGAATTTTACTCTGAATGCATCACTTTCTTGCTCGAACATCAGAGTTTTAGTAGAATGTACTTTATCTTGAATTAGAATGTACTTCTTAAATTGAAATAAAACAACATTTCTTCATATATAGCCGACAATAGGCCATGAATTACTCTGTCTCGCACACTGCACTACCACTGCACTTCTCCTGCGGGACTTAGCTAGGTACTTTTAAACAGGAAGATTAATGTCCTACCTTATATTCAGTAGCTGTTCGAAAACCTCATCTTTCTCGGAAATACATGTCGAACTCGTAGCTTTTCCCAACATGGCGGCTGCAGAGGATCTACGCCCCTACCAGTTAAAATTCCGTGTGGAAGAGTCACTCGTTCTGCTCCTATAAGATTCCATCCATACAGCACCGAATTCCATCGAAGAAACCAAGAGTGAATGTCGCTATATTTCACAGCATTCCGACGACCAGCAATTAACACGTCCAGGCAGACTAACATCAAACTGGTTATGCTTAAACCAGCAGCAACGGGCCTTCAGAAACTTGACCTTTGTACTGGTCACAAGACACAAAGCAGGAAATATTTCTTTCCTTCCCAATCGAGAATGTAATTTTCTCGCTGATGTTCTAGAAGACTTACACACGCGTAAACGAGCATTTTCAAAGGACATTACATTTTCGTAATGCCAGTGCCGTATATATTTTGCTGAAGAGTTACTGTCAATGGCTGCCTCACCACGTCCCTGAACCGCATACAACGGGGTTGATCATGTCAGCGTTAACTCATCCCTGACCCAATCGTAGCTCTGCTACTCACGTAATGAATGCTGACTGACTCAGAATGAGAATGACAATCCGTATTAGGCGTTCGAGTCTCGACTCTTTCTCCTAATCGTCTCAGGCACTACCAAACTGGTAGCTTTCGGGCCATCTCCGGGAAACTTATTCTCAACATTACCTGCAACGTTACACCAGTAATTTAACACATTAATAATTGAAATTCGATCATATATTATAATACAATCCGCTTGCATCTATCTCCGAGACTCGTGAAGCAACATAACATGCTGACACTGTCAGCTGACCGTTACTTCTACGGCTTTCAGTAACCCACGCTCCTTCGCGCCATAATTCAAGAACTTACATGTGTTTCGACTCTGGAATGTTCTGTTTAATGTATGTACCTCTTTAACTACCTTGGTAAAAGATGAAAACACGGATGTTCAAACTAGTTTACATATTTTCTGTTTAGATATAATATAATAAAGGACATGCCTAAATAACTGTAAGATTGGAATCGACAGCTCTTAAATCATTTAGCCCAACAATTAATTTATTTCCTTTACAAAAAAGGCTCCATAATCATCATCATATCAGACGATACTATGTAAGTACTTGAATGTTAGGAATGACTTATAAATATCAACCGTAGCCACATACAATACAAAAATGCTAAAATATACGCTATGATTTAAATGAACAAATTTCGAGGTTTAAAAACGCTTTATTGCTTACACCGCATGCTTAAAACAATTAAAATGCAACATTCAAAATTGCAGTCTATTGCATAAGAGTTATTTCTTGAATCTGTTTCCGATTCCTAAAAATTGACATTTTCTGATCTTAAAAATCTCACTCCCTATAAAGCATTCGGAAGCAAAATCCTGGAGCATAAAATTATGTTTGACTATTTTAAACTTTATTCCACATATTGTTACTTTCTCTAAACGTACTATGTACATAGTGTAAAGAGAAGGTATTGTATTGCACCCAAAAATTCGATACCGAGATTTCACAGGAAATATATGTTTTGAGATTCCCTGAATCCAAAAAAAAGCATTTTAGAAAAATGTCCGTGTGTGTTTGTGTGTGTGTGTGTGAGAGAGAGAGAGAGAGAGAGAGAGAGAGAGAGAGAGTCTGTGGGCAGCATAGCTCAAAAACGAAAAGACCGTTAAAAACCACACTTGGTATTTAAGTTTGGTATCTTCAAGAAGCTTTTTAAGAAAATCCGCCCACCCCAAACTACGCTTTACATGGAAAATTTTTTCGAAAATGCTGATTTTATTAAAATGACTCTAAAGATTTTGATTAAAATCACTTATATTAAAGATATTTACTTGGCAAATAAAATGTATATCTTGAATTTTCTGGGAATAGCCTCAAAATTCCTCTTTATTCTAAATGATGTTTATTAAATTTTGCATTACTGGTAAACCGTAAGAGAATGACAAAAGCTTGCTACAAAAAATGTAGATCACGATAAAACACACAATTTTTGATATATACATTTTTTTCGTCGAATTGATCGGTTTTGAGATATTCCTTGTTATTGGTTTCAGTTTAAAAAAAAAAGTACATTTTTCTCATACAAGAATTTGTCAACTCCTGTTCATACAAACAAAGAAACTTCAGTCACATAGCAACCAGCTTTTGACTATTACTTTAACGTATGGTATTCTCTTATTTCGCTTCTACTTACAAGCAAGCAAGTAGTAAGACTATTTCTGCTAATTTTTATCGAAGATATAGCCATAGTCACAAAAAAGTTTCTGTACCAAGTGCCAAACACATACGTAATTATATATTATTGCCTTTTTCCAAAGCTTTATAGGTACTGATAGAATACATGTACATAGTGTACATAGTGTATAGAGAGGGTATTGCACTCCACCAATATATTCGATAGCGAGATGTAAGCGGAAATATTTGTTTTAGGGTCCCCTGTATCCAAAAATAGTATTTTTAGAAAAAGATCCGTGTGAGTGTCCATGTCTCAGTGTGTCCGTGTGTCCGTGAACACGATAACTCAAAAACGAAAAGTTGTTAAAATACCAAACTTGCTATTTAAGTTAAATATCTTCCAGAGATGCCACAGGAAGATTTTGAGAAAAATCCCCGCAACCTAAAACTACCCTTTACATGAAACTTTTTTCGAATTTTTTTTTCTAAAACATGGCTCTAACAATTTTGATTAAATTATCGTATATTAAATATATTCACCTAACAAATAAAATTTATATCTTGAATTTACTGGAAATAGCCACTGAAGCCTACTTTATTCTGGCTGAATTTTACGAACATATGCACAACTGCTAGACCATAAGAGATGGATAAAAGCTTACCGCACAAAAAATGTGGAGCACCTTCAAACACACATTTTACGTTATAAACATTTGTTTCGAGGAATTGATCGTTTTTCAGATATTCCTTGTTTTTGGTTTCAGTTTTAAAAACATACCTTTCTCATGCAGTAATTTGTGAACTTCTATCCATACAAATAAAGAAACTTCAGTCACATAGCAACCATCTTTTTCATGTGAATGGTACACATCAGATTTTTTATCGAGTGTATCTTAAACCAAACAAAAAAAATAAACAAACAAAAAGTCTGAACTTCAGCATACTCCCTTATTTCGCTCCTACTTTTAAGGAAGCGAGGTATAAGACTATTTCTGCTATTTTTTTCTCTATTAGCATGAAGTAAATAGAAGCCTAACATTTCTAACAATAATTTGTTGCAGAGATATAGAGAAAGTCGTGTGAATGGAACACATCAGATTTATTTACTAGAAAAAGTATTCCTACATACAGAGTGGGACATATCTAACATTAATACAGGTCATATAAATTATTAAGTGTACAACTAATATATCCGCAATACCACGTAATAAGTTACATGTTCAAACATACACGAAATGGAGATCACAGATGTAGTTTGAAGAGAATCTTGTTTCTGTCAGAATATTACATGGCTTAAGCAAGGAAAATTTGAAATTAAATACCAGATTAATAATTGCAATGAAATATTAGAAAATTTCAAATTAGGCAAATAAATCGAGCAATAATTGTCCAATACGGTGATTCACTTTACTCCGCAATGCTGATGAAGAACACTGAAATACAGGCAGCACCAGATAATGTGCACCAAAATATGTCCTAAGGAGGTTCAAGATCCTGCGCATGGGCAAAAGGAGAAGAGTTTCAAAGCGATGCAATAGGATATCTGGTTGCCCACAGAGATACCATTTGATAGCTGTACAAATCTAGCCTGGCTCTTCATAGGAAAATAGACCTTATTAGTGATAGTCACGTCCATAACAAAAACATGCGTTTAATTACCTTAAGCTACAAAAAGGAGTGTATAGCAGTTATAAAGGGATCAGAAGCGGAGAGGGAGACATGTGTGACACTATATCTCTACAAGTGTTAACGGAAACAGCGGGGGCAATAAATGTAGCTGGACTGGTTAATTTTATGTTCCCTCATCACCTTAGGGTGTATCAGTGGTTCGGGTCCGACAGTTTGCATGCACTTTTTTATTTTCTCTACACGTGTTTAGAGAAAGTATTGCACTCCACCCAAAAATTCGATATCGAGATTTCACCGGAAATATATGTTTTAAGGTCCCCTGTAACCAAAAAAAAGTTTTTATCAGAAAAAGGTCAGTCTCTGTGTGTCCGTGTGTCGGTGAACTGGATAACTAAACAACGAAAAGTCGGTAAACTACTAAACTTGCTATTTAAGTTCAGTATCTTCCAAGGATGAGACACGAAGATTTTGAGAAAAATCCCCCCACTCCAAACTACCCATTACATAGAATTTTCTCTAAAATGGCGCTAACGATTTCCATTAAAATGTCGTATATTAAAAATATTTACCTAACAAATAAAATTTATATCTTAAATTATATGCGAATAGCCTCTGAAGGCAACTTTATTCTGGATGAAACGGAGTTTTGAATAACTGCTAAACCGTACGAGGTGGACAAAAGCTTACCAGAAAAAAAGTGTAGAGCACGTTAAAACATGCAATTTATGTCATATACATTTTTTTCGTGGAGTTAATCGTTTTTTAGATATTCCTTCTTTTTGATTTCAGCTTTAAAAACTTGTACTTTTCTCACACAGGGATTTGCCAACTCGTGTCCATACAAAGGAACTTCAGTCACATAGCAACCAGCTTTTGACTTTCACTTTAACCTATGGTACTCCCTTATTTCGTTTCTGATTACAAGGAAGCAGGTAATAAGACTATTTCTGCTAATTATTTATGGATTAGCATGAAGTAAATAAAGTATAAGCTTTTTAAGAACAATTTGTTGCAGGGATATAGAAAAAGTCATGTGAATGTAACACATCAGATTTTCTTCTTTATGTACCTATTATCCATCAAGGTGCAAAATTAGTTCAGTTTTTGTCACTAATAATTTTAGGTGTAAACAAAAAGGTATACGAATAAAGAAAAGCGACATGTCATTTTACGTCTTCTTCAGTTTTCGAGGCTTGATTTTTATTTCGATTATTTTGAATAAGAAACTTCAGTAACACTTTAAATAATAAAGAACATTTTCAAAACATATAAACCTAATAGAAACAATTGCAACATAACTTCCTTACACTCATGTCCGGCTAAGGGCCGACCACTAGTTCCGGGTTCTCCATTCTGTGGTTTCTTGCCGTTGGCTCTCCGACAGGCTTCTAACTCTTATACCACCGCCGCTGAATCCTTGCACTTGACAGTTAGGAGTTAAGTTGGTACATCCACAGAAAACAGATGAACAGCTATACCCGTTTGACTTTCTGAACCAATCACAAAACAACATTCCAGTCGGTCGGTCAGACAACGGAAACGGATCTAGATGCCGCACCGTTGCAATATCTGTTATTTCCAACCACGTGTTCAATTTGTGAACTTCTAACGCGTGCGTTGAGCTGTTCTGTGCAAGATACATATTATTCGTTGTTATTTATATTTGTTTGTATTGTTGTTGGTGTTTGTAAGTTAGGGAACATAACAAGACTTTCTCAATTATACAGGTAGATAGACTTTTGCGGGAAGGTGTGGCAAGGGTGGACGCGGCTTCGTCGAAGAAGAAAGTGAAATGTGCACACAATAATTCGAAAAGCACAGGAATTAGACACAATCACGGTAAGTAGAGTATATATGGTAAGTATCACGCTGGCCGTGACGTCATCTGGTGTATATACTCAGGCACGGCGTGCTTACTGCTGTGGTCATTGTTAATAAATTAAAAGTTATGGTGCTGTGTAAAGATACACATTCGGATTTTACCCATCAAATCGTAAATAAAACATGTAACTTGTTCAACTGTAACCATTAGATTTAAATTACTGACGCTAAAGGAGCAATTGTTTAAAATATTAAATACAAAGGCTCACCATATGCGCCTATATCTCACGCTAGTTAAATGTTGCCCTCCAGTTGTTTAGGTATCTTGCTGGAATTCTTGTTTGATAGCTGCATCCTAACAGAGTTTAAAGCCAGATTAATAAATAACTCAACACATTAGTAAGTATTGCGGAAAAAACAGTAGATTATACAATAAAATATATTGGGTTTCTTGCTTCATGTGCATATACAATTATTTATTCAGTTGTAGCACACCTTCCTCATTTTCTTTCTCGCCAAATTAGTGCGTTTGTTTCCAGGTATTTTCCGTTCCATTCATACTCTTCAGCCTAATAAATGACAGGACGAACTTTTTGGCTTTCAGTGCCTGTAAGTAACATGAGATTGTGGCGTAGTTCATAGCATTTTTTAGCATAAACGTGCTTTTCAGAAACCTCTTTTGTGACTTTCTTACCATTATGTAAAACAAATCCTTCGTCCAATAAATGGTTTCTGAATAATTTCAACACGTGAGGAATGTCGCAGAAAGTCCCTAAGGGGCGATTTTCAGCTTCTATTGCAGGATGCGAGATGTAGGATTTCTCTCTTATAATTCCAGGGTTAGAGAGTAATTTCCTATTTGATCCTCCCTATCATAGACTAAGGCACGGATTTTGAAACCTGCCTTTCGACCATTTGAACAATGTCTGTTAGTAATTCTTTTGTTACTATCTCATCAATATTGTAGTATATCGGTGGTTTCCACTTTCCTTCTAAGCTGCACACCGCAACTTGTGTTTTCAGTGTTGTCATATTAAAAATCGGATTTCACTTTCCTCTCATCAAAGCTCAGAACAAGATCCTTCTCTTACTCTCTAACAGAACTTGCCTTTCTGTTGTAATAGGTACACATTTAATTTAATGATTTCTGTGATATGATGAATTGGGCCAAACATTTTTAATGGCTATAGAACTTGGTAGAGGCTATTTAAGGCGTTCTCTCACATAATCATATGCCTTCTTAGACATGCATTTCAAAATGATTTGCTTTGAAATGTCATCAGAGTCCCAATTTTTACTTTCTCTATACGCACTATGTACATAGTGTATAGAGAAGGTATTGCACCCCACCCAAAAATTCGATACCGAAATTTCACCGGAAATATATGTTTGGGGTCTCCAATATCTAAAAAATGTTCACAAAAAGGTCCGTGTGTGTGTGTGTGTGTCAGTGTGTCAGTGTGTCCTCGTGTCCATGTGTCTGTGAACACGATAACTCAAAAACGAAAAGTTGGTAAAATACCAAAGTTGTTATTGAAGTTTAGTATCTTCCAGGGATGCGACACGAAGATTTAGAGAAAAATCCCCCCACCCCCAACTGCCCTTTACATGGAACTTTTGTCAAAAATTTTGATTTTCTCAAAAATGGCTTTAACGATTTTGATTAACATTTCGTATATTAAAGGTATTTACCTGACAAATAAAATGTATATCTTGAATTTTCTGGAAATAGGCTTTGAAGAGTAGTTTATTGTGGATGCATTTTTCAGAATTTTGAATAACTGCTAAACGGTAAGCGATGGACAAAAACTTACTACACAAAAAATGTAGAGCACGTTAAAACACACAATTTATATTGTATACATTTTTTCGTGAGTGCGTCGTTTTTGAGACATTCCTTATTTTTGGTTTCTGCTATGAAAAACTTATGCTTTTCTCATATAGGAACTTGTCAACTCCTATCCATATAAATAAAGGAACTTCATTGACATAGGAACCAGCTTTTGACTATCATTTTAACCCACGGTAGTCTCTTATTTCGCTTCTACTTACAAGGAAGCAAGATAAGACTATTGCTACTCATTTTTTCTGATTAGCATAAAGTAAATAGAAGTATAAGCTTTTTAAGAATAATTTGTTGCAGGGGTATAGAGAAAGTCATGTGAATGGTACACATCAGATTTTTAGATGTACCTGTAAGTAAAATTTGCTGCTGGCAAAATGAGAACATTTGCTGGAATGCACGTTCAACGCTTCTTAACGTATACATTTCGCATTGTACTTCTTGCAAGTCATTTTCTAAACGTGGTACTTTCTACTCTAATCTTAAATTGTAACTTCTAAGCGCTTAAACTTCTGATTTAATGTCCCCTGTATTTGTAGGTGCGTGTTCAATGACGAGGGAGAGATAACATGATTTTCGGAGATATTTACTATCTTTACTTTAGAATTGATGTTTGTTTCTTGTAACACAGCATTTACTATTGTTTTGTATCTCTGTTTAGAAGCCGTTTTGTCCTCTTTTTTTTAGGACTGTTAACTTTCTGATACAATTCATTAGACAACTTTAAATTTAGATGTGGTACAGCAATGCTTTTAATCTTTTTAGGAGCAAGTTTGAAGAGTACCGATTTTAAATCTCGTTCATACTTTTCCTCGTCAAAATGTATGGAACGAACGCGGGAACTATCTGGAGAGAAATGATCATCCCTTCTACATAACCGAATCCATCACGCACAACACTCACAAGAAGCTTGAATAACCAAAATCCTCATAAATACTGTTATTGTATTGAGGGCAATCAGCGACCGCTGTACCACATGATGTCATTGGCAGGGAAGTTCACTGCGCATCTAGCTGGTGATACCTACCATATTACTCCATATTCCGTGGACGCAATTATAAGTGAATGTGAACCACTAATGAAATGTCTTGATGACGACGTTAATGATTATGCTTCCGAGAATGATAACGGAGACTTGGCTGGAATTGAGCCATTAAAATTCTAAACTGGTAAAAATCACTTTGTTATACCTTTCTCTTATTGTAACAAGCTATTTTGCATTAATTTGTTCTATATTGTCGCAAATACCTAATGTATGCTGCGTGAATTATAGTATCACTGTAATTTTCAATTATCATAAATAATAAAGAATTAATTTCATTATTCATCGTCATTCATTTACTATGTACACTGTTTAAATTCGTCAATACACACGATAGAGACATTTGTAATCAGCTGTTGTTTACTAGTTACTCTGGCAACACCGCAAAGTCAGCATAGCAAACCTAACGCGAAACCACTTGAACTGTCAAGTGCAAGGATTCAGTGGCAGGGGTATAGGCATCCGCTTGTAAGTCCTAGGGGCTTACGTGTCAGTCCTAAAAGTACGGGAAGGTAAGCCAACTACGAAACGAAATGAATCACAAATGCGTTACGCAAGCTTGTTCTGAAGTTCTGTTTTATTAATTTTCAAACTAATCAAATCTATAATAAATGTCTTATTTTATAGATTAACACAATTTCTTCTACCCATTTTATCGTTTTTATTTATCGTCTACAATCAATTCTTACAAAACCTTTCTTTTTATTTATCTACACGTACTATGTACATAGTGTATTGAGAAGGTACTGCATTCCACCGAAAAATTCTATAACGAGATTTCACCAAAATTTATGTTTTGAGGTCCCTGAATACTTCGTATTTATGTTTTGTACCTTCCCAGGATGCGGCACGAAGATTTTTAACAAAATTCGCCCACCACAAACTACTTTACGTGGGAAAATGTTTAAAAATGTTGTTTTAATCAAAAATAGCTCTAACAATTTTTTTTAAAATGCCACATATTAAAGATACTTACATCACAAATAAAGTGTATATTTTTTATTTTTCTTGAAAACCTCTTTATTTTGGGTTAGTTTTACATAATTTGCATAATGGTTAAACCGCCAGTTATAGACAAAACTTTACTACACAAAATATGTTGATGTCATATATCGTTATGTCATAAGTATATGTTTTTACTTTCTCTACACGTACTATGCACATAGTGTATAGAGAAGGAATTGCACTCCACCCAAAAATTCGACACCGAAATTTCACCGGAAACATGTGTTTTAGGGTCTCCAGTAACCAAAAAAAAAAAAAAAAAAAAAAAAAGCATTTTCAGAAAAAGGTCCTTGTGTGTGTGTCCGTGTGCTTGTGAACACGATTACTGAAAAACGAAAAGTCTGTAAAATACCAAACTTTGTATTTGGGCTTAGTATCTTCCAGAGATGCGACAGGAAGATTTTGAAAAAAATCCCCACACCCCAAACTACACTTTACATGGAACTTTTTTCGAAAAGTTTGATTTTTTAAAAAATGGCTCTAAGGATTTTGATTAAAATATCGTATATTAAAGATAGTCACCTGACAAATAAAATGGATATCTCGAATTTTCTGGGAATAGCCTCTGAAGACCATTTTATTCTGAATGGATTTTACGGAATTTCGTATAATTGTTAAACCGTAAGAGATAGACAAAAACTTACAACACAAAACATGTAGAACACTTTAAAACACACCACTTATGTTATATACATTTTTTCGTGGAGTTGATCGTTTTTGAGATATTCCTTATTTTTTGTTTCAGCTGTGAAAAACATACAGGAATTTGTGAACTCCTGTTCATACAAAAAAAAGGAACTTCAGTCACATAGCAACCAGCTTTTGACTATCACTTTAATCTATGGTACTCCCTTATTTCGCTTCTACTTACAAGGAAGCAAATAATAAGCCTATTTCTGTTAATTCTTTCTCGATTAGCATGAAGTAAATTGAAGCATAAGCTTATTAACAATAATTTGTTGCAGATATATAGATAAAGTCATGTGAATGGAACACATCCGATTTTTCCTGTAGAGTTTACCGTTTTCGAGATATTCCTTGTTAGTAATTTCAATTTTAAACTAACTCTTCTCAAAGGAACCATGCAAAGCGAACGAACCTCAATTGGTTCTCATAGCAACATATGATTAAAGTTCACTATGAATATCCCTAAGTTTTTTGCGTAGCCTAACTTTAAATTTGCTTCACCTTCATGGTAAATAAGAATTAATTTTAGCCGACTTGCAGAGTTACTTGCTTCTTTCCATTCAGCTGTCTCTACATCTTCAAGCATGCAGAGAACCCTTGAATATCAATGTTGTTCCCAGAGAGCTATGAAAGGACTATCTTTTGAACAGACGTTACTGAAATTATCTGAGGTAAAACAATCGTTAAAGTGAATATATACGTTTAATAAAGGCGTTTGAATATGCACAATGATTATTAAACGTTAATACCTACAGCTTCTGAGAACAGCGCCTTTAGGTGTCTATTTTATAAAGCTTAAAAATTAAAATAATTTCACAAGTTAATGATATAACTTTTGATAAATTTCTCTTTAAAGGGTAAAGTAAGCAGTATTATCTGAATGCACTTCTGATAAAAATGTAACATGTAATTCGAAAGGTCCGATTACATGGAAACCATTTTGTTTACTTCAATACGACCTTACAATATTCAAACAAATTCATAACATTTCCATAATAGCAGAACATTTGTATACACCAATAAAAATCTAATGTTACACTCACATGACTTTCTCTAACCGTTCTACAAACTTCTTACATAGGCTTATTCTTCTTTCTGCACCTTGTTAATCGAGGTATTCAGCACAATGTTCTTATTACTTAGTTCCTTATAAGTAGGAAGAAAATAAAGGAATACAGTAGGCTAAATCGATAGTCAAATGGTTTAAAAGCTGTCGTTATGCAATTGTCATTACAAATCGCTTCTTTTCTTGGCCAGGAGTAGAACAAAAGAAAAACGGACATTCCCGCCTGAGAAAAGTATAAGTACTTCACAACTAAACCTAATAACAATGAATTCCTCGACAATGGTAAGCTCCACGGAAAAAATGTATATGACGTAAATTGTGTATTTTAACAAGGGCTACATGTTTTGTATAGCAAGTTTTTGTCTATCTCATACGGTTTATTAGTTATGCCAAATTAAGCAAAATTCATCCAGAATAAACAGGTCTTTAGAAGCTATTCCCAGAAAATTCAAGAAACACATTTTATTTTTCAGGTAAATATCTTTAGTATACGATATTTCAATCAAAATCGTTAGAGCCATTTTTAAGAAAATAAAAATTTTCGAAAAAAGTTCCATGTAAAGGGTAGTTTGGGGTGGGGGATTTTTCTCAAAATCTTCGTGTCGCATCCCTGGAAAATACTGAACTTAAATACTAAGTTTGGTATTTTAGCTACTTTTCGTTTTTGAGTTATCGTGTTCACAGGCACACGGACACACGGACCTTTTTCTGGAAATGCTTTTTTTGGATTCAGGGGGTCCTAAAATATGTATTTCCGGTGAAATCTCGATATCGAATTTTTGGGTGGAATGCAATACTTCTCTACCCCTATCTACATTGCACATACGGGGCTAGAGAAAGTAAAAAATCAAGTGAACGGAACAAATAGAAAACCTTTTGGATAGATCCTAACAGTGGTTATCTAAAGGGGAAAGCAGAAATTATAAATAAAGGAACCGAAATTAAAAAGTAATTGAGATTTATACAAACAGCATACTCATGCCCAGTATCTTATCAATTTTAAATATCGACTATATCATACACAGGTTTAATTAAAGCTCTCTTACCACTTTCACAACTTTTGAAGTGTGTTGTTCAGGGCATGAAACGGGGTGTAAGGAGTGGCTTACACTGATAACTCAACGCTCTAATTCTGAAATTCGGGATTCCGCTTTAAGGATAACCATCTGTGAAAAACCTAAAATCTACAATTTTGCTTGGATGGATTTGAAACTTTAACACAGCAATTTCAGTGATAAGAATATTTTGCATGATAATTTTCAGACTTTTGTTCGAAGTAGTTCCTCTGATATTAACATATTTATAATGTTTTATTGTCATTTAATTACATCATTCAACACGATGCAATTTCAGTTACAGAAATATAATACTTTGCAGTTATATTAGTAAATTGATGAGATGAAATTTTTATCTGACTATTGCTTTAGTAGAAAAAAAGTATTTAATTGTCATTTTATTAAGTTTTTATTTTTTTCTATTGAAATATGAAGTTTATCATTTAATTACACGAGCACTGGTGATATTAGAAAAAAAATCATCTCATCTATTTTTATCCAATCATAAAATTTTTCAAGCTTCAGTTACAAAACCTGCATCGTGTGGAACAATTTAAAATTTTGAAAACGCTGAAAAATAAAATCACGAGAAAATAGGTTTTAAAGTTTAACATACAATTTAGCGCTGTTTCTTTGTAAATCTTAGAGTTTCATATTCTCCTGCATAAATTTTTAAACCTATAATATCTGTCAACTCTCACGAAATGTTTACACTAATTCCGAGTAATGTGTAAAGCGGATTTGTAGCAATTTTTCAACATAGTGAAAAGGTTAAAGCACCTCACCCACTTTAGTCATCCATTTAAATCGTCACGTGATACGGTTTAAAGCGCCACATATTTATAAGTAAATTGAATTACAAGCATTACGTTATTTAATTGGGCAAAAAAAAGGTGTTTTTTTTTTTAATTTTTTGCATTTTTTGAACAGTTTTCACAGATGGGTATCCTTAAACCGAAAGTAAACCAAAATATCTTGTTTTAAATGGAATATACAACATATTTCCACACTTTCCGATAACGCTCATTCAGAGCCAGTCCAATCCAAGCACAAAATGCTTTCGTGAACTTATATATGTAAGGGTATTTCGTATTTTGCAAGCACAATAAACCGCATCGAGATTTTACGGCTGCGCGTGCTAAATAATTGAGTTTCACTGAATGCTTTGTTTATTTTAACGGTAGGACTGCTTAAATATTTTAGATGATGTACGGCTACTCCGAATATATTCGACCTAAAATACATTGGCAATGTAAAACACAAATTCTTATAAAGTAAGACAAAATATTCTTATAGTTTGGTGGAGTTTCTTAACTAAGGACTTCAGGAATACCCACTTTAAATACATCAAGACCCAGCATGTTAAACATAATATGTGTGCTATTCATCCTCTTAGTAAAGATGTCAAAACTATTCCTTCCAACACATAGTTATACAGAAACATGGTTTTCCTTTAACCTCTCTTAAAACATGAGCCTCCTCTCAATGCACATGTATTAAGCTTACTTACAGTTCTCATTAAACTATAAAAACTCACGCTGTTATACCGAATGCATAGTTTTAAATAACATTGAAATACCTTTGGGTTGTTACTAAAAATTATTAAAATTAGAGCTGCACTTTCCTATGCATAGGTATATAGACACATGGTTATTGTCCAATCTAATACAAACATGCATACATATTCATATATCTCTATCATAAACATGGATATACGTATCAGATTAATTTTAAAATATCACTAAAAATCTGATGTGTACCATTCACATGACTTTCTCTATATCCCTGCAACAAATTATTCTTAAAAAGCTTATACTTCTATTTACTTTATGCTAATCAGAAAAAATTAGCAGAAATAGACTTATTACTTGCTTTCTTGAAAGTAGAAGAGAAATAAGGGATTACCAAAGGGTTAAAGTGATAGTCAAAAGCTGGTTGCTATGTCAATGAAATTCCTTTGTTTATATGGATAGCAGTTGAAAAGTTCCTGTAAAAGAAAAGTATACGTTTTTCATTGCAGAAACCAAAAATAAGGAATGTCTCAAAAACGACGAACTCCACGAATAAAAATGTATATAAAATAAATTGTGTGTTTTAATGTGCTCTGCATTTTTTGTGTAGTAAGTTTTTGTCTATCTCTTACGGTTTAGCAGTTATTCAAAATTCAGTAAAATTCATCCAGAATAAACTACTCTTCAGAGGTTATTCCCAGAAAATTCAAGATATACTTTTATTTGTCAGGTGAATATCTTTAATATACGGAATTTTAATCAAACTCGTTAGAGCCATTTATGAGAAAATCAAAATTTTCGAAAAAAGTTCTATGTAAAGGGTAGTTTGGGGTGGGGGGATTTTTCTCAAAATCTTCGTGTCACATCTCTGGAAGATACTAAACCTAAATACCAAGTTTGGTATTTTACCGACTTTTCGTTTTTGAGTTATCGTGTTCACAGACACACGGAAACACGGACACACTAACAGAGGGACACAAGTACACACTGACACACGGACACACACACATGTACATAGTGCGTATAGAGAAAGTAAAGAGGCTAAATTCTATGGCGTTTTTTTTTTTTTTTTTTTTTTTTTCGTATAAACGGATTTAAAAAAAGCATTCATCTTCAACTCTCTTGAAACGATCAACACACATGGAATTCTGTCCTAATAAAGAAACATTGTGAAATTCACTTACAAGTATAAAGAAGCACTAACAAATTCCACCCTATTCCAGCCTCTGTAAGATATAAATACGAGGGTTGGGGCAAAAGTCATGGCAACTATTTATTTTCTTGAAGATACCTGTCCAGTTGGAAAATGTGACATCTACAGACGAAAGGACAAGGTGTTACCTGCATGTGTGGACAATGAATATCACTGAATGTCGTAACACACTAATTTATTACGGTAGTACACAGGGCAATATGACCTTCACTAGTGTAAATCAATGACAACACAGTATACCGAAAATGATATGGTCGGAGTAGTATTTTTTTAATTTCTTTTTCTTAAACACACTATTTATTCAGTAAACTATATTGTACACATTCCAAATCTTTTAACCTTTAGTCGTTCTGAGTAGATTGCACACCCAGTCAGTATAATATTAGGCATAAATAAAGCTGTTGAATACTTTTAAATTTGCACTCTATAACATCAAGGTGGCAACTAGACTGCTCATAGCTTCCACAGCTGCTGAACGAAGTTGACGACACCCATGTCGTTGTTGATGAAAAGGGCAAGACCAGTCAGTACAGCAGCTGAGAGACGGCAACCTTCGGGATGACGTTGCCAAAACTACTGGGCCGCACGTAATCTACTACAGTGACTTCAATTCCCCAATGGTTGTGAATCACAAAAGAAAGTGCCAGCACGTAGTCCATTGCTTTACTTGGAAGACGAAGGCTACAGGAAATATACCCAAGAAGGCTACTGTCAATGCTCACTCTGCCGTCCAAAGCTTGCTGTGGTCTCCATGTGCGGATCTATGTACAGCAGTGACAGAGAATTGTGTTGTACCAGGAACCACTGACACACACTTCGGTACCAGAAGTGTCCTCACTTACTCTGCTCTGAGATGAAGCTTCCTACCAGTGCTGACCTCTGAGGTGCAAGAATGTGTCGAAACCTCAAGGAACTTGCAACATTCTTGCACTGCAATGGGCATACTTTCATAGATGCTCTCCTCAAAAATAATGAAAACGCCATGTCTGGTCCCTTTAAAGCCTAAATTTAGTATGAATGGTTGATGTTAAATCTGAGTATTGCAAAATATGCCAGCAAACTTACTTTGTGATAGTTTTCTCTACTCCGAAACCAAACTCAAAAATCTGATGCGTTCCATTCACAAAACTTTCTCTACATATCTGCAACAGCTTATTGTTAAAAAGCTTATGCTTCTACTTACTTTATACTAATCGAGAAAAAATTAGCATAAAGTCTTATTACTTGCTTCCTTGTAAGTAGAAGCGAAATAAGGAGTACCGTAGGTTAAAGTGATGGTCAAAAACTGGTTGCTATGTGACTGAAGTTCCTTTGTTTGTATGAACAGGAGTTGACAAATTCCTGTATGAGAAAAGTATATTTTTTAAAGCTGAAACCAGAAACAAGGAATATCTCAAAAACGATCAATTCCACGTAGAAAATGTGTATAACATAAATTGTGTCTTTTAAATTACTCTATATTTTTTGTGTGGTAAGATTTTCTCCATCTCTTACGGTTTAGCAGTTATACAAAATTCTGTAAAATTCATCAAGAATAAAGTAGTCTTCAGAGCTATTCCCAGAAAATTCAAGATATACATTTTATTTGTCAAGTAAATATCTTTAATATACGGTATTTTAATCAAAATCGTTAGAGCCATTTTTAATAAAATCAAAATTTTCGAAAAAAGTTGCATAAGTTGGGGTGGGGGGATTTTTTTTTTTTTCAAAATCTTCGTGTCGCGTCCTTGGAAGATACCAAACTTAATACCAAGTTTGGTATTCAACGGTCTTTTCGTTTTTGAGCTATGCTGTTCACGGACACACACACACACAGATACACACACAGAAACACACACGCTCACACACACACACACACACAACGACCTTTTTCTGAAAATGCTTATTTTGGATTCAGGGGGGACTCAAAACATGTATTTCCGGTGAAATCTCGGTATCGAATTTTTGGGTGGAGTACAATACCTTCTCACTATGTAAATAATACGCGTAGAGAAAGTAAAAAAGAATAGTAATAGCGATGATGTGACTCAAACTCATAGTTTTGCTTTTGCCAACTGTGGTTGGCTGCAACTAGATATTTTGCACTGGGCTGCACATCCATGTTGCGGTTAGCCTCGGTTCTCCAGCTAATGCTTTTTCCGTTTATCGGATTAAAATAACAGTAGCGAAAAATTTGTGAAATCCGAGTTAAAAAGCCTCTGGGAAACATGGACCACAGTTGGTGACTACATTCTCTTATGCATAAAGCTCTTAAATGACTCCTAGGGAGTTAAAACATACTTCCCACTATCCGGCACAGCAAATTGTGAAAAGCTAACTTGAAGAGAAGAACACACAAAATCTTCTCTTTAAAATAACAGATATTTCACATAAACTCTATAAATTATTATCATCTGTAAATATCATTTAATTATATTCTATTAATCATTATTGTCAGATGCATTCTGTAAATTAATATTATATTTATTCTGCTATTTACTTCATATTTTGCAGCAATTGTTGCATATAATAACTTGTTGAAAACACTCAGAAGCAGACAGTGTTCTATGAAGATTGTTAAGTATTTGAAAATCCAATGCTGCTGTAATATCATTCACTATACGAATTACTTCATGAAGACTTGGAGCTTAAAATTTGCACGATGAGGTGTTAAACAATTCACAAAAGCCTTCAGTATTTATAGCAGTAAGAGTATCATTGTTGATTAACTGATTACTATATTGTTTACAGTGCCATCTGATATCCTGGACCGCCAGATTGTGTATGCATTTAAAGTTAATTTAGAGAAACTGGAATATGTACGACAGCATAATTATGCTCAAATATGAACGTTAAATCCTAACTAATTTTAGAAATTTTAAATAACTTTAAATACTATTACATTATAATTTAATCTGCGAAGAGGTCACCATACAAATAACGCATTCTCACTGGTCTGACGTCACAATTCAATAAAAGGCGGTTGGCAGAACGAATTTTATGCGTTTTAATACCACATGCTGTTTATTATATTTTATTTTAATATATGGTGTGAATCAATGAAGTTTTTAAGTGATTACGTAAGAAAACATTTCAGTTTCTGGATCAAAATGAATTCTGGACAGATGTTGAAACAGAAAGTCCATAAAGTGTATTTATTCAGGTGCGACAAATCCTTAAATTAGGAATAAAAGGATTTTGCTACCGCTGAGAACTTTACAGAAGATATCGAATAAATTAATAATATATTATTTCGAGGATCATTGTGCTGTAAGTTAAATGAATTTTAAAAGTTTTCTTTATTTTATGCTTAATTTATTTTCAATATCAAGTTGTAGTAGGATACGTTTGTCACCCTTAACCTCTTTGAAAATGACATTTAACAATTCACATAACTATTTGTTTCATGTAAACATTACCTAGTTTTCTCGTGCCAAATTAAGATGAGGTAAAAATAAAAAATACTCTTTAGTATATCCTAAGGAGTGAATATTTTCTCTTATTACTATCATTAAGAAACAAAATTAAAACTTACTGCTATATTATTTTTAACGATAACTGGATACCATAATTAGAGGTACTTTGGAGCTTGCTAGTATTTATAGCATGAACAAATTACAACTATTTTCATTCTACCCATTAACATTGTGTTCTATGAAGGTGACTATTAATAGACTAATACATACATAAAAAATAGTTACAAGATATTTGAGACAAATTTACCACATTGTTGTTGAAAATACATTAATAGTTTTCACTGTTATTAACTGACAGTTAATCAAAACCGTATCTAAGTTTTTTTCAAAATAAGCGTTATGCTTATTCAAGTTAACAAAGTTAAATAATCAAGTGTATGATAGGCGGTATGTTACCTAATATTACACTTTTAATATACGAATTTAGAAACCAAAAAATATTCCTTATTTCTGAAAATGTGTTAATGCATCCATGCATGGTAGATTATGTGCTCCTTCTAAACCTTCTGATAATCCATGTTTTTGCATATATTTTGCCTTCAAAAGAAGTAATATTACAACAATATCATTTTATGTCACTTTTAGTATAATCTTTCCATTAAAATACCTTTAGAACTTCTGCAGAACTTCCCAATTATGTTTTAGCAATTATACTAATTTAAGCATTATTTTGATAATTAGGGATTGTTTTTCAGTTTTAGTAAAAATAACTATACTTGTTGATAATAAACAGAAACTTGTAGCTATGTGTATAATAATATTATTCTTATTCTCTTATTTTCTTTAACTTGAAAGGAAATTCATGATGAATATTTTATTTTATGTCAATGTCTCATACATTTAATATCTTAATAAACATAATAATATCACCTATCGAGAAAAACTATCACAAAATACTTGGAACAAATATGATAGAGGTACACATTCGAGTTTTTTTCTTCATTTATTATTCTCGTAAAATATACAGAGTGAGTCAATTTAGCGCCAAGTAATTTTAGGTCAAAATTCAGGGGTTATGATTGAGTATTTCCTTACTGGGAATATACATACGTGAGTATTCGGTTATCCAGCTAGAGGGATATAAACTTTTTGAAATATCGCGTCGGGTTAAATGAAATTCCGGTGCAAAGGTGGCCACACTTTTTGCTAAATGGCATTACGCCTAGTTGGTATGTTTAATTTTAAATAACACTGTGCAGCAACAAGAGAATGCAAAAACTTGAAACTATGAAGTTACTATGTTATTTTGTGCCCTGAATTCCAAAATACATTCCATTATTTGACATCATGTAAGGCTAGTGTTCAGTGATGCACTTCCCTTTTTACTTTCTCTACACGTATTATGTACATGGTGTATACAGAAGGTATTCCATTCCACCCAAAAATTCGATACCGAGATATCACCGAAAATACATGTTTGGGGCCCCCTGATTCCAAAAAAAAGCATTTTCAGAAAAAGGTCCGTGTGTATATGTGTGTGTGTCTGTGGACAGCATAGCTCAAAAACGAAAAGACCGTTGAATACCAAACCTGGTATTTAAGTTGGGTTTCTTCCAATAAAGCTACACGAACATTTCAAGAAAATTCCCCACCCCCAACTACCCTTAACATGGAATTTTTTTCGAAAATTTTGATTTTCTTAAAATGGCTCTATCGATTTTTATTCAAATATCGTATATTAAAGGTATTTACCTGACAAATAGTATGTATATCTTGAATTTTCTGGGAATAGCCTCTTAAGACTATTTTATTCTGGATCAATTTTACGGAAATTTCTATAACTGCTAAACCATAAGAGATGGACAAAAACCTACACACAAAAAATGTAGATCAAACTAAAACACACAATTTATGTTATATAAAATTTTGTCGTGGAGTTGATCGTTTTTTTAGATTTCCTTGTTTTTGGTTTCAGCTTTGAAATATTTATACTTCTTTCATACAGGAATTTGCCAACTCCTGTCCATACAAACAAAGGAACTTCAGTCACATAGCAACCAGCTTTTGACTATCACTTTAATTTATGGTACTCCCTTATTTCGCTTCTACTTACAAGGAAGCAAGTAATAAGACTTATTTCTGCTAATTTTTTCACGATTAGCATGAAGTAAATAGAAGCATAAGCTTTTTAACAATAATTTGTTACAGAGATGTAGAGAAAGTCATGTGAATGGAATACATCATATTTTTGTCTGATACTCAGTCCCGGCGCGGTCTGACTGCATGCAAGAATAAAATAATTCGCAGGTAGACGCTAGTGGAAGTTTGCGGATGACACGTTTCCTTTTATTGTCCTGTTATTAGTAAAAACAACAGTACAGTGATGTTCTATTGTCGATAACGTTTATACGTAAACACATTTGATGTGAGTTCAGATATTGATATTGTGGTTGTGAATAACAGTGCTTTTAACAGTTAGAAATGGTTAAACAGACTTTCAGTTTATAAAACCCATTTTACAGCAACTATGTCTATTAGTGTGTAAATTCTCCGAACGTATTTGATATGTGTGCGGTGAATTCACTACAAAATAAAAAAGAGAAAATATTAGTCCTGCGATTAAGAGAGCACATGAAATTACGACTTTCTCCTCAAAAAACATAGTATAGTCTATCCAGATTTGCCTCCGCGCGAAGGCCTATTAAACATAGCAATTAATTTCCTATTCCAACACCACCTGGAACATTGATCCCAAAATAGGAACGATTAAGTTCTTCCCCTGAGGCTGGTCCCACTACTTCTTAACTCCCGACTCTGATTCTGATTTTGAATCCGTGGAATAAAAAAAAAATCTGATGTGTTCCATTTAGATGACTTTCTCTACATCTGTGCAACAAATTATTGTGAAAAAGCGTATACATTTATTTATTTCATGTTAATCGACAAAAAATTAGCACAAATTGTCTTATTACTTGCTTCCTTGTAAGTAGAAGAGAAATAAAGGAGAACCATAGGTTAAAGTTATAGTCAAAATGTGGTTGCTATGTGACTGAAGTTCCTTTGTTTGTATGGACAAATTCCTGTTTGAGAGAAGTTAAGTTTTTTCAAAGCTGAAACCAAAAACAAGGAATATCTAAAAAAACGATGAACTCCATGAATAAAATGGATATAACATAAATTGTGTGTTTTAATGTGTTCTACATTTTTTGTGTGGTAAGTTATTGTCCATCTCATACGGTTTAGCAGTTATGCAAAATTCCGTAAAATTCACCCAGAATAAAGTAGTCTTTAGAGGCTATTCCCAGAAAATTCCAAGTATACATTTTATTTGTCAGGTAAGTATCTTTAATATACGATATTTTAATCAAAATGGTTGTAGCAATTTTTTAAAAAATCAAAATTTTCAAAAAAAGTTACATGTAAATGGTAGTTTGAGGTGGGGGAATTTTTCTCAAAATCTTCGTGTCGCATCTCTGGAAAATACTAAACTTAATTACCAAGTTTGGTATTTTACCGACTTTTCGTTTTTCAGTCATCGTGTGGAGCTTTTTCTGTAAATACTTTTTTTGGGATACAGGGGACCGTAAAACGTATATTTCAGGTGAAATCTCGGTATCGAATTTTTTGGTGGAGTGCAATACTTTCTCTATACACCATGTACATAGTACGTATAGAAAAAGTAATAAATAGTTTAATATAAAAGGATCCCATGCAAAAGGGTGAGTCAGAACAACACCGACTAATTTTCAGGCGGAATTCAGGGGTTATAACTGAAGGGGAATACATATCCTAAATATCTTATTATTGCGATAGAGGACATCAATGTTTTCTAAACACCTTATCGAGTTGGATACAATCCTGTCACGCGGATTCTTGATGCTCTTTCAGCATTGTAATTCGCTAATGTTTATTTTTCTTTGTGCTTTGGAATTTCTCTTGTATTGTGCTTTTAACATGTTTTATTTCTCCATTAACCGAAAATCTGCAGTTTGTTACTTACACAGTAATCCATCACATATTATACTGCACTTTGCAGTTCTGGCTATAAGATCTCAAGTATCAGCATATACTAGAGTGCTTATTGGAAGGATATTTAATTTTAGAGCATATTGTAAATCATATTTCACTTTACTAACGTAGTACTAACAGACATGCATTATTTTTATGATGCTGCATGAGGAAATGGGAAAAGAACACGAGATCTTTATGCTGAGCTTTACCAAGAAGACATTTGCCTCCTCACAGCATCTTTTCTGCCATACATCAATGACTGTGAGAAACAGGAATTTTCCAAAAGCAAGCACATTGCTCGGGAGTTCTGGAGGTCCTAGAGCGGGTTCACAAGAGCAACAACGCATGCCATGTACATAACTGGCGCAACAGATCTTAATGAGAGCTAGGAAGCGAGCTGTACTTTTAGATAAGCAGTTCATCAGAGTGGAAGAGTGCCTGTCACAGTCAATGACAAATATCTGTCACCTATTATGCACCTGCACTGTACGGCATATAAACATATGTTTTCATATGTATATTCATATCTACAAAACATCTATACAAATGGCCTACAATATAAACAATGTCAATCGTCTGCCTCCAATTCTTCCAAACCCGACAGTCTTTCGTCTTCGCTCACATCATTGCCATCATCGTTATCGCTTTCTGCACCATTATCGTCGCCCTCCGTGGAGTAGTGGTTACCATGCTGACTTCATATACCCGAGGTCGTAGGTTCAAACCCGGCGGAGAACGATGGATTTTTTCGGGCGTAAAAATCCTTAGCATGGCTTTCTTCGGAAGGGAAGCAAAGCCGTGGGTCCCATGTCGTAGATTTACGGCACGTAAAAGAACCTCAAGCCTGATAGAGAGGCCTCTGAGCAAAATTAAGCGGCCTTTCACGCCCAGTATAGAATAGGACGCTGAGAACCACAGCAGTTAAAGAGCGTCCATAAATAAAACGCCATTTATTTGCACCATTATCCCGGATTAGAATTTTTACTGGTTTTCTACAATTCTTTCTAATGATTTTCAATGTTCTCAACATGTCGATATATATTTTCCCATTCTGACCTGCCAATTTCTGCAATCCTTTGGCGACACAATTGTTCCACATCTTTTAATTTAAAAGTGATAGATTCAGTTTTATTTTTCTTTCTTTCTTATCTTTGAGAACCCTGGAAAGGGAGCTCAGTGAAATATCTGTTGCCTTGGCTATTCTTTCATTCACTTTCTACAGGCTTTTGAAGAACTCGGGGAACATACATTTTCTTCCTGCATCTCTGCCTCTTGTTTCATGAAGTCAAGGAGATTTGCAACTATTTCTCTGCTCTGACTAAGTAATACATTGCCACTTAACTTTTAAAACGTAGGAGCCAAGGTTAAAATAAAATAATTAAAATGAACACAATTTTCTGTACACTTAGAATGCAAACATACGCGGAACATTTTCGATACAGACTGTACAAAGTTTACTCCCTGTGACTTTAAGTAAGCAACGTATTATATCACAAACTCCGATAAGCTAGTTTCGATAGCTGGGTTGGCGGTCAGCGTCACGATTCCAGAAGTTTTGCGCCGGCAATATAAGTCAGTGTTTGCTTACAAGAAGTCTATGCGAACAGCAATTAAATTCATATCATTCCACCGAGGGGCCGCATGACTTCATCCCGGACTACAGTTTCTCCAGTGGTTTCTTCATTAACGCATTGATCAACCAAGATTTCCTACAACCATATTATGGACGGACGAGAATGTTTTCACACGAGAGGACATGTTTAATACATGTAACAATCACATTTGGACACAGGAAAACCTTAGAGCTATTAGACTTATAAATTACCAACACCGGCTTGCAGTGGACATTTGGGCTCACAGGACCCTATTTACTACCTCCACGTTTGTCCGAATACAGTGACCTATAGTTTTTGCAACATACTTTACCAGAGCTTTTGGAAGATGTCCCTTGGGAATACGTCAGTTAATGTGGTTGCAATACGATGGGCACCTGAGCATTATTCCGGTTATGTAACGGACTTCCTATGGGTAAGGTATCCTAATCGTTGGAATGGTAGAGAAGTACCAATATCATGGCCAGCAGGTTCACCAGATCTAACTCCTTTGAGACATTTTTACAGTCATGTGAACGGGAGGCCACTTAATAGTGAAGAGGAGTTAATGGTCAGATACTTTGTAGCATTTGAAGCTATTCGTGACATGCTAGGTATTATTGTGAGAACTCAGCAGTCATTACTACGACGCTATCAACCATGATCCTAAGCCCAAGGTCGCCATTTTCAACATATTTTATAAACATTTGCTTAATGCTTGTTTCTTTCTTATTTTAACTATTTTTGAAAAATTTTAAGAGCGCATATGTACTTGTATCATTTAACACTGTTTTAACTTTTATGAAGTCATTTGTGTAGAGATGGAGAAAATTATACCACCATAGTGGTATTTGCATGTTTTTTGAGAATGACGTATTGTAAATCGCTAAAAGATTTCACTTATTTCAGAGCACATGAATTTAGTTTCACATTATTATTATTATTATTATTATTATTATTATTATTATTATTATTATTATTATTATTATTATTATTATTATTATTATTATTATTATTATTATTATTAAATGAAGATTTATAAGAGACCTTTCATTGTTATATTGCACTGTACAACAACATTTTTTTTTAACTTCTTTTTTTTTTGTCATGTAATGAAATTGTGTTAATTTTACTAATTCGGGTCTCCTAAATTCAAATCTGAAGTCAGAAATTCCCTATCACGTACCTTTTCTTTGGTAACCGTATTTAATATTTTCATTCAAATTTAATATTTGTTTCATAAATATGGTCACAGGTTGAGACTGCACATGTCTTGTCCTGGGGCAAATAATTATTCAGAAGGGAAATATAAATCATAGCTAAGCATATAAATTATATCAAGTAGAGAAAATTTGAATGTACAGTGAAAATGGGAAGGGTAGAAAGACTTTAAACACATATAGGTCACAAGCTGGTGACACAAGATCCTGTTACGGTCGTGCGTTGAACCGAGGGAAAGGGGTGAATGGATCCTCCCCGAGGGGACATAACGGGACGCAAAGCAAGGTTCGCTGTTCAGGTGACACTGTTTAAGGATCTTGGGGAAGAGCATTGGCTGAAGTAAGATGTGAAATTTAGGATCCATGGTGGAGCCGGACAGGCTTCCTGTGAAAGAGAGGGAAATAATTGTTTTAATACTGACAAGGATACAAAAACATAGCACTACATCAAAATAATAAACAATAATAGTCGCGGACGAGTAAAGTGTAATTTCATATTAGAAAATCAGGAGGAATGCGTGTGTGTTCGACAGCGGAAAAAAGCCTAACTAAATTAATAAAGTACTTGTGTTTCACCACAACCTGAAACAGTTTCCATGCTACTAAAACTCTGAGCTAGGGCATCCACATATCCACACCATTCCAAGAGGTACCAATAACCCTCGCCCCGGGATTCGAACTCGAACCGCCTCAAGGTTCTAAATGTTACTACATTCAGCGTTCAAAAGTATAATTTTATTGAAAAGGATGGAGTGATTAAAACCGAAAATAGTTTCAAAAAATAAAAAAAAAGCATTCACAAACAAAAACAACTTTAAACACATTTTAAAACTAACACTTTTCGAATGTTTTTCTGGAAGACTCTTTTTTGGCTAGGCCCAGAACACTCAGAGACAAGAAACCAACAGCAGTCAGCAAGCATATTAGGAGACAATTTTCTTGCATATCGCCTTCTATTTTGGGATATTTGCTGATGAAATCTTTCTCCATGCTCGGCGTCACCATTCCCAGTTTCGGTGCAAAGAAGTTAAGATGGGAGCGCATGAAATGAATTTTAACGGACAAGTTGCACCCCATTATGCACTCAAAAAATTTACACAACTTGGATGTTGTTATCTGCTCTGTAATTTTCCAAGAATTTATAAAGTATGTCTTTGAATGATGTACACCACGCTATTTTTCTGTTTCGGTGTGTTTTTCTTGGAACATAGGATCCTGCTGGATTTTCCGGATTTAAGGACTTTGAAAATACCCTCTTTTAATTTTCCTTCACTTAACCTAGGAAACTTGTCACTTAAATACTGAAGACCATTCCCATTTTGTTCATTTCTTTAGCGGAAGTCTTCATTAAGAACTGTTTTATATGCAGCGATGGAAATGACATTTTCTGAGAGCCTACAAGAGGGTGAAACTTTACATTTTTCTCGCCTGGTACCAAACTTTGTCTACCCTTTACATGGAACGTTTTTCGAAAATTTTAATTTTGACTCTAAAGAATTTGATTAAAATGTCGTATATTAAAGATGTTTACCTGACAAATAAAATGTATATTTTTAATTTTCTGGAAATAGCATCTGAAGACTACTTTATACTGGGTGAATTTTACGGAATTTTGCATAACTGCTAAACCGTAACTGCTAAAGCAAAAATGTAGGGCACATTAAAGCACACAATTTATGTTGTATACATTTTTTTCATGGAGTTGATCGTTTTTTAGATATTTCTTCTTATTTGTTTCAGCTTCGAAAAACATACTTTACTCATACAAGAATTTGTCAACTGTCTATATAAACAAAGGAACTTCAGTCACATAGCAACCAGCTTCTGACTATCACTATAGCCTATGTTACTGCCTTATTTCGCTTCTACTTATAAGGAAGCAAGTAATCAGACTATTTCTACTATTTTTTTCCGGATTAGTATGAAGGAAATAAAAGCATAAGCTCTCTAGCGGTAATTTGTTGCAAAGATGTAAAGAAAGTCATGTGAGTGGAACACATCGGTTTTTTTGTCTTATTTTGTTTTAGTTTAAAAAAAGTGAAACTGTATGTTAATAGTGGAAGTAAGAGATGAAATTTCTAGTCTAAACACTCTAATTTCTCTGTTTACCTTAGATAAATAGTATATACAGAAATAACAACATATTCTGTAAGGATAACAAACACAATACACAATATACCATCCATCGCATTCTGGTGCAGTTAGGCTCACTTCGTAGCTACAACTCACTAGTAGACAACCAATTCTATCATTTCTGTCCAGTTTGTTACGATATTTAGAATATCAGCTTTTTAAGATTTTGCTTTTATTATCTGGCCTATGTTTTGACGATAGTGAATTGTTTGAGCATTTATGTGTCAGTAAATAGTAAAAATATACAAAATACATTTTCTTTAACAAATAACATTGCGTCTGCAAAAATGCCTTTCATTATACAGCAAAATCCAGTACAAACTTTATTATATGTACAGTAAGTCATGTTATACATGAAAACAGCCTGTTATATAGAACAATTATTGTGAATAATAAAATTAATAACGCAGAAACTAGAAACTACTCAGCCTAGTATTTTGTATAGAGACTACCACGAACAAGTTTAATAAATCCTAACTCCAGAAGTAACCACTTTCTCTCGTACAGGAAGCGAATATTAATTATTCTACCTTTATCTATTGTTCCCTTTAGTACTACGGGTGAAACTTACTTCTTCACTGGGTACGCTAAAATGTATTTCTAAGATCGTCGCTGTCCGTGGTGTAATGGTTACCACGCTATACCCAGGGTCGCGGTTTCTAACCTGGCGGAGAACGACGAATTTCCTTAGCATGACTTCCTTCGGAAGGGAAGTAAAGCCGTTGGTCCAGTGTCGTAGATTTATAACACGTAAAAGAAGCTCAAGCCTGATAGAGGCCTCTGAGTAAAATTAAGCGGTCCTTCACGCCCAATTTAGAATGGGACACTGAGAACCATAGTAGTTAAAGAGCGTCCATGAATATCATGCCATTTACATTTTGATTTAAGATCACAGTTTATTTAGATTTTATCTTCATGCCTATTTGGTTACTCATTAAAATGTCTAATGATATATGCATTTTACCTTCGCCATTTAAATTAAATGGTATACACATTTTATTTCTTTGATCATTTTAAAAGATTATATAATAAATAATTTGCTCATTTATATTTAATAAATTAGCGTTATATCTTCAGAAAACTGAAAGAAAATCTCTTATAATGCCCGATAGAGAGAATGTTACCATACTGCAAAAGGTTGAAAAAATAGGTATAGAAGAAAGAATATGAAGTACAACATTCATATTACTTTTTCTAATGTTCTCTCTTCCTCGATTTAAATGTTATCCACCTGCCTACTTACACAGATGGCTCAGATGGTAATTGGCCCGCATTTGCGGGGATCCGGAGCTATTCAATCTGACCGAAGATTTTTTGTGGTTTTCTTCGATCACTAAGCGAATGCTCCACAAATTTGATTCGTAAATTTTCCTATCCACCCTTTCATCCCATTATTTCATTTACTTCTTTTTCACATAATAGCAGACATTGGGCCCATCTGAGATATGCTATGATCAGGAATCACTTGCTGGTCATCAGGAGTCTGACTCAAGACATTGGATTGTAAGTCCTATCAAAGAGAAGGTTAATCCGAGAAAAAAGGAGAAACATTGTAGGGTCATCGAAATTCTTAGGCTTTCACGGCCGGTGTCAATACTGGCTGGAGTATAATCTGGGCTTGTGGGCCGTGGTCTACTGGGCTCCTCCTTCTTCTTCCCATTTTCTTCCGCTTCTTTTTGAAGATAGTTCACGAATGTCGGCTTCGATGTTGGATATGATCTCCTCTATAGGTAGCACGTTAGGTGTGATCGCGTAGATCCCGCCTTTGGAGAGGACGGATGTTTCAGGGGGTGATGGCTGATGATCAGACACGTTGACTACCTTGCGGTTTGTATGTGTGGCAGTTGGAGCTTCGTTGTTGTTTGGATTGTTCCGATGCTGTTTTTCTAGGTAGTGAGCATATTTCTTTTTGTGTCTTTCCGTAGTTCTGTTGCTGTTGGTAATCATCGAGGCAAACGTGATCCTATCCACGTGACCCCAGTGTTCAGTTTTCAGTTTATGGCTGAGTTGAAGAAGAAGGAGGAGCCCAGTAGACCACGGCCCACAAGCCCGGATTATACTCCAGCCAGTATTGTAGAGTCATATACCACATGTTCACAAAATATATAAAAAGAGAAATTGTATATAATATTATTAGCTTATAGCAAACAAGATAAAATAACTGTGAGTATTTAATCGTAGAAATATGCATAAATGCAAGTTGTAATTTATGTAATTAAGGAAAGGCGAGCTAGTGGAATTCCAGGTAACAGTTCACCAACCTCCACTTGCTAATGAGCACATGGTTTAGGCTAAAGAATGTAAGATAGAAAGGAACATACATATAATGAAGTCAGACAGAAATAGTGACTTGTCCTCCAATTAGAACAGGGAATTGGAAAAACAGACAAGACCGGAATAAAGTTAAAATAAAGGGAAGCATTGGGTTTTTCCAAACACGTCATGTACACGCTATGACGTCTGAACTTGGCACACTTTATTCTCATAACTTGTTAGGTGATGCTAACTAAGAACCAATAAGAGATACTGTTGCAGTTTATGGCGCGAAATTTGGCGTCAACCAGGATCAGTATTTAAGGCAACGCAGATATCTTATGTGATTACTGTATAATTATCTCACTTGAGCTTGTGTTCACGTCACTTTGAGTCGCGCGTACACCCACGTGCTTGAGTAATGGGGGAGTGATGTGCAGATGGTTAGAGTAGACTCCTGAATAATAATTTAAGTGGTGAGATGGTATTTATTTATAACTCATTTTGTAAGGAAACAAGCTAGCCGCCCATTAAATATGTGATACAATAAACTAAAGTCGTAAGGGAAAATGCAGTGTTTTTATTATTAGTCTCACTCACAAACCCCTGAGATAATTTTAATTAGGAGATTAGGAGTGGAATCTTCTTTAACAACGGAGCTGAGGACACTGCAGGGACGAGACACCGATTCCCGCGACAACATTCTAAAGGGTTTTTTATCTGTTTACTTAACCATATTAACATTTCATATGTTTTTTACCTTTTATGAATTCATTTGGCTCCTCTTAACCAAAAATGTAAACCACTTCGGGAGCTCAGGTGTTACATATTAACCTTATTTCACTTTCGGGCTAGCTTTAACATTCAAGAAAGAACTTTACAAGAGCAGCTAGAGAAGATGGCTAAACTTTTAGCAGAAAGATGCCTTAATATATAAATAGAGAACAAAGTCACTACGAAGAACGTAAAAATGAGGAAAATACAGCTAATGAATGCTCGCGGATCTCCGTGTTTTAATGAGTTCGTTTACCCTTGCCAGTGAATCATTGTATTTAAAATTATATATTAAATAAGAGCAAACATGACTAACACTTAGTACTTCGTACAGATTCTTTCAGAATAACACACATTTTTAAATTACTTGGATATTTTGGATAACATTATTGTAAACTTATAAAGTATACTCAAATCATGTAAATATTGAAACCGTCCTGAAACATTAATACTGTAATGCTATTTAAAGCTTAATTCTGTCCTTTACAGAGATATAAAAGCTGAGATGATAATGATGATAATAGTAATAATAATAATAATAATAATAATAATAATAATAATAATAATAATATTAATAATCAAGTATAGGTAATATGTGTTTTTCAGAACAAGGTGTATGTGCCCATATCTAAAAATACCAAGTAACGCACTGAAATACAAAGTTATTGATATTTACGTGCTTGCATTCCATAAATAATGAAAATAAAAACAAATAATGAACATTAGGAGAAAAAACTTCCTTTAAAGGTTTTAATAGAGTTCACATGAAAAGCCAATCAAAGTGTGAGGTTAGTTAAAACAGATTGGCTTAGAATGTTTTATCTAAATCTTCATAGTAGTAATAGTAGTAGTAGAAGAAGAAGAAGAAGAAGTAGTAGTAGTAGTAATAACAGCAATAATAATAATAATAATAATAATAATAATAGAAAGAATAATAGTAATAATAATAATAATAATAATAATAATAATAATAATAATAATAATAATAATAATAATAATAATAATAATAATAATAATAATAATAACAGACGGTAGCCTGTCTATCAAGCTTGGCAGGAGAGTGTTTCTTGTGTATCGAAAGCGCTTATTTGCGGCCCAGTAAAAATATTTGGGTCACCACTCTATTTTTACTTTCTGTATACGTACTATGTATATAGTGTATAGAGAAGACATTGTATTGCACACAAAAATTCGATACCAATATTTAACCGGAAGTATATATTTTTAGGCCCCCTGAGTTCAAGAAAGGCATTTTAGAAAAAGGTCCGTGTGTCTGTAGACAGGATAGCTCAAAGCCTAAGATACCGTTAAATTCAAAATTTGATATTTAAGTGTGGTATCTTTCAACAACGCATCACGAAAATGTTCAAGAGAATACTCCACTACAAATTACTCTCTACACGAAATTTTGAAAATTTTGTTTTTCTCAAACATTACTCTAATGCTTTTGATTATAATACCGTACATTAAAGCTGTTTACATAGCAAATAAAATCTATTTTCTGAATTTTTTGGGAATAGCTTCTGAAAACCTGTCCATTTTGGATAAAGTTTCTTGTATTTTGCATAACTGGTAAACCGTAAAGGAGAGACAAAAACTTAATATACAAATAATATAGATCTGATTAAAATACAGCGTTTATATTGCATACATTTTTGTTCTAGAGTTGGCCGTTTCCGAGATATTCCCTGTTAGTGGTTTCAATTTAAAAGAACGTATCTTCTCAAATGGAGCCACATCTCGTTTCATCTCTCTTGTTTTTTCTGGAAATGCCAAGTCAAACGAACATCAACTGTTTACATATTGTCGGGCTTTTAAAAGTTTTACTATCGCTTTAACCCAGTGTATTCCCTTATCTCCCTTCTGCGTATAGGGACTAAGTAGCAAGACTATTTTTATTAATATTTATCTTATTTAGCATGGTATAAGTAGAACAACAATATTTTGTAACAATAGTTTGGTTTTGCAGAACAGGTAGAGAAAGTCATGTGACTTTTTAAATTTCATGCTAATTTGATTCCAATGAGAAATTTGAACTTCTGCTCTTTGCGGTGCTCTCTCTAAGAGCCAAGTTATAGTTTTCAAGATATTTTTGAACAAAGGTTGCTTTTAATATATGTATATACAGGGTGTTTCAAAACGACACCAAACGAAGATATGGACCTTGTTGCTCATACCGCACGTGATAAGTGAATATAATTTTCAGCTCTAAATTCGGCACATACAAAAACTGCCATAAAACCATCATAGATTAGGCAGTACTACATAACCAGATGGCGCGTGCCTGGCCCACTCCAAGAGAGATGCCGGTTGGTAGCGAAGGTCCCATTCGCGTGGTGTAGGCGTGGTTTGATAGATGTGCCGGCGCGGCACAGCTCACCTTAGTGATGGAAAACGTAGCATGTGGGGTGTGGCGTATGACAATCATTGTTCTTTTGCTGCCTAATCCCAAATGTGTGCAATTTTTAAACATACATAACACTTTAAATAGAAGAGTTTGAAGGTTGCGACATCGTTTCGGAGAAGTCAAAGTGAAAACTAATCGACTGCTACCTTCGTTTGGTGTCGTTTTGAAACGGCCTGTATATCGTATAAATGTGTGTATGTATGTGTATATATATATGTATATATAAAGAGAGCGAGAGAAAGAAAGAGAGAGATTGATTGCTGAAAAAGATTAATAAAAGCGAACTACTACAGAAGTGGAAATCTTGGATAATTTCCTGGTAGTAAGTTTAAGAAAGAAAAGGAGTGACGCGTACATTAAGCAGAGAAAAAGCGAAGCTATCAAGTGCTTTAATGGAAGATAGCAGAAGTTAGGAGAATAAATGACACCATTATGTTTAAAGAATGTCCCTGATTGCCCAGCTGAAAGCGCGTTATTACACAAGCAGATATATAGGACGTCGGAAAGCAAACTATGGAAAGAGCAAAATTTCTTCTCCGCCTTGGTCTGCCAAAGATTTTGTTACCGGAATGTAAAAAGATATGACATGCTTGGTCTTCTCTCTCTATTTGCACAGATGAAAAGTCTGATATGTTCCATTCACATGAGTTTCTCTACATCTCTGCAACAAATTATTGTTAAAAAACCTATTATACTATTTACTTAATAATGCTCGAAAAAAATAGCAGAAATAGTCTTATTACTTACTTCCTTGAAAGCAGAAGCGAAATAAGGGAGTACCATAGGCTAAAGTGATAGTCATAAGCTGGTTCCTATGTGACTGAAGTTCCTTTGTATGGACAGGAGTTGATAAAGCCCTGTGTAAGAAAGGTATAAGTTTTTAAAGCTGAAAACAAAAACAAGGAATATCTCAAAAACGTTCAACTCCATGAAAAAATGCATATAGGTAATATAAATATTGTGTTTTAAAGTCCTCTACATTTTTTGTGAGGTAAGTGTTTTTTTGCATCTCTTACAGTTTAGCAGTTATGGTAAATTCAGTAAAATTCGTCCAGAATAAAGTAGTCTTCAGAGGCTATTCCCAGAAAATTCAAGATATAAATTTTATTTGTTAGGTGAATATCTTTAATCAAAATAGTACAGTCATTTTTAAGAAAATAAAATATTTGGAAAAAAGGTTCCATGTAAGGGTAGTTCAGGGTAGGGGGATTTTTCTGAAAATGTTCGCGTCGCATTTCTGGAAGACACTAAAAATAAATCCCAAGTTTGATGTTTTACCGACTTTTCGTTTTTGAGTTTTGGGACACACGAGCACACTGACAAACGGATACACACACACAAACACACACACGGACCTTTTTGTGAAAATGCTTTTTTTTTTTTTTTTTTTTTTTTTTTGATAAAGGGGACCCTAAATTATACATCTCCGGTGAAATTTGGGTATCAAATGTTTGGGGTAAGACCCATTACCATGGTAAAAGTGAATGGGAGAGCAATCTACTCCATTGTGTTATATTTATTCAACGTAATTATTTGAATGGTTTGGTTTCTAGCACTAGCAGTATTTCTTAGAACATATGTAATATTGTTAAATATTTTACTAAATGCCTTCTTCTCCTTCTTGTACGGGAGCTAGAATTTAAAACCCTATTTCGTCTCATTCTTTTCCTATTTTTAATTTCTCTTTACGTACTATGTGCATAATGTATGGAGAAGGTATTGCACTCCACCCAAAAATTCGATACCGAGATTTCATTGGAAATATGTTTTAGGGTCCCCTGTATACAAAAAAAAAGCATTTTCAGAAAAAGGTCCGTGTGTCTGTGAACAGGATAGCTGAAAAACGAAAATTTGGTAAAGTACCAAAGTTGGCATTTAAGTTTAGTATCTTCCTGGGATGCAACACTAGATTTTGAGAAAATCCCACCAACCCAAACTACTCTTTATATGAACCTTTTTTTTCCGAACATTTTGATATTCTCAAAAACGGCTGTAACGATTTTAATTATAGTTTCCTATATTAAAGATATTTACCTGACAAATAAAATGTATATCCTGAAATTTCTAGGAATAGGCTCTAAAAATCTCTTTAATCTGAATGATTTTTACTGAATTTTGTATAGTTGGTAAACCGTATGAGATAGACAAAAACTCACTACACAAAAAATGTAGATCAGGAAAAAATACACAATTTATGTCATTTACATTTTTTCGTGGAATTGATCGTTTTTTACTTATTCCTTGTTTTTGATTTCACCTTTAAAAAACATTCTTTTCTCATACTGGAACTTGTCAATTCCTGTCCATACAAACATAGGAACTTCAGTCACATAGCAACCAGCTTTCAACTACCACTTTAACCTATGATATTCCCTTATTTCGCTTCTACTTTCAAGGAAGCAAGTAATAAGAATATTTCTGCTATTTTTTTCGATTAGTATGAAGTAAATAGAAGCCTAAGCTTTCTAACAATAATTAGTTGGAGAGATCTAGAGAACGTCATGTGAGTGGAATACATCAGATTTTTAATACATTTTCTAGACACTCCCATCTTTTACAGACTCCAATGTATATTGGTTCTAACCGCCTTTAACATTTCAGTCTTGTCTTAATAACGAGAGTTACGGGCGATGTGTGCGTATTAGAGAGTTATAATCATTTTAATAATATTTCTAAAGTTACAATTAAATCCAACATTCCAACACTTAACATTTTAATAATAAGTAACTGAACATAAGAAACTAATACGCATCTGTCATTTGTTTTTGGAACTGTTGCTGATTTGAAGTTATGTGCACTCGTTTACGTTTACTGATGATCATTAGGTTTCATAAGATATTTACACTTTTTCTTAAACATAAAGCTACATTCAAAATCAACATTTCATTTATAGCTCTACAGCATCTATAGCGAATAATCAATAAAGGAAACGTCCTCCAGCAGGAACCGAATCCATGAACTTGAGTTTGAAGCAGAGTTAACAAACCACAAATGAGTCAGTGTGTGTATGTGTGTGATTTAGGTTGAATCATCATGTTCTGCCCTGAGAACGACAATTCAATGAGCTGTTAACGTATGGGAGATCTATCAACTTGAACTTCAGCGGATTTGTTGTGCTTAGACCCCTGGAAAGAACAAATAAAGTGAAGGAACTGCAGGAGAAAAACATTATGTTGTACCTGCATAAGTGATCGCATTCTGGCCCATACCTGCCTGGTTAAGTCAGCTAAACAATAACCGTGTAAATCCATAATGTGCCACTTTCCAGTTGCTTGAGTAATCGTTGCTCCAGAAGATTCCTTTCGGGAGGTTCTAAGAGATTCTCCTTCGAGAATGTTCCCATTGTGTTTTGAGTCTGTATAAAGCTCAATTCGACACAATTCTGCGGTTTTTACTTTCTAGACTTAGCGTACTATAACAGCCGGTAGGAGGGAAGATTGAGAGATAGCGAGGCATGATTGAGGAACCTGTCACTCATTCTCTTGACTGGAAACACGCTAACCATCACGATACAACTCATAATACGACGTTCTAATGCTTGATCAACATGCATTTAACCTGTTTTTCGCAAATAAATGCTCCAATATTATTTACTACTAATATTATTGTTGTTGCTGCTGCTGTTATACATTTATGTTTACAACCATTCAAAAGTATGCTTTAAACAAAGGAACACAAATAACCAGGTGTTTGTTTTAGCATTTCAAATTATTTATTCGCTTTTTTTTTTTTTATTTAAAAACAATTCCGGCAATTTGAAGTCGTATAAATCAAAGTGGTTCACCTGTTTCTTATTATTTTTGGAGATAGGCAACACTTAATACCCTGAAAGTAATAAGGTCGAAATTACGGTGGTTGTCGGCCCTTTGGTAAGCATGCAAATCTAGCCTGCTCTTAGCAGCAGTAGTAGAGCCAGTTTCTAAAACATGCGCTTAATAACTCCTGTTTAGCCCACCTGGGTAGTGTGGAGATAGCGTATCTGCCTCACATTCAATAGGTCGTGAATTCGAATCTCCTTAGGGTTAGTTACCCGAATAAGGACTTTTTCGGGGTTTTCCCTTATCCTGAGAAGACGAATGTCGATTAACTTTAAGCTCCATGGACTCCGAGATCATTTGAGCATCATTTCACCAATTTCATTGTCCGATATGACCAACTAGGTTAAAGCACGTGATTGTCAGCCTAGGTATTTTGTGTCTTTTTCGTTTTAGAGATACCCTGAAAATGGGTCTGATTATTTGAAATACCTATGTTAGTTTTAAAACATTGTAATAATCCCCGCATATTTAGAAGAAAATGGACGAATATGCCTCAGAATGTTCATTTTCATTTGTGTTTCCTGTAACTGTACTGATTAAGTTAGAACAATTATAAACAAAATGAACAACAATAAAAGCAACAAAAAAGCAAGCTAAAAAATGTTATGATAGTACATCTAGCTTTGTGCCAAATCAGGAGGAAAGACAACGGAGGGAAAAGTTGTCAACGTTTTGGTAATTTTTGAACCTGAATCGATCACTTGTAACTCTTGCTCACAGAGCGCGTTAATCATGTACGTTACTGTTCAACTATGACATGTAGCGCCAAAGTCTATAATGTTGGTGTGTAGAAGATGGATCTCGGGAACGATGTTTTCTGGTTAGACTGTAATCTGCGGGTTGCATAAAACCAGAGAATAAGGGACAGGCGAACCACCTTAGTGTGTGTATGTATATATCAGAAACGGTTAAAGCGACAAGTTTATTAAACTAGATTTGTTTCGTTTCACGAGAATTTATATGGATTTTGTGGTAAGTTGTTATCAGCTTTTGGTTGTTCTTGTTCTATTATAAAAATTTATTCAGAATGAAGATAAATTGACAGAAAACTCAAGATATACATTTTATTATTGATGAAGACACCTTAAGATGTGATATTTAAAAAAAATTGATTAGAAAAGTTTTATTAGAAAATAAAGAATAATGTTAGGTAAGGGTAAGAGACATTCTTGAGCAACTTCGATCATATCTTCAGAATATACTAAACATACTTTTGATAGTATCGATTTTCCGTTTTTAAGATGTGTCATTCTCAAAGGCATACAGGCACACACATCCCGGACAGACATTTACGGGGAGTTAATTCTAAATTGTGTGCCCAGAGCAGTAAACGCGGGCGTTATGCACTGTGCTCAATATGCATTTAACCTGCATATCAAAACTCCACACAAAAGGCTGAAAAGAAAATTACCACAATATTTCTTAAACAGTGACACAGAGGACTCCTGCTAATATTTATTCATAAATTTTATAATCATGTAGTTTCACTTTAATTTATTATTATTATTTTTTTATGTAGCTTAACGTCCTTTAAACTGGTTGGTTATATCGGACGATGAATGAAATTGGTGAAATGATGCTCAAATGATCTCGGGGTCCATGGAGCTTAAAGTTACTCAACATTCGTCTTCGCATGATAAGGGAAAAACACGAAAAAAATTTTATCCGGGTAACTCGCCCAAAGCGAGGTACGAACCTACGACCTTTTGAGTGTGAGGCAGACACGCTACCACCACACTACCCAGGCGGAAATTTATTATCGTTATTATTTACTTATACTGCCATTCAATTGTAACATTATTTGTAAAGTTATATTATCATTTCTGTACTATGTTAGACGGGCCAATATGATCAACCTCAAATGTTAATATATTTAATGTTTTTGTTATATTTTTGTTATCTATAGCATGTATAGAATAAATGCTGATCTGGCAACAATAGAATTACAACAAAAAGCAAAAAGTCATTGCTTATGTATGACTTGAGTACAAAACAAAAGGAAATTGGGAAACTCAGGATGTATGGATTTCAAATGGTGAAAAAGTTCCGCCAACAAAAAATAAGGAAACACACCAACAGAACATTGACGGCATCGGCACATTTCCGTGCACCGAACTGTACTTGTTTTCCTGCAGCATAAAATCCATGCGTGTAAAGGAGAACAAAGAAGGAGGTAAGGTACTTGCTCCGCTAGTAACTAATATCAAGGTAATATTGTTTTTGTTCAGTAGGCACTCCAAATAATAATTTCTCAGGCGTGTCAGCATATTTTGTCTCACATGGTCACACTACCCATTTGTGTAGTTATAAAATAATGATAAAAAAATCTGATGTGTTCCATTCACATGACTTTCTCTATATCTCTGCAAAAAACTATTGTTAAAAAGCAAATGCTTCTATTTTGTTCATGCTAATTGAGAAAGCATTAGTCTTATTACTTGCTTCCTTGTAAGTAGAAGCGAAATAAGGCAGTACCATAGGTTAAAGTGATAGTCAAAAGCTGGTTGCTATATGATTCCTGGTTCCTTTGTTTGTATGGACAGGAGCTGACAAATTCCTGTATCAGAAACATATGTTTATCAAAGCTGAAACTAAAAACAAGGAATATCTTAAAAATGATCAAGTCCATGAAAAAAATGTGTATAACATAAATCGTGTGCTTTAATGTGCTCTACATTTTCGGTGTGGTAAGTTTTTGTCCCTCTCTTGCATTTAGCAGTTAAGCAAAATTCCATAAAATTCCTCCAGAATTAAGTGGTCTTCATAGTCTATTCCCAGAAAAGTCAAGATATACATTTTATTTGGCACGTAAATATCTTAAACATAACAGAATTTAATTAAAATCGCTAGAATCATTTATCAGAAAATAAACATTTTTGAAATTGTCGCATCCTTGGAGGATACCAAACTTAAATACCAAGTTTGGTTTCTAACGCTCTTTTCGTTTTTGAGCTATGCTGCCCATAGACACACACATACAGACACAAACGGATATTTTTCTAAAAATACGATTTTTGGATTCAGCGGTCTCAAAACATATCTATATTTCCGGTGAAATCTCGGTATCGAATTTTTGGGAGCAATACTATACATTATGTATGTACATAGTACGTACGAGAAAGTAATAATAATGATAATAATAATAATAATAATAATAATAATAATAATAATAATTGGCAATAATGACAATGATAAAAATAAAATTATTAAGGACACCAAAGCTTTTAGTATTTAAAAACCAAATTTTACTTAAAATTATTATTTTGGTAATATGGGCATTTGTTCTTTGTTACTTAATACAAATCTCACAGACCGTCCAATGCACCCCACGTAAATAATTTATCTTCGATGATAAAGGTTGCCCTCCAGGCTGTAATGGTTCATATGCCCAAGATCGTGGGTTCCAACGCGGGACGATGGATTTTTTCGGGCGTAAAAATCCTTAACATGGCTTCCTTCTGAAGGGAAGTAAAGCCGTTGTGCCCGTGTCGTAGATTTACGGCACGTAAAAGAACCTCAAGCCTGATAGAGAGGCCTATGAGCAAAATTAAGTGGTCTTTCAAGCCCAGTATAGAATGGTTCACTGAGAAACACAGCTATTAAAAATCTGATGTGTACCATTCACATGATTTTCTCCATATCCCTGCAACAAATAATTCTTAAAAAGCTTATACTTCTATTTACTTTATGCTAATCAGAAAAAATTAGCAGAAATAGTCTTATTACTCGCTTCCTTTAAGTAGCAGCAAAATAAGGGACAACCGTAGGTTAAAGTGATAGTCAAAAGCTGGTTGCTATATCGATGAAGTTCCTTTGTTTATATGGATAGGAGTTGACAAGTTCCTGTATGAGAAAAGTATACGTTTTTCATAGCAGAAACCAAAAATAAGGAATGTCACAAAAAACGACGAACTCCACGAAAAAAATCTATGTAACACAAATTGTGTGTTTTAAAGAGTTCTACATTTTTTGTGTAGTAAGTTTTTGTCCATCTCTTACGGTTTAGCAGTCATTCAAAATTTAGTAAAATTCATCCAGAATAAACTACTCTTCAGAGGCTATTTCCAGAAAATTCAAGATATACATTTCATTTGTCAGGTAAATATGTTTAATATCCGAAATTTTAATCAAAATCGTTGGAGCCATTTTTGAGAAAATCAAAATTTTCGAAAAACGTTCCATGTAAAGGGTAGTTGGGAGTTGGGGGATTTTTCTCAAAATCTTCGTGTCGCATCCCTGGAAGATACTAAACTTAAATACCAAGTTTGGTATTTTACCGACTTTTCGTTTTTGAGTTATCGTGTTCACAGACACACGGACACACGGACACACATACACACACGGACTTTTTTGTGAAAATGCTGTTTTTGGATATTGGGGACCCTAAAACATATATTTCCGGTGAAATCTCGGTATCGAATTTTTGGTGGAGAGCAATACTTTCTCTATACACTATGTACAAAGTGCGTATGGAGAAAGTAAAAAGCGTCCATAAATAAAACACCAATTCATTTTTTGGCTGATAAAAATAATGACCGTAATAAAAATAATGATTAAATAGTACGATCGTCATCATTACGGTTTAAACTAGTTTCATGGTCTTTAATCAAAAAGTTGGATCCATCTCTTCTTTGTTCTGCCAACACTCCTTTTACCCTTCGGTTTATTGTTCAGTTTGGTTTAGGCTTAGCATTTGATATTTTCTTAAAACATAGGTGATTCAACATCTTTAGTGTCCGTGCACAACTAGCTTACGTGCTAATTATAATTTTCAGAAGTCGTGTATGGGTATTAACATTGGCACCTGCTGCTTTTTTACTTTTTGAAGTGTTTTTTTCTGATTATATTTCTAAGCTGATTTCAAGTAATGTAGATATATTACTGTAATAACGGGCCAATATTCGCCAACAAATTATCAATTCTCCAAAGAGATATAATGAACTACACCCAAATATTTTCACAGAATATTTAGATTACTTAAATTTGAGATAGGAGACTTATGGTCTGCTTATTGAAATGTTGAAGTATCGGTTATAAGTTTCCGAAGTCCCAGTACGCCAGTGGCTAATTTATCAACCATTCGAGAGCATAACACGAAAAACGAAAGGACTTATAACAGCGTACTTCTCTAGCGTAGTGGCTATGATACTGGCTTTCGAGTCAAAGACAGTTTCCTAGTTCGGGTCTCGTTCATGTATCGCGACACTTCGATTGGAATGAAAAAAAAATTAATGATAAAAAAGTTTTACTCAATGATAGGAATCAAATTCACGACGTTTGGGATAGCAGCTTCTTGCGTTACGCATTAAGCCACCAGAGCAGTTGAAAAAACTCCTCCAGAGTAGTTGATGAATGCTCAGTTTCGCACTGTCAAGTGATTGTTCGAGATTTTACAGATTTTTGCGACATTAAATCTTGAGAACGCTAGTAACGAGCTGCTAAAAATCGATATTTCTATACTCGGGCAGCAGTTTTAAAGGAATTCTAAGCTATTTTTTTCAACCTGCTTTGCTTTAACACCGACTTATCAGCACCTGATACCCATACGTTTAACGCTATGTAGTTGCGTTATGTTTATCCAGGGACCATGCATCGTCAATCTCAAATTACTTATATCAGTCACGTGCACAATCTCGCAAATTATTTCGGTGTAGTTCATTTTCCTCCTGTATGTATAGTAGTTGATGAAAATAGCTGCACGTCGGTTAGGATTACTTTTCTATTACATTTCTCTACAACGTTTATTTTCAAGAAAATGTGTAGCAGATTACAGCTGTGTTAATTATGATCCAGGTGCTCTAGTATTAGCGAGCTCGTGTGTTATGACGTAATTTAAGTTAGTATGTCTGTTAGTTATAAGGGAGAGTGGGAATTACTCCCAGCGGAATGCGAGTTTGTCCCATAACATATCTTGAATGCAAATGAGCTATAACATGCATGCGCCTCTTCCCTGTGATGTTTCAAGTTCGTTAACTTATTTATATTTCAAAGCCATAATGACATTCCATAAGCAGTTAATCTACATTTATATACGGCTACCTATTTAGGGAAAAACAAGAAAGAAAGAAAATAATATTTAAAACCAGAGCTGGAAGTATTAAAACATTTACACTTTATATATTTTGACGTGACTGTGTTTTATGATTAACTTTTAGACATTGTTGAAACATCCTAAAGGGTGTTTTAAGACTGCTTAATCTTTGGGTCCATCGAGTTAACATGGCGTGGATTTTGTAGTCCAATTTTTTTTTACCTGTGTTATGAAATGCGACGAGCTAGAAAATGGCAGAAGTATAGAAACAGGGTAGTATAAAATGGAAGAATATGACAGTAAAACGGTATTTGGTAGTGTAATTTTTAGGTTACTTAAGGAACAATGAGAGTGAACATTTTTCTACAGTTGGTAAGAAACATGAAAATCGCATGTTTATAGCGAATGTGTTTGAAGCTTTGAGCATCCACAGGGAAACAAATTCAGCTTTATCCCCTTGATTTGGGTTCTACAGTGGTTTAAAAATAAACAATACACCTATTTCTAAGCATTTTATAATTAACGTTTATCTCAAATCTACATTTTCACTTTTTCAAAATATTCAGCAAGTCCCAGTTTTTGTTTAAATATAACTAACATTTCCCATGATCTGCAAAAGTGTCTATTGTGATATTACACACGACATAATCCTGTTAACACCAATAGTATTGTTTAAAAAAAATGTTAAAATACAAGATTTTATTTTATAAATTAAAATATTTTTAAAACATTATTACGATTCAGCAATAAAGGCTATAGAAATATCAACCAGTAAATGTTTATGTGTGGTTCAAAGCTCCAATTCAAACATTTCCAATCAATTTTCTTAAATTGTTAAGTGTATGTAAAATTTTGATTTTGGAATATATTTAAATAACATTTATGAAATAATGTATAGTTTGCAAAGTATTTATACAAGTTTGGTTATCATATTAACACAACAGCAATGCAATCACACTAAAGTTTTATAAAAATGTAAACAAAAATATAGAATTTGACATTTCACTCCCTCACTCGAGGTTTCTATGCTGTTATGAGTTTCCGAAAGTGGAGATCATAAGATATTATTTTTGTTTTGATTAAGCGTTGATCACAGATACGTAATATAAAGTAATTGAAAGTGAAAGATTCAACATCACACTTTGCATATCATTTCATACTCCACTCATTACTCAGCAATGGTAATAGATTAGTCAAAATGTAGAGCCCATATCTCACAAAACTTGGAGATGCCTTCTCTCATTGGATGCTAAAACTGACGGGAAACATTCATCTTTTGACAAGGATGTATTAGAAAGGCGTTTTTCAATTCCATGAATGAATGAACACGAACATTTTTGCGCTTGGCTTTAGAAGGCAAACGACGTGCCGTTCCCAGCAACCCATTGGTATCTGACAGTTCCATTAACGCCAGACACCTCCAGGGCTTCCTGTAGAACACTAATTGCTTCGGCGTTGTCAACCCCAGGTTGTTAGCATGTATCGGCGATCAAACTTGATCGTTCTTTCGCTAACAACTTAATGGCTTTGTTCATGACAACCCTCCAACGATCAGCTATACTTTTACACAGTGTTCTGCAGCAGAATTTTATTTCCTTGAGAACAGTTAATCTGTTTTAGAACACACGAACAACAGGTAGGAAGACAAAATTGTTAGGCTGTATGTTAATAACCATCCCTGCATGTAGCACTAATCAATTTAATGACTTTTATTATCAAGTGCCAGACACATACTCTGGAAATTAACATTGCAAAGTCTGTATTGCAGCGGTTTTGTGCCACGTTGGGGAATATCAAGTGTGCGGTGATTGTATTGTTGTCCCAGGTTGTGGAGCCAGGTATGTGATGGTAATTCTCACAACGCTGTTATAATTATTTCCCCACTGTGTATTAAGTGTGTCTGGACGTACTCCCCTACCAATATAGCAGATCATTCCACGTACCTGATTTTGAAATCCACTATAAAGCTGCCTCGTCATTACTCAGTCTGCATGACATTGACTCTCTCAGGTGAGATAACAATGAGGGTAGTTAGGAGTTGTCCTATGAAATGGTTAACACACTTTAACTTGCACATATCAATGTATTCTTCACTAGAAATTGTTACGTATTTAAGACAAGCACCTTCCTTTAAATGCTAATTCAGACTCTATGACTTCTTAGAACTTTCCATATTCGACGATTCACCGTTGATCATCTCTTAGGTCTAATTTGTTCGTGTATAGCATTTATAATAATTAATCTTCACATTATATAGTAACTTGACAACCGCCTTAAACTTGGCTGTGAGTGTTTCCAACTTGACAGCAATTACACGTGTATGACCCCAAACTTGAGAGTGACTGCCCCAACAGCCTGCAATCTGTTACTTATATAGTAAACTCTGCTGTCATGGCTGCTTCGTTTTCATTGGTCATAAAGACCGCGAACTTGGCGTCTATGTGTCCCATAATACATTTTTCCTTACCCAAAATACATCATAAAGACCTCGTGACCGCCTCAACACAATGAAGAAAAACTCACTTCTCTACTATTCAGGGCTTCCCGGAAATCGCTTTTCACTTATTTCTCTGTTGCACGCATATGCACAAGAGTACGTGACTTACAATAGCATTCTCCCTCACAAAGTACTTTCCCTTATGCAGCGGCAAGTTTGGTAAACAGCTTTGAGCTGTGCTTGCTGTAAGCTAGGCTTATACACCTTTAAACACATTAAATAATCAGTAATTAATAGTAATAATAGTTATAATAGTAGCGAGACCGACTAACTGTCTCAGTATAAACTTGAAGACGTTAACACAATTAAAACATATCATAATAGAGTTTTATAGTAAATACACACGAAAAGTGTCGTGGTATTTGAAATGGTTTGGCCATTTGAAATATATCATTATATTTATTTTGTTTGGCAACGTTTCTTACTCAGCAAGTTATTTCAATTAGTACATGTTTTAGATATCAATGAAATCTGTGACATGTCAAGGTATTGCACAACTACTAAAGCCCTCAGCTCCGATCGCCGTATTGCTGGAATACAGGATTCATTTCTTTCTATCTATTAATTCTCTTTCTCTCCCTCTACTTCTTCATCCATCCATCCTCTCCTTTCTCCCTCCCAACGGCTTCACGCTTCATGTTTCCCTTCCTCTCTGTGTAATTCACATATTATGTGATGTTACGACAACCTCTAGTGGCATACTAGCCTCTGCTTCCTTCTCACGCTTGAAATCAAACCACAAATATATGTATAACTGGCGCAACAGATCTGGACATGTAAAAATCTTTAATGAGAGCTAGGAAGCGAGTTGTACTTTCAGATAAGCAGTTCATCAGTCGATGCATGCATGCTGGAAGAGTGTCTGTCACAGTCAATGTCAAATATCTGTCACCTCTTATGCACCTGCACTATACGGCGCTGCACTGATAAACTTTTCATATGTAGACTCATATCTACAAAACATCTATACAAATGGCCTTTTATATAACAATGTCAATCGTCTGCCTGCAATTCTCCCACATCTGACAGACCTTCGTCTTCGCTCACGTCATTGTCATCATCGCTATTTTCTGCATCATTATCGTGGATTAGAATTCTTTATATTTGATTTTTTACAATTCTTTCTAATGATTTTCAATGTTTTCAACCTATCGACATACATTTTTCCATTCTGACCTGCCAATTTCTGCAATTCACTGGCGACACAACTGTTCCATATCTTTTAATTTAAAAGCGATATATTAAGTTTTATTTTTCTTTCTTTCTTTCTTATCTTTGAGAACCCCGGAAACGGTACTCAGTGAAATATGAGTTGCCTTGGCTACTTTTTCATTCACTTTCTACATACTTTTGAAGAACTCGGGGAACATACATTTTCTTCCTTCATCTCTGCCCCTTGTTTCATGAAGTCAAGGACATTTGCAATTATTTCTCTACTCTGACTAAGCAGTACCTTGCCACTTAACTTTGAAAACGTAGGAGCCATGGTTAAAAAAATAAAATAAATAAAATGAACACTATTTACTGCCTACATGAATACAAACAAATGCTGAAAACTTTCTATACAGACTGTACAAAGTTTGCTCGCTGTGACTTTAAGTAAGCAAAGTATCATATCACAAACTCCGATAAGCTAGGCTCGGTAGCTGGATTGGCGGTCAGGGTCACGATTCCAGAAGTTTTGAACCGGCAAGGGTATACTTTTCCCCCTACATTAGCATATAGGTAATGATAGCAACGGAAACATTCCTGCTTTCAAAATGTTTTAAATACCGTGATTTGTTTTGCTTAGGAACTTTTGTGAAACAATAATTCTGAAAAACATGATTTCCAGATGCTCTTGTGTGAAATTGTAACAGGAAGGGATGAATTGGATCAGTAAGGAAGCGATGAATTGGATCAGTTAGGAATGAATGAATTGGATCAGTAAGGAAGGGATGAATTGAGTAAAAATAAACAAAGGCCCTTCCTCGTTGGCACAAATATTATAGTCTGATATGTTATTTCTCTGCCTATTCTGCAACTAACTGCTGTTACACAAGCTTATATTTCTATCACCTTTACATAATTCGATATAAGCATAAGTAGCAGCACATACTACATGCTCACAAAATATATAAAAAGTTAAATGTTATATAACATTATTAGCTTGTAGACAGCAAGGTAATATAATTGTGAATATTTAAGGGTGGTAATGTGCATAAATGTAAGTTGTTGTAGGTTAGATAATTAAGGCAAGGCGAGATAGCTTAATTCCAGGTAACAGTTCACCAACCACCATCTGCTAATGAGCACAGGTTAAAGAATGTAAGATAGAAAAGAACAGATAAAGAAGTGAGACAGGAATAGTGACTTGTCTTCCAAGTAACACAGGGAATTGGAGAAACAAACAAAGCAAGCATGAAGTTAAAATGAGAGGAAACATTGGGTTTTTCTAAACAGGAATAGTAACTTATCTACCAAGTAGTACAGGGAATTGGAAAAACAGACAAACCAAGCATAAAGTTAAAATGAGAGGAAACATTGGATTTTTTCCAAACGCGTCATTTGCAGGCTATGACGTCAGAGTTTGGCACAATTAATTCTCATAACTTGTGAGGTGATGCTAACTAAGAACCAATAAGATATTTATGTTACATTTTATGGCGCGAAAGATGGCGTCACCCAGGATAAGTATTTAAGACAACACAGATCATATATGTGGTTACACTCTATAACTATCTCGCTTGAGCTTGTGTTCACGTCACATTGAGTGGTGGGGTGTGACGTACAGATGGTTAGCTTAGGCTCCTGATTAATAATGTAAGTGGTGGGATGGAATTCATTTATAACTCATTTTGTAAGGAAACAAGCTAGTCATCCGTTTAAATCAAGTCGTAAGGGAATATGCAGTGTTTTTAATATTAGCCTCACCCACAAACCCCTGAGAAAAGTTTAATTAGGAGACTAGGAGTGGAATCTTCATTAAGGCCGTAGGTGAGGACTCTGCTGGAACGAGACACAGAACCCCGCCTCACATACTTTCTTGTAGATACATTATCACATAGATACTTCCTTGTAAATACACGAGAATAAGGGAGTGCACTAGACTAAAGCAATAGTCGAATGTTTCAAGAGTGGTCACATTATGATGCATTCATATTCGGTTCTCTTTGCTTAGCTAGGAGAAAGAAAAATGAGTAAGATTTTAGATTTGAAAAAAAGTATTTTAAACTTGAAAAGAAAAGGTTAGCTCAAAAAAAAAAAAGGATTTGACATTAAACGTGTGTTGTAGCGTGATATATTTATTTGCACAAGAATTTCGCTATCTCTTATGGTTTGCTAGTTAAGCAAAAAAATGTAAATGACGTTTTATTTATGGACGCTCTTTAACTACTGTGGCTCGCAGCGTCCCATTCTAAATTGGGAGTGCCGTAAATGTACGACACGGGACCAACGGCTTTACTTCCCTTCCGAAGGAAGCCATGCTAAGGATTTTTACCCCCGAAAAAAATCCATCGTTCTCCGCCGGGTTTGAACCCACGACCTTGTGTGTACGAAGTTAGCATGGTAACCATTACACCATGGAGGGCGACTTACTAGTTATGCAAAAGTTATCCAGAATGAATAAGTAATCAGGGACTATTCCTAGAAAATTCAAGATATACATTCCATTTAGCATAAAATATCTAACACAGTTTGTATCTAAACAGAAATTTTTAGAGCTAGTTTTGTTAAAAATAAATAAAGGGTATTTTGAGGTTGGGGACTTTTCCTAAAAATCTTTGAATCACATCTCTCGAAAATGCTGAACTAAAATATCAAGTTTGGTATTTAACGGCTTTTCGTTTTTGAAGTATGCTATTCTTACAGACTGATAGATGGATAGATATTCACACGCAAAGACACACACACACATACAGTGATATTTTTCTAAAAATGTTCTTTTTATTTATTATTTGTACCTCAAACAGTGCATTTCCGTTGACATTTCTGTACCCAACATTTGCTATGTGTATTGGACATTAAATGTAGAGAAAACAAAATAATGCTACTTTTTGTTCCACAGTAGCCCAACATACATAAGTATGAATTATTCATCCATAACATAATTACCTCAAAAACGTTGTTACATATTTATTATGCCCCTGTGTTTTTGTCTATGTCTGTGTTTTTTCCTACAGAATAGCATAACTCAAAAACTGCGAATACCAATTTCGGTTACAACAAAAAATGTTCTCAAGGGATTCCGCCTATCGTAACCGCTTACCAAAGACCTTGGAGTTATATTACTCGCCGTTGGCGCTGGTGTACTGTCGCCAATTGAAGCCCCTCGCATATATGTAGGTGAAGGGCAAACGTGATTTCTGCCGTATGTTCAGTACGCTTAAAAGGGTTTAAATGTGAGGTGGTTTAAGGGTATTAGGGTTTAATAATTAACATGGTGCACTTGTATGCTGCATAACTGTACCAACCACCAGAAAAATGTTTCGAGGTCACTTTCCATCAGTAAGCATAAATTGTAACATTTGTGCTCCAAATGTATTCCGATTTACTCTCGTGGGCTTCCTCTAAGCGAATGATAATTTATTTTATGTTCCTAATACATAAGCTAAAATCGTCAGCTGCTCC